>JANIJH010000002.1:37693123-37705108 GCA_024520975.1 Erythroxylum areolatum | reverse complement strand
AGACTTTACTTCCAAATCTAATTCCAAGCACTATCCAATTACCAATTAAGGCACATCTTCGAATATTATGAAAATTCCTATGTCCAATTAAAAATGTCAAAACCAAATAAAGAATATATAAAATATATTCTAACATGTCCCTTATCAACTACAACTAGAATGGGTAATCTAACGCTAGGATGCATTTGGTAAGACATGTAGCATGGGCTTCGAGATGAGACAAGCTCTGACAAGGAGATAAATAAAACTCTCAAGAAACCTGCAACATGCAACTAGAAGAGAGAACATCTGGCTATGAGCTGATTAGGGTTTAGTGGCAGCTCCAAGTTTAAGCTTTAAGAATTTAATTAAACAATACAATGTAGTATTAGTTAGGCCATTCTCTTGCACTTTTTGGGTTACATTTCTTATAAAATGCTTTCTTTATTTATAATTATTGAATTTAAATTAAAAAAAATCAAAAAAAATTGCAGGTAAAAATTTGGAGAGAACACATAATGTAAAACTTTAATTATCAACTTATTTGAAATATAAAATTTTTCTAGCAAGGGACAACTGGCTATGCTTCAATATTAAATCATTATTCATTAATTAATAATAAAATATTCATTACTTAATAATCTAATTATTTCATTAATTAAATTATTCATTTTATTATAATAAAATAGAGAAATTAGAATCAAATTTATAATAGAAACTGAAAAAATGTTCAACTTTATAAATAACTAGAATGAGTTGTATGCTACATTAAGGAAAGATGAATTGCCACTAACATCACTTATGCTATTAAGAGCCAAAGATAAAGTAAGTGAAGAGACTCTTAGAAAGAGTCTCGAATGATATAAGATCCAACATTTTTTATTGATTGGATACCATTGGATTAAAAGCCAAGTACTCAATGATAGAATGTAGGGATTGTTATACTAAAGAGAAAAGCAAGAGGTCATTCGTTAGATTTTTGCTTTGATTATGAGAAACATTAAATAAATACTTATTTTTCATATTTTTTCTAATTTAATTAACTATTAATTTAATGAATTATTTAGTTAACTCAAGTAAATATTTAGTTATAACTTAAGTATCAATTCCAAGAAATGGATAGGAGTCATTAATATGGCATCATAGGGCAGAGTATAGGCATATGCAACATGGTTGAATGAATTAAAGATTTCTCAAAATTTTTAGTTTCTTTTGAGAAGTCAAATAATTGTATTAACATAAAAATAATATATCAACAATGCTTATAACTATAGAGTTAACACATTGGCCTTACCTAAAAACAACACCCAAGTGTATAAGTACTTTACCGTAGCTAAAGGCTCGGGAGTGACCATAAATATATAAGCACCATAAGGCCAAATATTCATCATCCCATCTGCAGTTTTAGCATTCATGGTCAGATAGCTATCTTTTTGTCTCAAATCGTATTTCATCACTATTACCCCTTCTGCATGTCTCACAAATCTAATTTGATGTTGTATTTTTTACTATGCTCTTTTGATCAACCGCATTCCTTGACACAGCAAGACTCCAGTTATTTCATAATAATTTCCCAAGCTTCTTACCTTTTAAGGAGTTATTTATAGGTGCTTTTGAATATTCTTTATATTTATATTGAATTTAATTTTTGACCATGATAACATGACCATTCTTGAATTGTTCTTAACACCACTAGCTATATTCGATTTAAGCTTAGAGGGGAATTGGCTATGTATGAGGATGAATGTTTGATTCTAAGTCTCTAGTCAATAACTAGCTCCTCTAGGCTCTCTACCTTGTTCTTCCTACTATATTGTAATGAAGAATTAATCCTCTAAGCTTGATCAATTCTCAATTACATTCCTTATTAACCTTATTTACCATTGATTGTTCTATGATCCACTGCACCAATTATGTGTTAACACTTGTTTAATTTCTTTATCTAATCCTCTAAAGCACCTGTCATTCCTTTCTTTCTATATTTTGTATAAACATGATCCAAAGGAAATCGTATATATAGGCTTATCCCCTGTAAAAACATTCCTCAAGGAGTTTAACAAATATATAAATTCAAAACATTTTAGTTGGTCCTCGTTAAGCTGTCAATACTCTAACACATGTCTCTATGTAATCTGAGAGAAATTATAATCAAAATATAAGTGGACTTGGGATTCAAAGTCCCCTCTATAGAGATAGCATCCACTGGTTAAATTTAGGTATCTTAACTTGTCCATAGTGCTTATTCTGTTATTAACCACTAGAAATATTCGGAAAGTAACCTTAAAAAGCTGATTTTTCTTCCAAATCATCCATTTCCATTACATCCTTTGGCCCCTTCTTCTAAAAATCTCTTTACATGATTTATTTATAAAGATACTTGAAGGGTGTTCCTCGTAGCATACTTACCTAGACTTTTTATATCTAATTCATTGCTTAGCAGAATGTTTACATGTTCTCTTGGATAGGTGCTCTTTTGGTTCTTTGTCCTCCAGGAATCAATTTTGGAGTAGATAGGGAACCTTTCTAGAAGATTGGTCATATGATAAGTATTACATTATGGATTTATTAAACTCCAATCATAAAATAATAGGGAGGAAGTCTCCTTGTTTTCTACTAAGAATTTGAAGCTATTGATTAGTTTATTCCTTAACTTGAGTAATTATCTAATAAACCATAGGAAGGATGGCTTATACTTGATCTCCCATATACTCTTTCCCCTTAAGAAATACATATAGACCTATTTGACATAAATTGATTCTTTGGATTCTATCAACCTCCATAATCTTCAAGCTATCAAAACCTAATTTCTAAGGTTTAAGGGAGTAATCCCAAGTCCCCCCTCTTTTCTTGGTTTGAATGCTTTGTCCTATGCTACTTTATCTTTATAGGTTCTGGTTTTATTTCCTACTCATAGGAACCTCCTAAATTGCCTTTCCATTGCTCTTAATATCTCTTTGACAAGATCACATCGGATGACCAATGCACATAAGTAGCTTACTATTGAATTTATTAATTGGACTTTCCCTACCTAAAATAGTGACCTATGGCACTAGCTATCTAATGTTCTTTGAATTTTCTCTAGTAAGAGTAAGGAATCCCTATATTATAGCTTGCTTCTGGGTATTTGAATTCTAAGTTACATGAAAAGGGTGATTTTGACTTGTATTTTAGTGATTGATGCTAATCAACTTGTATCTAGTGAAGCACTATCAGACAGTATCATAAAGCTCTTACTAATGTTTAGCTCCAACCATAATAGATGTTTAAAAGTGTAAAGTGATATCATTAGGTTACATATATGATTTTTTTTAATGTTCTTTTAAGCAAAGTAGTAGCTCATCAATAAAGGATAAACAAAACAACTCCACGTCTTACATCTATTTTGAAATTTAAAGTTATGATCCATAGGAATATTATGCTAAAGTGACCTTGTTAATGCTTCAACACAAAGAGTAAATAAGTAAGGGATCAAAAGTCTCTTTGTCTTTGTTCCTTTACCCCTTTAACTAATTCAGTTGGCTCCCTGTTTATAAGTACACTAAAAGAGGTAGTTGTTATGCATGATTGGACTCATTTCCTGAAAATGATAGAAAACTATAATTACAAAAGGTTAGGAATGAACTCCTAACTTATTGTGTCATAAGCCTTAATAAAGTATACTAACGATGCAATTCTTTGGAGAATTCACCCTAGTATGGCCCTTAAGGAGCTCTTGAACCAGTATCCAATTATCCTCCAACAACTTGCTTCTTATAAAAACACCCTATGTTATACTAATCCTAGTATTGATAAATTTTTTCAATATAGATACTAAGATCTTAGATATGGCTTTATAGAGAATATTGAAACATTAAAAAGTTTGAATTCATTAAAACACATACACTGGGAGTCTTGGAGATGAGACAAATGAATATCTTATTGATCTTCTTAAGAATCTTTCCTTTCTCAAATAAGTCCTTTACTGCTTTAATAACAATATCCTTAATCCAAGGCCACAACATTCAATAAACTATCTATTAAATCTATTAGGAGCATGAGCTTTTTAAGAATTCATATAAAATATTACTCTCTCCCTTTCTAAATACTAAATAGTGCCACTTAGCATTTGTCTTTCTTCCTATGTGAATTGGTTAGATATGAAGGATCTTAGTAGCTAGCATATAAAGCTCGCTGGATCATTTATTCCTATAAAATTCTTGAAGAATGCATAAGCTTCCCTCTTTAATTCTTATTTTGAGATCACAACCTTATCATTCCCCACTCTTAGGGAGAAAATTCTTTTTATGTTCCTTTTATCCATAATGGCCTTATGGAAATAACTTGTATTTTTATCTTTATCCTTAAGCCATAAGCATTTGGATTTTTTTTTCGAATAGTATGTTAAAATTCCTAACTACTGTAAAGTAGTCTTTGAGTGCTTTCTTCTTTTCATTTAGGCAGAAGGGACTTTCTAGATTCTTATAAATTTCCTTTTGGATTGCTTCCAATGCTACTTTTATAGTTGAAACTTACATATAGGGTCCTACCTTTCTCTTAGCATTCAAAATTTTAAGCCTCTTTTTAATTAACTTAAACTTCTTGATACATATTTAGGCTCTACTACCTATTATATACTTAGAAGGTCTTCTTTGTACCCTTCAGACCCTTTATCATTAATAAGGCAGTTATTAAACCTAAAAGGTATCTCCTTTTACTCGTGTTGAGCATCCCATTAATGACAATTGAGGAATGGTATAAGAATAATCATTTTATGAAGATTATTTTAATCTTCTTCTTTCTTTTCAACTAATCCTAATTTACTAAGACTTTATCCAATTTCTTACTTATGCTCCACCCTTTGCTTTGCTTGTTGCAATATATGTATAAAAAAGCCCTTCAAATTTTAGGGTAGTTACCCCTAACTTCTCCATATAGTCCTTTAGACTCTTTCTAAAGTTCTTAAAGGAAAAATCCTCAAAAGTTTTAGATGTATATATGGTACTATTGAAATCACCAAGAATCATTTAAGTATCTTTAGTGTTGGATTGAATTTTGACTATATCATTCCAAAACAATTTCTTTTGGAATTCATAGTCGGAGGCATACACAAAGGTAGTACAAATCTTTTCATTTTCTTATAGAAAGTAGGGCTCCAAATGTATCATCTAATCATTTTCTTGAAGTAATTTGACCTTCACTAACCTGGGATAAAAAATTATTAGCGGTCAAAGAAAAATTCTCATTGCTATCCTAATGTTTTTAGCTTCAAAATGTGTTCCTAAATATGTTTGGTTTCTAAGAAAACCATCAAAATGGGTTTATTATTGAAAATAAAGTCCTTAAGGGACTATTGTCAGAGAAATTGATTCCCTTTATATTCCCAACCACTATAGTCATTTAGAGGAGTATTGGGAGGATTCCTTAGCCTCTCCTTTCCTCGTTGATTTCCTCCTACTATCTTATATGAACTCTTTACCTACCTTGTTTATTATTTCCTCATCTAAGCTGTCATCCTCTTCATTTTGTTCTAATTCTTGAGTATTTTCCTCTATATTGATTCTACCCACTTTGGTTATTTTTTCCATTATGATATTCACTGCATTTTCCTCTTTTACTTCATTAATCCCTTCTACTTACTAACAAGATTAACTCTTACTTCGTTAATCCCTTCTACTTAATAATAAGATTAACCTATTTATTAATAGTGTTTTTTAGTTCCATCATTTTACTTATGTTCTTTTCTATTTGTCATATTGTTAATTAACAATATCCTATCACCTTTTAGTTATATTTTATTTTTAACTTTCCTATTATCTCCTTTATATGTTTTTGTGTGATTATCTAGCTTTATCAGTTCTTCATAAGCCCCTCTCATAAATTTCCTTTTCATTGGTTGCTACCACTTTTCATATTGCTTAATTGTAGATTTTCGAAGATGAGACTCCATGATCGAGTCTTTATATAAGGTTCCATCCATCCAAAGTTTCATTAAAGGGATAGTGTATGGGAGTTCATCCCTTAGTTCATATTGACACACACTCTAATATATCTTACTCTTTTCCTTAATGCATTATTCTCATCTATATATATCTAGTAACTAATAAAACTAGCTAGGGAATTGAGTACATTAGTGGATTGATACTCTAAATATATGTTATGTTGTTTATCTAACTAGGAATATGCTCATAGTTGATAGCTTACAACCTTAAACTTAGCCCCTAGTTTTAAAGGAATATGGGATAGTTATAGACATGCCAAAGCAACAAAGTTGTTTTTATTTTTTTTCTTAAGTTGTTTTTCTTATATTTCCCTCTCCTCAATCGCGTTTCAAACTTTGGTAACTTTGATTTTGACTATTGTTATTTCCTTTCTATTGTCATCTTCATCTTTCGCCAAATTACATTATTTAATTTCCTTCTCTTTCCTGTTCTAGAAGATAAAAATACATTAAAACTAAGCATTCAAACAAATACAATGAAAACTTATAAAAAAACTAGTAGAGAAGAAACTAAAAGTGACTATAAAAGATAATTAAAGGCTAGTGCAAAGTTACTATTCTAGGAAAATAAATCAAATAGTACAACTAATCCTTACCAAGTTGTTTAAAAAAAGTTAAAGTCGATAAAGGAGAAGTGATGACCATTCAGGGTTGAATGTTCTATCTAAAAGATGTTTTATAAATCATCTCTTGCCTTTTTCTTTTGTTGTTTTAATTGTTTTAATTTTGCATTGAAACCACTCACATATTGTCATTTTGCACCTTCTTTCCTTACACTTTTATTTTCATTTTATTAAAAGAATCTATCTATTTCCTATTTTGCATTTTACTCCTCCTTCACTATAAAATTAGTTCTTAAGAAATTTCCTTGTACATTTTTAGTTCAAAATTTCATTAACCTTCAAATTTCAATCCAAAATAATATATCTTTAAACTAATTGAAAACTCCCTAAAATACAAAAATTTGTAGGAAATAAAAATGTTTCTTTGAAAGAGATGTAGATTAATTATGAAAGATATTAAAGCACAAAACTGAGGCAATTTGAATATATGTAATGGAAGTTAATAGTATGAAACTAACAATTAAAAAGTATATATTCAAAAACACTCAATAAAATGTTGAACTAATAAAAACCTAGCATATGGAAATTCATTATCTTTATCTTAAAAACCTAGCATATGGAAATTCATGATCTTTATCTCAATCTTGGGGATACTGTTCTCCTAAACAAAAGAAAACAAGCTCTTATAGAATATTTCCATATTGTGGAGGATCATAATTCCCTATTTAAATAGAGAGCAAGGGTAATATGGCTTAAATAAGGGGATAAAAATACTAAGTTCTTTTATAGAATAATCAAGTCGAGGAGGAATAGAAATAGAATCTTAATTTTATAAAAGTAGGATGGGATAGTAATCTATGGACAAAGATAAAATAAGAGAACATGTGTATAACTTCTTTAAAAATACTCTAGGATCATATGCTGAAAGCTCTTTTTTTCTCTATTCTATCAAGACACTATACATATTCATCCTATGCATGGAGTCACTTATTGGATTGATCTCTCTTAATATCAACAAAGATCTAGGGTTAGAATATAATAGTAGTTGTTAAAATTCAAGTTCTTTAATCTATATTTTGTAGATAATCTTCTCTTGTTTTACAAATCAAGGAATAAATTATCATTCCTACTTGTGTCTTTTCTTTAACTTTTAAGGTATTATCATGTTTATTAATTAATTTGAAGAAAAGGCACTTAATCGTATTTCTAAGTTGGAAGAACTTATTAAATTGGATTATAACTATAACTGAACTAAAAAATCATTGACCCTTTACACCTCCTTAGGGATGCTTATCTCTATTATGAGGTTAAGGCATATAGATTGCATCCCACCATTGGATAAGAATAAATGAAGGATCTTCAACAAAAATAATGTTCTTTCTTTTATAGGCATACTAAATCCCATCATCAGCCTTTTAATTCTTACATGCTTGCTAGTCATCACACATAATTTTATGAAAAGGATTTATCAAGCAAATTGAGAGGTTATTTGAGAAATTCCTATTAAGTGGAACATATTCATTAAGAGGGCATCACAAAGTTAGCTAGGAAAATATGTGTAAACCTAAGGCTATTTGAGGACTATGTGTCTAATCTTTAAAAATCACTAATAAGGTGTTAATGAGAAAAAGGCTATAGACAATTTTATCAAACTATATAGCACTTTGAGCGAAGTGGATTCACATGTAATTTTAAAAGGGAAAAGATCTAGGAAATTAAAAGTAATGTCAACACTTCTTGGTTCATGAACCAACTACTAGTATTAATAGATTCTCTTCAATCTAGCATCATTTGTAAGTTAAGGAATAAGGAACTTACAACATTGTGGTATGATAACTAGTGCTCAGTTGTTCCTCTAGCTAACCACCCCCTAATGCACACCTTGATTCATTAATATCCCAAAAATAATAAAGTGAGAACATTTATCAATAATAAGGAGTGGCAAGTTAAGTTTTTAAGGACCTTTATAAATCCAATTCCTTAAAATTCACATAATTTTGGAACCACAAACACATATATGTTGAGAAAACACTAATCAAAGAGGTTTACTAACTCTTATTATTGGAAACTACTTACACCTCAACTTGCTAAACACCCATGGGCTGATATCATATAGGAAAAGAAATTACTACCTAAGGCATTAACTTTCCTTTTGTTAGTAGTCATGCACAACCTCCCATCTATGGATAAATTGTAATTCCTTAATATTGTTGATAAGTGTACCCTCTTTCAATAAGAATCAAAATCCTTTAAGCATTTATTCTTCACATATCATTATTTTAAAGCTATATAGAGTGTAGTTTAGTCCCTCTATCCTTTAGGGATACTTAACCATGAGTATAGAGCTAGTTCGTAGTGGTATTACTTCCTAAACTCAATTTGAACAAAAAAATTATAGTGTATTGACCTTAGAACCCACAATACACGCTATTTGGTCTAAGAGGAACTTGAGGATCTTTAGGAGCTTTATTAGAACAATTGACTAAGTAGTGATGAAGCTTAAGACTTGGTAAGGGAATAATTCCTCCTTCATAACATTAAATAATAAGGACTTGTATAGTGGAATTAAGCACACCATACCTTTTACAACATTCTCAACTGTAATTTCTGTGGTGTAGGCAGGGAACTTTAGCGTAATCACTTACATAGGTTTTAACCAATGGGTATTCTAGGCTTAAACATTTTGCAATCATTTTATAAAACTATTTTAGGGCTATTAGTTCAATATTAATTCTTTTTAAAAGACAATTAATAAATTTTTATTAGTTTGAAAACATAAATTACAATTGCAAAAAAAACAGATAAAATTAAGTGTCTATAATTTTGATCTTTGAACAATAAAGCTTTATTAAATTCTCCTTTTTAAGTATTTTAAAATTTTATAAATTACATCAAATTACTCAAGGGATAATGAATGCACAAATTAACTTACCATATTAACTGTAAAGGGTATATTTTAGTATGCACATGATATATAAGATAATATTTTAGCCAATATATAGTATTGATCTTTATTAGTAACTCCTTTAGGTTTAAGAGGTTAAATTTTGAGAGTTAGTCCTTTAGGTGTCTTGGCAACTGTTCAACCATAGAATTATTAGAGTTTGATAAGTGCTAATTAAACTATGTTTTCAATATGATTTTTGAGAGCTTTATGCTTGCGTTTAATAATTTTTAAATCATATTTGATACTTAAAATGACTTATATTTGGTTTTAGGTCTTATTCAAACACTTGAAAGGAAAAGGAGTAGATTCAGGAAATTTTGTGTTGCTTAAGATTTATTCTTTCATTACTTTGTTTCCTTAACTACGATTGATCCAATTATGTGTTGATCCTAGATTTCCTAAGGTATTCATTACTCTCTCCTAATACCAAATCAATTAATCCCTAATTGACTCTAAAATTTTAAAATTGCATCCTCTCGATTCACAAAACTTTCTTAACATTTTCAGTTAGATCAAAAATTATCTATTGGACAATTAGTTTCTTACATAAGATCTTTCTTTGAATGATTATTAATATGATAATTATGGGACATATTAAATTGCCAACTCTCTTTACACAACCTAACCTGATTATTGTTGAATCTCTCTCTCAATTTGTTGTCAAAGAATAACCATGCACAATTATCACAACAACAGAATATATATGAATCAATAATAATCAAAGTCACAAAATAAATTTAGAATAACCCTTAATCTGGAATTGAGAAACTCATAAACATAATAAAAATATTACAATTCAGTTTACACATCATGACTGATAAAATAGCAAAAGGAAAAGAAGAACAACTTTGTTTAGGTCTTGATCTAGAAAGCTAGAATTTTTGGACATTCTTCCTGATCTCCCTTTTTTGATTCACTTTTGTATGTTGGCTACTGTAATTTTTTTTGGAGTGTTTCATGTTCTTAAATAGTTTTTTTAGGCTTATAGGGTTCTTTTTAGGCTTTCCTCACTTAATTTGGTTCTAAAAATAACCTTAAAATGTCAAAAGACCAAAAGTACTAGCATGTTGGAAAAGTTGAAATATGATGTTTCATTCTTTAGGAGATGCACGGTATGATACATAGTCATACATTAGACCGTGCATAACTAAAAAATCTCCAATATTTGCGATTTTGCATAGGCTAAGAGACATATATGGCTATAGACATGACCATGCTTAAGATCTTGTTCTTTAATTATTTAATTTCCGACAGTTACAAACACATCAAACACCTTATGAAACATAAAGTTAAGATCTAAATCACACTCTAAACCACACAAACACTTAAAATATAAACAAACACTAATAATAAAATAATTCTAAGCCTATACACATGGTAATCTTCTAAGAACCAATCCAAAGAACACTTAAACATCTATTAAAACATAGCATAATCTACACCTATCAATATTCCCACACTTAAACCTTTGCTTGTCCTCAAGCAAAGATAAAAACCCAAATAAACACCTAAACACAAAACACATAAGCACACATTCATGTAACATGCAATAGTGAGACAATGACATAAAGTCTTATGGAATCAATTTAACCACAAACATAATTAATTTAACTTGTGCCAACATACTAACCTATTCCTTTAAGCACTTTGGATTGAATGTAAATATCAATTAAAATATTAACACCTTAGTTGATTGAGCCCAAGTTTATTATGTAAATTTGGGACACTTTCATGGCTTTTACTATACTTTTTGACTCCTAATTCTTGATTTTGTGCTTAAATTAACTCTTGAGTGTGCATTTTTATTTTATGCAATTTGATAGTAAAAATTGTTACAAATTGGTATTAATTGCACTACTTAATTTTTCTGAGAACAATTGATACTGTAAATTGTTATTGTTGAATGTAGGAACCTCAAGGAGAAGGGAGTCAATGTGTTGAATTGAAGTCAACAGGAGAGTAGTGCTACAGGAGAAGTTCACCGCCGCAAAGTAGACATGTCGTTGCGGCGAAACATGAAGAATCCAGGTTGAACTTTTGGGAAAAGTTCGCAGCAGCGAAGATTAATTCTTTCGTCGCGGAGAAGGATCCAACATAGACACAAAGCCTTTCAGGAAAAGTACGCCGCGGCGAACTTACCTATCGCCACGACGAACCGTCAAAAACTCGAAACATATTTGGAAAAAACTCTCACTGTTTGACCCGACCCACCGACCCTATGTTTAAAAACCTGCTAAATTAGGTTACAGAAAAAAGGCAACACTACATAGAGAGAGCTGACACACACATCTTATACACACCTCTCAACTCTCTACCTTCATCCATCAATCCATTTCATTTTTCATCGTCGCCTTCATCATCTGCTGCTGCTATCATGGATGCTATCGGTGTGTTTACAGTTGTGAGTGCTCCCGAAGTGATGCTTGGCTAAGCACCATTTCTTCTTGAAGATGTAGCGATGGCTTGAGTTCAATGGGCTTCAAAGGGGAGTAGTTCATTTATGTTTAACTACATTGTTA
>JANIJH010000002.1:37668564-37693023 GCA_024520975.1 Erythroxylum areolatum | reverse complement strand
TTTTGGTGATTGTGTTAATTCTCTTTTATCTACCTAGTTGTGTTTGATATTGAGATGATGCTTGATCCCAATTGACCACTTGCATTAACTTATCCATTACACACACTAAGGTGCATTCAACAAGGTTTTAAGAAATGGAGTTTATTGATTAAAACCTTGGACTTAAAGAGTTCTTCAAGGTTTATAATTTGAAAACTTAGTGACTTTTGCTCCTAAAAAGATTTGTTTTGAACTATGATAGCCAAAGCTCGTTTTCAAGAGGATTTTATTATATTTGATCATCGTTTGAGTTTTCAAATTCCTTTCCCAAAAATCCAAAAATATCCTTTTATATAATTTACTTTCAATTAGATCAATTTAGTGAGTTTCTCAAAGATCCAAAACCCACTCCAAACTAATTTAGTTTGCATTTCATAACAATTAGGCTAGCTTAGATCATTTGCACTAGGTTCCGATTAAGTGAGACGACCCGAGGTTGCACTCTATATTGCAATCATTGGAATTAAATTTTTGACTCAGTTTCCAAGGGATAACCTAAGATGAACCGCAGATCACTAGTCATTCTCCTATCGCACTTATACACATTCATTTATAACTAGTGATCAATTTAAAAGGTAAACTACCACTAAGTAACCTTTCATGAAAATTCTTGCTATTATTAAAATATTGGTAGGTTTTATTTTTGTAACACCTTTTTTTCTTTTTTTTTCCTTTTTTCAGATTTTCTTTAGTAATAACTTAGTCTTTTGATGCAAAGGCAAACAGCTTATTATGAATGTCCCACAGTTGCTTAATTAGGCCACATTTTTTACTTAGCTTGGTTAGAACATCATTCTAATCTTTTAAGGTGAATAAAACATTTTGTTATGAATGCTCCTAGTTACTAAGCTATATCACAACTCTCATTTGGCTACCAACTCTATTCTTAACTCAATTTTCTTAAAAGGGCTAACAGAATAGTTATTTTATTTAATATTTTTTTTATTATTATCATTTAATTTTTAACCTACCTCGTTTCTTCTTAGTCAATCATTCTCATAAAAGGGTACTAATAATGCTAACCAATTCAATTAACTATAATTATAAATGTATACAAACAAAAGTCATAAAGTGAAATATTAGGTGTCATATCTGAACTAAAATGCATATTCATCCCAAAGACACTTAAAACACAAAGTTCCCAAGTTAATATTCCTTTACAATTTAAACACAAACTTCCCAAGTTAATATGCCTTTACAATTTAAATAACCATGTTCAAAGTTAAACTAATTCTTGTCAATTCTTTCCATTAACACATTCATACGATGCACAAAACATTCATACATGAACTAAGCAAAAGCTAACTCGATTGTAAAATTCACATATACATAAGATATGCAAAGCATATATATCCCCACACTTGAACAACACATTATCCTCAATATAGGAAACAAAAAATACAAATAAAGATAAATAACAACAAAGAAAGAGTTAGAACAAGAATCTTATAGTGTTTGAGGTGGTGATGATGTTGGTGATGGAATTCGGAGAGAATCTATGCCATAAAATTCCAGCAATTCACTCCCTACAAAATAAACATAAAAAATAAAAATAACAAAGTACTATAAAAATAAATTGAACATAAAATAAAATAAAATTATCCTAATTCTTAGGATGCCTCCTAAGTGACGATTATTTAACATCATTAGCTTGACGTACACTTGATATGTGCTTAAATGTTTAGAGACACAATCGTGAGAGATGTTGTCATAATCGTGACAAATGTGTCACAAGCTAGTCACACCTATGACATACACACTCACAGATCTGACAAAGCTAGTCACACCCATGAGTCCATTCTCACAGGAATGAGAAGGGACATCTGTCCCATTTAACCCTAGTTTTTAATTATAAACGGCAATGTTTTTGACGGCACATGGGAACATTGAGGACAAAACCTAGATGAAGCATTTCCTCTTTGTTCCTCTTCATTTTCTCCTCATCTTTCAATGCCGATAAAGGAAATAATGGCCAATTCTTGGAGCTTGAAGAAGGAGATGGAAGGCTAACTTCCCAATGCCAGTTCAATGGTGATATCAACGCCAAGTCATGATTAAGCTATTTCATCTTGTTAATGTTGTTAATTTCTTTTCAGATTGTTGTGGCTGTTTGTGTTGATTGAATCGAGTTTTGTATAGATGATCTTAATACATTTTTTAGATCATTATTTTATGAATCTATTGCTATAATGTTGAATGTAATCTGTAATCATTACAATTGAAAATTTTTAGTAGCATCTAATGATCTTGAATCATTAGGAACAACATAACTTAGGTTAGATAACCAAATGAGTAAGGTTATTTCCCATATTGATTGTTTTCCACTCAACAGTGCAGCTACCAAATTGAATCTAGAGAGCGTATTCTAGGTTATTCAGTAGTTAATTTTAATTAACAATTGTATCTTAATTAAACATAACCTAAGGCAAAACTAGGATTAACATAGCATATTGTTGGTCTTACATTAACAGTTCGAAGAAAGGTGTGAAGACATTAGGATGATGGAATATGTTTAATCATGTTTAGGCTAAGATTGATCCTAGAACTGGACTTTACTTATTTTTGACACTTTAATCATTTTTTATTGTTTGTTATAATTTGTTTTCGATAGTTTACTTATACTTTATTTTCTAAATTGCTTAAAACAAAAAAGACTCCCTTTATATTTTCCTTGCATCAATTAATTTCGTTACATACAATCAAATTTTGGCATCGTTGTCAGGGAATATGGTGATTTAATTTTCAATTTTTTAATTTTAGTTGAGGTTTTGTGTTGGACCCCATTTCTGGAGCCTAACTATCGTTCCGAATATCATAAGACGTGAGTGTGTGTATTACTTTGAAGGGTTATTTCAAAGAACCCTCATTAGCCATCATCCTACAAGAGTAATGTGCCCACACCAGTCAAACACCAAAATCACAATTTGACTTCTTCAACACAATTGTAGCTCCATGTATCTAGTTTATTTTAAACTAAGAATCATCTCAATCAGAGCTCTACAGTTCAAGATATGACTAAAAATACTAAAGTATGTTTGGTAAACAACCAATCCATGCTCTTCCAATCAATTTCCTCACTTTCTCTCCATCAATATTTTGCAAATCAACACCAATGAATACCAATTTCTATAGGGAGATAGAAAATGTCTTAGGAATATGTTGCTTCAATAATCACCTCATTTGGAGGTCGAAAGGTGAAGTTATGGCCAAAAGATTCAAACATGTTTGTGTCCTAAATCATATTGTACCTGTCTTGGCGCAATTGCCATAACTTTCAATATAAATGAGGGATTGAGTTCATTCTTGGACTATTTGAAAGAAGACTTCTACATCTACAATTTTATGAAGACTGAAAGTGAGATTCTACCTCCAAAAGGGTCAAAAAAAGCAAATTTCTTGTAGCTGCACAGTGTATGTCCGTTTAACGGACATACATGTCCGCTTAACAGACATAGGCGGGCTTGGGAGCCAATTTTCACCTGAGAAGGTCCGTTTAACGGACATGGGCAAGGCTGGGGATCCTCACAGACCTGAGAAAGTCTGTTTAACGGACCTGAAGTCTGTCTAACGGACATTGGTGATCCAAAACTCCTTCCAAAACCTCTCCAAAGGTCCCTACATCCATTCTAACATCATATTCACTCATAATCTTCCCAAATTCACTTCTTCTAATGTAATATCACTTCTTAAACATCCAATTACCAAAATAATTTCATGAAAACTCCCAAATATCAACTCAAATGATTCATCACGTGCAACAAATTCTCATCATTCACCATAGCTGTCATGATATACATCCTATGCAACATCATCACTTATAATGCTCATATCTCTCAACTCTGATATCCAAAATTTACATACTTTATAGTGTTGGAAAGCTAAAAGATAAGCTACAACTTTCTAGAAGACAACTTTGTCTAATTCGGCCTAGATTAATGCATTTTTCCTCTAAATTTAGAACACAATTTCTATCTTTCTTTTCCATAATATATCTCACTTATATGTAACAACAATTTGTATTCAAAATTTATCATCTCAATTTGATAAATTCTCCAAGTGTACCTAATTCCAACTTAACCTCATCCTTAATTAATTCACATTTCAACTCCACCTCATCCGAACACAAATTCACATTTCAACTTAACAATCATCCATACACAAATTCATATTTCATTCACATCAAAAAACAAGAGTTTACAAAGCTTTAATGACATTTCAATCCACAATACATTAATATTCAAAAATCCCCAAATTACACAAGATAATTGAATAATAATTGCTCAAAATGTAATTACAACCTTGTTTTACATAACTACTCCAAAACAAAACAAAACATGCAAATCTAGAGTAATGTCTTGACTTTCTTTCACTCGGTCTCTTGCACATCACCTGAATAGGGGAAGGAAAGTGGGGGTGAGCTTAAAAGCTCGTGGGTAACAGGTTTATAATAAGAAACAAGCAAAAACTATTGAAATATTTATTTCCATTGAAAAATTCATATTGAAATCCATGTAAAATATATTTCCCAAATTCACAACTTATCAAGCAATTCATAAACATCATAAATCATGAATGCATCAAACTTTTCACAAATTATAAACACATAAGCACATAAGAAATGGTTTGGGTAGATCCATAAACATGACGAACTACACAATTCCACATAATGGTCCTGTATAGTTGTAAACTTGAGGGAGTCCATAAAGGAGCTTCGTGCCATTAGCGGGCAGGCGGGAGAAGCGTTTAACTTGGTCAATGTGCACGTGACATTTTTGAATGGACTACACCAAACCCACATAACATGTAATTCATGACTTGAAAACAGATTGCCCAAATGGCACATTTTTGAAAACTTGTCTTTCATGAGCATGAAGTATTTCATATGCATTTTCGAAACTTAATTTCATAAATATAAAGTCTTTTCAAAATCATTTCCATATCACAATTCATCATCAAAATTCATACACCAAAACATATAGCAATTTTGCAAATCATTCAAAAGCAACAAATGCCACAATTATAATGAAAAATCATTTTAGTCTCTTGACTAAAAAGAAAACATAATGGCTCATTATCCAATTATAAACATGAAACCCACCTTAAATTTTCTTGCTTAATACTTGCTCAAAGAGACCTCTCCCCTTACTCCTCTTGCCTTCCTTAATTTCCTCTAACATAAGCGAAAAATTCCATTCAATAGGAATTCCAATTGAGAACCCACAATACATATATTCATAAAATTGATCCTAGAACGCTTAAACCCATACATTTCCTAAGCTATTTGAACCAAAACTCTTTCAAAACTCCAAAAGATTATGATCAACCTTACCTTGAATCTTCACCAAATAGTGAAATTGTTGGCTCCAGTGGAAGCTCTAATCCTCCTCTTCCTTTTTTCTTCTTGAATAACTTCAAAATCTCTCTTTAAGACTAAGAAAAATCAAAACCTAGATTAGCTTTCTTCTCTCCCTCCTTTTTTCCTTACATGACACACTCTCTCTCTTCTCTTTGCTTTTTCTCCCTCAATTTCATTCTTGCTTCTTCCTTAAAAGCCAAACAACACTTCTTATTTCAATTATGCTATTAATGATTAAGAAATGTCCAATTTGCCCTTCCTTCAAAGCCTTATGATTTTAAATGCCTAAGTGATCTTCCCAAAATGCCCTCATACATATATACTCTTACAAGACTACTTTATTTCAATTGAACCATATGATAAAATCCTATAATCATTTACATACTACTAGCTCCAAAAATAATCCATCAAAACCTTATAATTAACTAGTCTTTCCATATTTACCCTTCTTTTGTCTTTATAACTAATACCTTATACTTCTAACTACTTAATTAATAATCATGGAAAAATTTGAAGGAATTTGATAATACATCCTTCTAGAAAAATGTTCCTAATTGTCTTAAGTTTCTAATAACACCAAAACTATTCAATTTGGTTTAGAAATCTGAAAGTTATACCTCAAACATTTCTAAATTGTTCTTATATTGAAATAGTATTTTGTGCTCAACTCCCATCTGAAAATTGATATTCTTAAAGACTGAATACTTAGCAGACAATTTGTAGTACCATGCCTCTAGTTTACTCCATATTAAAAATCATCTTATTTGGATAACTAGAGAAAAAGTTATCGCTAAAACACTAAGTATGAACCTTAATAAGACATCAATAAAAAGTTTTCATGTTTTATACTTTGGCTAATTCGAGTTATAAAGTCCTCAAACATCAGGAAATAATACAAGGTTTTTGAACAGGGTCTACCACGGATAGTATTAGGAAAAACATGCATAACTCAAGCTGTATTCACTATTTTATCACGGTACTTTCACAAAGATTATTTGCAACTTCTGTTGTTTAAGTTTCTTCAAATTCATGCTCTAAAGATATGAAAAATAGGTCGAAAGAGGAAGATAAAATTGCCCCCAGAATTTCAACTTACAGCCCTAATTTTCCATATTCAAGAATACTTCAACAACACCCATCTTTAGCATCAATTCACCATCATTCATACTTCAAAACTTAACTAAAATCATCCAGATAATAGCGTAAAGCCCACGGTTTTTACACATAAAATACAAGACATATTCATTCATAAATTTGCCATCACAAATCAACATCAATCCTACATACATATCACCTTAATTCAATCATCATGAATGTTTCTATTATAAAAGAAACATAAAGATCAGAATTTACTTACATGTTAACCCCTAAATCCACCTTAATCACAAGCTATCATCACTTCCAAGCTTGCAAGCAAACACCGAGAACAAGATGGAAGTAGAGGGATTATAATTACAAGATAAAGTTGTAGAAATTTTGGCAAGATCAGGGATATAGTGGTTTGGAAAAAATTAAAGGGTTTCGGGGATTTTATGAGGGTGTCATTGGTGAGGAAGAGAGAGAAGAGCTACGACCAAAACGTGAAAGAAAGTGGTCTTTCAAGAGTGAGAATTGTGGGATATGTGCTTCGTGGAGGGTGCCACATGTCCAATAAAGAGCTATGTTATGTGTCCTCATCTTATACCACCACTTGTAACCTCATAATTTTCCTAATTGTCACTTAATGACTAGTCCTAATGTTATCCAAGCACTAGGCCATTTGTTTCCTTATTACTCCACATGTCACTCATTTATTTATGCCTTTTGTCACTCTCTCACTAGTGCCATATGTCACCCTCTCATTGGCCTAGTCAACCTAAATTCTCATGTATCAATTTTGTCTTACAATTCCACATATTTCCTACATTAGATACACATATCACTTCACAAATCACCAATTTACAACAATAAATCCCAAATCTTTAGTTATAACCATTAAACCAAAAATTCATGTCTCAATTAAAAATCAATTAAAATCATTTATTCTCGGGAATAAATTGGACGCATATATTATCTTTGCAACATTTCTAATCATGATTCATGTGTATATGCAAATATGTTATATGTAAGTGAAATGCACGTCATATAATCTCATAGATTTTCTCAATCTAGCCATAAAACCCTAAGTATAGGAACATGTTACTACATTACTCCTAGGTGTGATAGCCTTAAATTTCTCTCTTGCTTTTACTTCCATATTGCTCGGAAGACTCCCTAAACTTCTCGTAGGTGATGCATTGGCAAGCTGGCCCATTTGAATCTCTAGGTTGTTAATAGCAGAGGCATAATCTTCTATTACTTGATCAAATTGCCCTTCCAACATCTTCAAGGCCTCTTCCATACTCGTAAGCTTATCCATAATCTTGTCCAATTTTGATTCATTTGCACTGGACTCATCTTATTCAAATACTGATGGGCTTTAAGTTCCCATTTGAATCCTTACATTATTAGATTAAAAGAAATTCAGGTGGTTATGCCACCCATGATTGTACGTACTTTAGTAAGGATTAGTACCTCCTTGACCAACTTATGCTCCTATAAAGTTGAATTGATGCATGTTGCTATTTTCCACTAGGAAGTAATTAGTTGTAATATGGTTGTTTTGTTTGTATAGGTCACATTCATGCTGAATTGCTTTAAATGGAGAAAAAGAGGTGGCTGTTAAGCTATTTAATTGTATGGTCTAGTTGTCAATCTTAGCATGAAGTGTTGTCACTGAATGTACATCAATCATTCCTTTTGGATCCGAAAAGTTTGATTATTGTCTACTTCATTTCAATAATCAAAATTTTTGGATCCAAAAGGAATTATTATTGTAGATTCAATGACAACACCGCATGCTAAATTAAGAATAAACCCTAATATGGAATTTAGAAACTCGTGAACATAATAAACATATTGGAATTTATTGATAGTTGTAATTTATATTATATTTTGGTAGGTGTTTTAGTGTGTTTATAGGTGTTGATTAGATGATTATTGCATGTTTAGGCTTAGAATTGTGTTAATGTGATTTTTTGTTATTTTTTGAAGTGTTATGTGGCCTAGGCATGATGTTGGATCTTAATCTTGTGTTCTTGAGGTGTTTTGATGTATTTTTTATTGAACAAAACAAATTAAATGTAGATTGAAGGAAGTTGGAGCACGCTTGGACTAAAAGGCAAGGTCATGATCATAACTTGAGTGTTATGATCGTGACAAAAGTTCTTCCTAGTGTCACAATCGTGACACCTCATGTCACGATCCTGACAAAAGAAAATTTGGCAGTATCACAATTGTGACATAATCAAACTTTTTAGTGATACTGCCAACTTTTTAGATCCAAAAGGAATGATTATTGTATATTCAGTGACAACACTGAATGCTAAATTAAGAATAAACCCTAATTAGGAATTTAGAAACTCATGAACATAATAAACATATTGGAATTTATTGATAGTTGTAATTTATATTATATTTTGGTAGGTGTTTTAGTGTGTTTATAGGTGTTGATTAGATGCTTATTGCATGTTTAGGCTTAGAATTATGTTAATGTGATTTGTTGTTATTTTTTAAAGAGTTATGTGGTTTAGGCATGATGTTGGATCTTAATCTTGTGTTCTTAAGGTGTTTTGATGTATTTTCTAGTGAACGAAACAAATTAAATGTAGATTAAAGGAAGTTGGAGCATGCTTAGGCTAAAAGGCAAGGTCATGATCGTAACATGAGTGTCATGATCGGTGACAAAAGTTCTTCCTAATGTCACAATCGTGACACCCCATGTCACGATCCTGATAAAAGAAAATTTGGCAGTATCACGATTATGAGATAATCAAACTTTTCGGATCCAAAAGGAATGATTATTGTAGATGTAGTGACAACACTGCATGCTAAATTAAGAATAAACCATAATGTGGAATTTAGAAATTCATGAACGTAATAAACATATTATAATTTATTGATAGTTGTAATTTATATTATATTTTGGTAGGTGTTTTTGTGTGTTTATAGGTGTTGATTAGATGATTATTGCTTATTTAGGCTTAGAATTATGTTAATGTGATTTTTTGTTATTTTTAAAGTGTTTAGTGGTTTAGGCATGATGTTAGATCTTAATCTTATGTTCTTGAGGTGTTTTGATTTTTTTTTAGTGAGCAAAACCAAATAAATGTAGATTGAAGGAAGTTGGAGCTTGCTTGGGCTAAAAGGCAAGGTTATGATCATAACATGAGTGTCATGATCGTGAAAAAAGTTCTTCCTTGTGTCACAATTGTGACACGCCCATGTAACGATCCTGACAAAAGAAAATTTGGTAGTATCACGGTCATGACACCCCCTATCATGGTAGTGACAGACACTTTCCAGGTGCTAATTATTCCGTATCTTTTGACATTTTAGAGCTATTTTTGTAAAAAAAAAAAGTGACCTAGGTAAGCCCAAAAATTAACCCTAAGATATAAAGAAAAAAAGACCAAAATAAGTAGCCACCATCTTGCCAAATTGAGAAAGAGCTAATGAATATCTAAAGGAGAGAAGAGGAGTAACAGCTACATTCTAAGCATTATAACCAAGTTCTTTCTATCTTTCTTTTGTTTATTTACTTCCATCTTGATGTATGAACATAGATTGAGAATTTTGAACATGTTGATGATGTTCTAACTTCATTGTAGGATTTATTATTGAATCATTTTATGACTTGATTGCTTTTGATTTCAATGAAATGTTTGGGTATTGTGATATTTGTGGTTGCTCATACTTCGATAATAGATCAAGAGATTGAATTGACAGTGATCTGATTAGGTTAGGTAATGAGAATTAGCAACTTAATAATTCACATAAGTATCAAATCGATAATCACACGAAGAGATCTTATGTGAGGACCCGATTATCTGATAGATTGCTTAAGAAATAGTTGAAAATGTTAGGTTATTTTATTAATCGAGAGATCGCAAAATGAGAATTTCATTATCAATTAGGGATCATTAAGGTAGACAAAAGAAGATAGAATGACTTTTATACTCTCATAATTGGTCAATAATGTTTTATTGTGAGATCTCATTTATTAAGTGGTTAAGTGCTCTATTTAATTTAATTGTATTAATTTCAAATTTTTATTTTCGTTCAACTCACATTTGGTTTCTTAATTTTTTGGTTATTTTTATTTTCATTTTAATCACATTTTTATAACCTTAGACAAAGTTAGGATTCAATTAGTTTTGGTTAATTCCTCGTAAGATCGGCACCTCAATTTACTATTAGTTTTCAATCCATATATTTGTGGAATATTAAGGGTTTTACATTAGGTAAAATTTGCTCAACATTTAGTTTACACATCAAGATTGATGATATAACAAAAGGAAAAGATGAAAAAATTTGTTTAGGTCTTGATCAATGAAGCTGGAATTCTTAGACATTCTTCTTGATCTCCCTTGTTTGATCCACTTTTGTACGTTGAATACTTCATTTTTGGAGTGTTTTACATTCTTAAATAGTTGTTAAGGCTTCTAAGTTTCTTTTTATAATTTCCTTACTTAATTTGGTTTTAAAAATAGCTCCAAAACATTAAAAGATAATATAAAAAAACACTATTGTGCTAGAAAAGCTGAAATCTATTGTTTCACTCTTTAGGTGATGTACGGTATGATGCATGGCCAAAAATCTCCAATATTTGTGATTTTGCAAGAGTTGAGAGACATACACAACCATAGACAAGGTTATGTATCCTCAATTTGCTTCAAATCTTCCTTATTCTTCAATTATCTAATTTTTAACACTCACAAACACATCAAGCACCTCATGAAACATAAAATTAAGATCCAATTCATGCTTTAAACCACAAAAACACTTAGAATATAAACAAACACTAATAATAACATAAGTCTAGGCCTATATACATGATAATCATCTAAGAACCACTCAAAAGCACACTTAAACATATATCAAAACATGTTATAATTTACACCTATCAATTATATGTTTTGTTTATATAACAGTATGTTTTGTGTATTTTCAAAGAGCTAAAATATTAAAAAATTCTTTTCTTTATTATTCTATGTACCTTTTATTTTATTTATTTATTTTATGGTTTTCTTGATCATGTAGTTGTCTTTGAATTTCAAGTTTAGGTTCCTTAGTGAATGACCAAGAGTATTCTTAGAGTACCACTTGAGCGAGAGCAAGAAATCAAATGGACATTACTATGGAATCTAGGATAAAGAAACCTAAGAGCTTGAAGCAACTATCAAGACAATGATAGGTTAAGAAAGAAAGTGTATTATGAGGGATTATTCTAGACCTCATTCATTAGGGTCAAGTTTAGCATTATGTAACTGAGAGAAGAAGCAAATAACTTTTAGATTAAGATGATATAATCTAATTGATTCAGTAGTTCATTTAATTTTATGGGTAGTAGGATGAAGATCTTAATGCATAAATTGCTATTTTTTAAAGAAATTTATGACACATTCAAGATTAATAAAACTTTAAAAGACACCATTTGATTGAGGTTATTCCCTTCCATATTAAGGAATCAAGATAAATCATGACTGAATTCATTGCCTCTAAGATCCATCACCGCATATAATGGTTTGACTAAAGATTTTTTTATCAAAATACTTCCCACTGTCACTAATAACAACTTTTAGGAACGATATCTTCTCCTTGCAACAGTTAAAGGTTAGACATTATATGACCCTTGGGAGAGAGAGAGGAAGGATTTGATGGGAAAGTACCCACACTAAGATCTTTATTTGGGTTTTCAAATGAAAATGTTTTATATTAAATTGAGCTACCTATCCAAGCAATTGATAGATGTATCTTCAAATGGGATTGTTATTTTTATAACTCTTGAGGAGTTGTAAGAACTGATCAAGAACATAGTAATGAACAACCACTAGTAAAGGGAATCCAAGACTAAGCCTAAATATATTTGGCATCTATAATGGGGATATGGTGGCAATGTTAGAAGCAAAACTGGAAACTCTTAGCAAAAACACAACTTATTTCATGCACTAACTAAGCTTTCAAACTCGTGTTGTCATTTGGGATACCTCAATGACAAGTTTAAATCAAATTATAATCATGGAAAAATATTAAATAAGTTGAAATTTTTGGGATCCAAACTTAGAACAACCCTTACAATTAGACTTACAATCCGAGAAGGAGAAATACTGCAAATCTCATATGAAGTTATTAAGGTAAACGTAGAAAAATGCCTCAACCTAAATTTTAACAACAACAATAGCAAAAGAAGTTGAATTTCAAGGATCTTACAACTAATTTTATTACTATATCCAAATTGTACTCCCGAAACCAAGATGCTTCCACTCACAACTTAAAGGTGTAAATCATACAACTTACCAAATTTGCCTTTGAAAGGCAACAAGGTACTTTACTTAGTAACACTGAACCACACTCAAAAGAGTAAGAGAAAGTGGTAACATTAAAGACTGGAAAAGAGTTGGTAATTGAAAAAGCAAAGAAGGAGATGAAGGACTAGGTTGCTATGAAAGAAAGGAAGGATGAGGATAAGGAGAATAAAAAAGAAGACGAGCTAAAGAAGAAAGCAAGCAAGGACTACAAACTACCAATTTCATACCCCAAAAAGCTTGAGAAAGATTGAAAGGAAGATTATTTTAGTAAGTTTTAAAGTTATTTAAATAGTTACATATTAATATTTATTTTATTGAAGCTCTATCATAGATGCCATGGTATGCAAAGTTCATAAAAGGTCTCCTTTCAAATAAGAAGAAAATCAAGGAGTTATAGGTAATCACTTTAAGTAAAGAGTGTTCTGCCATCCTTTAAAGCATGTTACCTTAGAAGATTAAAGATCTATTAAGCTTCACTATCCTATATATCATTGGTAGCTTGTTAATAAAAAGGGCATTAGTAGATTTTGATGCCAATATTAATTTAATGCTTTATTATATGTTTAAAGAATTAGGATTGGGTGACCCAAAACTTATTAAGATTAGAATTTAATTGGAAAATTTGTCAATTAAGTATTCTAGGGGCATTATAAAGGATATGTTGGTCAATATTGATAAATTTATATTTCATGTTGACTTTACAGCTTTGGACATGGAACATGATGTAAAGGTTTCTCTAATCGTAATTTGACCATTCCTTGCTACCAATAAGATAAACAACTAAAAATTAGAACGATTTCAATTTTGCAATATAGATGTACATGATAAAAAAAATTAATCATTAAGGTAGAGAATGAGGATGTCATTTTTAAAATATCCAAATCCATGAAAATACAACTTTGAGAAAAATGATACTAGTTTCTTTTTTATGTGATTGATACTGAAATATAACATACTATATGTGATATATCTTCCAAGATCTATTAGAAACTTGTATCATATAGGGAGAAAATGAGAAGAAGTTCCTTTCCTAAAGGAGCATATATTATCCTTAGAAACTAATGAGCCTATATTGGTGAAGACTTTGAGAAAATAAAAAGATTAAAGGATATTAAAATAAAGTAATCAATTAAGGAACCATTAGAGTTGGAGCTAAAAATATTGTTGGAGCACTTAGAGTGTGTTTTTCTAGTTGAAAGTAACAAATTACATACGATAATTGCAATAGATTGAACCATAACCTAAAAGATAAGTTGCTAAAGATATTAAAGGAATATAAGAAGGAGATTGCAGGGAAATTTCATATCAAGAGAACGAGTCCCTCTTTTTATACCCATTAAATCCTATTTGAAAATGATTTCAAACTAGTAGTATAACCCTAAAGGCAACTTAACCCAAATATAAAATTGTCATAAAAGTTGAGGTAATTAAACTACTTGATGTAGGAGTTATTTACCCTACTTTTGATAGTTCTTAGGTAAGACATGTCTAGTTAGTACCAATGAAAGTAGGATGGTGGTACTAAACGAAAAGAGCAAGTTGATTCTTTTAGGAACTATCGCTGGTTTGATGGTACGTATTTACTATAGGAAACTAAATGATGCTATATTCAAAAACTACTTTCCACTACCCTTCATCGATCAAAAGCTAGAATGAATATAAAGAAATATGCACTATTGTTTCTTCGATAGACTACCGGGCTATTTCTAAAGTTCCATAGCCCTAGAGGATGAAGTGAAAATGATATTCATATATCAATTTGATATGTTTGTGTGCCATAAAATGTCTTTTCAGTTATACAATATGCCAGCTACCTTTTAGAGGTTCATGTTGGCTATATTTGATAAGTTAATTGGGAATGCTGTAAATGTCTATTCCGGTGATTCTTTTGACTTATGTTTATAGAAGTTAGAGAGGGTGCTTAAATATTATGAAGAGACTAACTTAGCACTTAATTCCAAGGAATTCCATTTAATGGTACAAAAGGGATAGTGTTAGGTCGAAAATCTTCTGTAAGGGTATAAAGGTTAATAGAACTACCAAAGAAATTGTAGAGAAATTGCCTTTGCTGACATTGAATTAAGATTTTTCTTGG
Organism: Erythroxylum areolatum; assembly: GCA_024520975.1. Classification (NCBI taxonomy): domain Eukaryota; kingdom Viridiplantae; phylum Streptophyta; class Magnoliopsida; order Malpighiales; family Erythroxylaceae; genus Erythroxylum; species Erythroxylum areolatum. The sequence continues at coordinate 37,678,145 of JANIJH010000002.1, read as the reverse complement.
ACATGAGTTTAATAAGATATCTATTTTTTTTCAAAGTAGTATCTTTTACCTAATTTTTTAAAGAAAGATGTGGCTTTTTTTTCTCAATGATGAGTGTTATATGTTTTTAATATTTTAAAATAAAAGTTGACTAACTCCCTAATCATGGTAACAACAAATTGAAAGTTGCCTTTTAAACTATTATGTGATGTTAATGACTTTCCAAATGGTGCACTACTTTGATAGAATAAGGATAAACATTTTTAGTCTATACCATACAAGAAAAACCTTGATAGATGTATAAGAGAACTATACAACTATTAAAAAGAAGATCTTTACTATAGGTTTTACATTTAGTAAATTTAGATCTTAAGTTATTATATTAAGTCATTATATATACTGATCACTTAATAATGTGCTATCTTTTAACTAAAAAATTCTAAATGAAGGCTAATTAGATGGATTTTATTGTTACAAGATTTTGATCATGAGATTAAGGATGAGAGGAGTAGAGAACTTGATGACATACCATCGTAAGAATCTTATAATAGCAAATAGAAGAGGATATAAATGATGCTTTCCATGATGAACCACTATATCAACTTGAATTAACTAAGATAAACATTAGTTTGTTGGCCCTAGTAGTTACTTATTTGATTAAATTTTTCTAAAAGGGATGCTTATAAAAAAAAAAAGATTTTGAGTGAAGAAATTACCTTTAGGAGCACCTGTACTTATTTTATGTTTATATAGATTAGATAAATATGAGTAATGTAGCATACCCTAAAAAAACTATCCTTTTAGAGAATTGCCACAAAGGATCATTTGGAGGCCACTATTATGCAAATAGAAAATCTTTTTTAAAATCAAGATTTTATTGACCTACATTGTTCAAGGATGCATAAAGGTATATAAGGTATTGTGATAAGTTTCAATGGAAAAGTAATATCTCATGGGAGCAAAATGCCTCGAACTGGTATTCATGTTTGTAAAGTATTTAAAGTGTGGGTTATATAGTTAATGGGTCTATTTATTGCTCATCTGGTGATAAATATATCCTAGTTATGGTTAATTATGTATTAAAGTGGGTTGAGTCTAAATCCTTACTTATTATTGATGCTAGGGTACTTATTAAGTTATTGAGTAAACTATTTATATGATTTGAAACAACTAAATCTATAATTAGTGATAGGGGAATACAGTTCTATAACCATCAATTTTAAATAATTAGGTGTTATATAAAAAGTAGCTACCCATTACCATTCTTAGACTATTGGCTAAGTAGAAGTAACTAATATGGAAATGAAACAGATAACAGAATAGACTATGGAGCCCTCAAGGAGAGATTGGTCTACGAGGTTAAATGATGCTCTATGGGCCCATAGAACTACTAACAAAACACCCACTGGCATCATACCTTTTTGGATAATTTATGAAAAATCCTATCACTTATTAGTAGAACTTGAAAAGGAATTTTAGGCTATAAAGTAAATTAATTATGTTTTATACAATTTTAGTAAAAAAACACATACTCCAAATCAGTTTGCTAAAGGAGTGATGTGGCATGGCATATAAATGTTCAAAGATATGCTAGCAGAAGGTAAATAAAAGGCATGACCAACATTTAAAGCATGCTAAAGAATAAACTAGTAGATCAAGTTTTGCTTTACAATTCCTAACTTTGACTATTCCCAAATAAGCTTAAATATTAATGTTTAAGACCCTTCCTTATCACCTAAGTCTTTCCTTATGGGGCTATAGAAACCACAAATCAAGATTGAGGCACTTTCAAAGCTAACATACATTAATTGAAGTTATACTTAGTAGGAGATCCTTATGAGCTTAATTAAGATATTGATTATCACTAATACCTCAATCATAAGTAAAATGCTTGAGTAAGAAGTTCAACTAAAATATTTATTAAAAAAGCACTTCTTATAAGGCAAACCTATATGTTCATTTCAATTTATTTTGTTTAGAAATTGTTTTAGCATGCCATTATATCATTTTGGTGTTATATGCTTTTACTTTAAGTTATAGTAGATTTTAGATTCATGAATTAAGGTATAAATTGATGATAATTAAATGTTTACTAATTTTTATTTTACTTAGAATTTATGCCATTTAAGTTTTGTAGGTTTATATGGAATATAGTTTGCTTTATAGTACTAATTCTTCACTATGTTGACAAACTCTTAGTCATATTTAAGAAGCCAAGAGATGTAGAAATGAATACAATGAGTTACACGACATAGTGTAAACCCCATATTCCTAAACACCTTATGTTTTTATATCATATGTTTACTCCATGTTGAAAGACCTGGAGAAGTGCCTGAGAAGTAATGAGTACCATCATAAAAATCAAGGTTAACATGGCTACATGTAGCCTCCATATTGGCCATTTAAATCTAGGTACAAGGTAGATGCCATAAGACGTGTCTCTATGCTTAATCCCAACTAATATCTAATATGGAGGTAATATAGTACATTGTAGTTATTGTGTAGTTTAACATATTTGGATAACGTATTCATGCTCAATCTGCTGCAAAAGTGTATTTCAAAGCTTAAATAACATGACTGTAATACAGGTTCATGTTTTCACCATATTGGTTTTATGGCATCTATATTTATTGAAGTGTTAATTTAGCAAACAAATACGACACCATGTACCTTTTATGTTTACCTCATGTTTATATAAATATTGACCAATTTGTATCCCCTATTTGCCTATTTAATTAACACGTCCCCATATGGAAATTGTGTAAGCCTTATATTCCCCAATCACTAACCTATTTTGCATTTGTATTATGATAATGACACTTGACACACTACCATATAGGTCCCGTGCTCAGTCGCATTTTGAACCTACAGAGTAATGTTTGAGATATAAATTCTTTGCCTCTTTCACTGATTTTCTCTTAAAAAAAACTTACCTCCTTATGATTTCTTAGAATAAATTATGCATATGCAACCCCTTTTCATCACTTATTCACTCGCCATTCATCTAATTAGAGATTTTTTCACACTTATCTCCAAAAAAAGCCCCAACTTTGTATAATTAGGTTTTAAATGCATTTCAATCAATTTCTTATGAATTTTCATCCCTATTGTTAAATTCAATCTATGTTCCTCCTCCTAGTGATTAGTTTTCATATAATATTCATTGTAGATTTATTGACGGTGAATTTATGTCTTAAAAAGTTGAAAATTTAAAAAATATACTCTTTAGAAAAGCTATTTAGGGTGTTATGCATGAATTATATTTATAATTTTGGTTTTGAAGGCTTATTTGATTAATTTAGGGATTAAAATGGTTAGCTTTGGATTTTCTTGGCATGCCTTATCGTTCTTCTTTTTGTTTGGATTGGTTTCCCATGCTTAACTCTAAATGTTGTTGTGATTGATTGATATAGTGTTGAAGTTAGGAGTTGAGTATGAATTATTATGAGAGGTTGATTGAATTAAAGACAAACTCTTGAACAATAACCTTATTATTTTGTTTATAAATGATATTAGTGGAATTTTGAATTTTATAGGTAATATATGATGACAACTTTATATAAAAACTTCAATATCACAAGTATACGGATTGTAATTTATAGTACGCAAGGTATTGTTTCCACAAGGATTAATTAGTCACCTAACAACTTGAATAAAACTTTGACTAAGGTAATAAAAGATTAATTAAAATTAAATAAAACAACTGAAATTGAAATAACTAATAAAACTAAATATATGAATAAGCGAATAATTGAGACTAGCAATAAGATTAAAGTTAATAAAAGTTGGAAAATTATGAATTATTTTATACTTATTTTGTCTTCCCTTTACCTTGTTGATTCAATTTTTGATTGATCCTAAATATCCAAAGGTTTTGATTGTCCTCTCTTGAGATCTAATCAAGTAATCCTAATTGAAATCGATAATAATAGAATTGCAACCTTATTCATAAGACTACTCCTAACTATTCAAATAGATTTGAAGTAATCTTAAGGATAATTAATTCACATTTAAAATCTACTTTCAATTATTTATTACTATGATATTTTTAGCCTATTGAGGTACCAAATCTTTTTATGCACCTTAACATAAATAACTTGATTTAATCTCTCGATTATTACCAATTATAAGCATAACAAATATCACAAAGCATTCATAGATGTATTGAATTCAACAAGAGTAAAGTTTAATAAAACATATTAAAATAATCCTTAATATGGATTGAGAAACCCATAATCATGTTTAACATCCTAATAATCTAAATAAGCATCCAAGACAATGAAATATATGAAGAGAAGAAAGGAAAACAATTGTTGTCTTGATTTGGAAATTTGGAAAATTCAGGAGTTGCTCTTGATGTCTCCTTTTTTTTTATCTTCTTTGAATCTGATGTGTAACCTCCTTTTTGATGTTCTTCTTTTCCTTAAATACTCCTAGAGACTTCTAAGGGTTATTTTTAGATTTTCCCCACTTAATTTGGATCCAAAAATAGCCTCAAAACATTAAAAGAATAAAAAATTCATGTGCTAGAAAACACACTGCACGATCGTGGCATTTCTAATTCATGCCCTTTGTTACAATCCAATTTCTTCCTCTTTTCTTCTATTTTATATTTCCACCCACTAATAAACAGATTAAGCACTCCTTAAAACATAAATTAAGATCAAATTTTTTCTTTAAACTAATCAAATAATTAAAACGCACAAAAACGTATAACGAGAACACAATTCTAAGTCCTAAACACATGATTATCATATAAGAAAACACTTAATAACACACTTAAACAACTAGAAAACATAGTATAATAGACACATATCAACGTCCCTACACTTAAATCTTTGCTTGTCCTCTAGCAAAGCTAAAATCATACATAAACAAAACACATAAACACAAAATCATGCAATAATGCAATAATGATACAATGACATCAAATCTCATTGAATTATCTTAACCTCAAACATCAACCACTTAAAATGTGCCAACATACTAACTTATTCCATTCATGTTTAAGTGCTTTGATTTGAATATTCATATCAATCAAAATATTATTCATACCCTATGGCACTTGTAATCATACACTTATTATTACTGATCAGTTCAAATTGTAAAATATCACTAAGTAACCCTTTATAAAAATTCTTCCTATTTTTAAAAGATCAGTAGGTTTAATTTTATTACAAGCACCATTTTTTATATTTTCTTAACAATCACCAATTTTTTTGATGTGAAGGCAAACACCTTGTCATGGATGTCCCCTAGTTACTCAACTAGATTATGCCTTTTTTTATTTTGTTTGGTTAGAGTGTCATTCTAGCCTTTTGACTTGAAAACAAACATTTTGTCATAAATTCCCCTAATTACTCAGTTATATCACAACTCTCAAGTAGCTACCAGCTTTATTCTTAATCCAATTTTCTTTAAAAGGGCCAACATAATAGGAGCTTTTTATTTAACACTTTTTTCGTTAAATTTCTTAGCCTACCTCATTTCTTCATAGTCAGTCACTCTCATGAAAGGGTACTAATTATGCCAACAAATTTTAATGAGCATAAATATAAATGTATCGAAACAAATGTCATAACGTGCATATTCATTTCAAAGATACTTAAAAATACAAAATTCACAAGCTACTACCTTTACAATTTAAATGATCATGTTCAAAGGTAAGATAATTCTATTCAATTCATTCCATTGACATATTACAATGCAGACATCATATAATCATATGTTCACACAATGTCAACATAATAAAAACTAACAAAATGCAAATGCCAATTTCATACACAAATGATATTCCAATGGATAAACATCCCCACATTTGAACAACAAATTGTCCTCAATGCGAGAAATAAATAATAAATTATAACAAAAAATAAAAAGTAAGAGTAATAAAACTTATGGTTATTTTGGTGGTGATGGTGTTGGAGATAGAACTTAGAGACAGTTTATGCCATAAAGATTCATCAATTCAACTCCATATAAAATAAAAATAAGAAAGAAATAACAAAATAAAATAAAAATAAAAATAAAACCTATCATAATTCTTTGGCTGCCTCCTAACTAGTGCTTCTTTAATGTTATTAGCTTGACCTATCCTTCACTTCTACCATTAGCTTAGGTCTATTATTAGTGGCTTGCTTCAGTTTGTTTCTTTCATAGAGGTTTAGTAGCCTGTAAATAAGTCACATGTTACAAGATAATAAGAAGGACATAATTGATCAAATTAAAAAATACAAGTGATTGTAATAATTACCTTTTCCAGAACAAGTTGTCAATGAAATAGGGAATGATGAAACTCACTAGATCATCAATTTAATCCAACTGTTTGTTTTGTAGGAAAGTGAATTGCTATTCTTCTTCTTCTATAATCACCCTTTTCCACTCTTCTTCTTCATCTTCTTGAATAGAAACTTCCTTCTCTTCTTTAACCTTGATCTCCTCTATCCTCTTGTCTTCTTTCTCTTCTTGAATAGCAACTTCATTTTTGAATTTGACTTTGTCTCCTTTAGTGTATTTTAAGGCTAGTTTTGCATGCAATATGGATTCTCCCATATATAATCTGGTGTTTGACATTGATGATTGTAATGGTTACCCCCAAAAATGTCACAACACAATAAGGATATTAGTTATGTTTTATAGTACTTAGAAGACTCCCCACATTTCTTGATAATAATGCATTAGAAAGTTGCTCCATTTGAACCTCCAAGTTATGAATGGAAAAGGAGTGGTTCTTCATTATTTGATCAAATTTGGTTTCAATCCTCCTCTGAATTTCATCTTGGCTATCAAACTTGGAGCTTAGTATGTCCACTAACTTATCCAGTTTTGACTCCAAGGATCCAAACCTATCATACTGGAAACTTAATGGACCTTGTGCTCTCATATTATTTTCTACATTGTTATTCTAAGAATAATTTGGATAGTTATGCCACCAAAGGTTATATGAGTTTAAGTAACTCCCATTAATGTTGTAATGCCTTCACTAGGTTGGAAGAAAAGATCTACAAATTACTCAGCTTAAAGTTGATTTTTTCTTTTATTAAGTCTTATGTTTAAGCGTCTTCAATCATACAAGAAAATTATTACAATCTTTAAATCAAAAAAATTCAAATTGTATAAGATGCTAACTCAATCCGTGAAAATGGTGCTGAAAACTTGTTGATAGTTTTATATAAAAACTTCAATACTTATAAATCCTAGTATAAAGGGTATCATTCTCTTGATGATTAATTAGTTAGCTAATAACTTAAATAAAACTTTATGGTAATAAAATATTGATTGAATTAAAATAAAATAACTAAAATTAAAATAACTAATAAAACTAAATAAGTGAATAATTGAGACTAGTAATAAGATTAAAGTTAATCAAAGTTAGAGACTTTAGGACTTATTTTATTCTTATTTTTTCTTCTCTTTATCTTACTGATTCAATTTATACTTAATCCTAGATATCCTAATATTTTTATTACCCTCTCTCAATATCTAATCAAGTAATCCCAATTGAAATTGATAATAATAGAATTGAAATAATCCTAGATATCCTAAGATTTTTATTACCCTCTCTCAAGATCTAATCAAGTAATCTCAAATGAAATTGATAATAATATAATTGCAACCTCTTAATTCACAAGACTACTCCTAACTATTCAAGTGGATTTGAAGCAATCCTAAGGATAAATAATTCACGATTAAGATCTTTCTTCAATTGTATATTAATCTAATATTTGCAAGTCTATTAAGCTACCAAATCTCATTGCACATCTTAACATAAATAACTTGATTCAATCTCTCGATTTATTATCAAGTATAAGCATAACAAATATCACAAAGCATTCATAGATGTATTGAATTCAACAAGAATAACGCTCAATAAAATAAATCAAGAACAATCCGTAATCTAGATTTAGAAACCCATAATCATGTTTAACATCCTGATAATACAAATAAACATTCAAGATAATGAAATACATGAAGAGAAAAGAAAGAAAAACAATTGATGTATTGATCTAAAAATCTGGAAAATTCTAGATTTACTCTTAATGTCTCCTCTTTCATTTTCTTTGAATTTGATGTGTAGCCTCCTTTTTGTTTTTCTTCTTTTGCTTAAATACTTCTTGAATAAAACCTAAAAAGGATTAAAAAAAGCTTGCATGTTGGAAAACACATGCCATAATTGTGTCCTTTGTGGCATTCCTGGTTCATACCCTCTATATCATAGCATTCCTTTCTCCAAATTCTTCCTCTTTTCTTGTATTTTATGTTCCACCCTCTAAAAGAACACATCAAACACCCCTTGAAACTTAAAATTAACATTAAATCCTTCCTTTAAACAAATCAAACAATTAAAACACCTAAAAACACTCAACAAGAACATAATTCTAAGTCATAAACATATGATTATCATATGAGAAAACACTTAAAAACACATTCAAACCCCTAGAAAACATACTACAGTATACACCTATCAATGTTCCATGGATACAAATGAGCTTTTAGGATTTTATGTTGGTAATTATTAAGTTAATTAGGACCTAATTACATATAGGGACTTTTAATTGTTACAGAATTGTCAACTTCAATAATCTTAATGCTAATTACTATAGTGGACTCACATTACATTTACTATTTGTATAAATTTGAGATCAAATCTATTATAATTATAGGCCAATTTTCTCTATTTTAGGTTGACTATCAATTATTAAAAAATGATTGACAACTATAATACAATGTATATAGGATAAAATGTAATCCCATTGCTAGAAGTAGAAAGTTATAGATTATACCTTATGAGAGGTTGCTTCTAAGGATTCTCCATTTCAGAACTGATCTCCAATTAAAGAGATACTAGACTCTTTGGATAAAGAAATTCATGGTGTTATGATACATAGGCTAAGGAGTCTTAAGAGAGCTAGATTTGGAGATAAGGGTATGGTAAATGGTGGATTTTGGTTGTTAGCTATAGTTATTTGATATACTTTATGTGTACTTTTTAATTAGATGGGAAGAAAAATGTTTACGATGATGACTCGATAATAAAATTCCAACTAAGGGGTTTTTATCATCATTTCAGCTATAACAAATTCAATATCCATATAGAGGTTTCTAAAATGGATCATAAGGCATTATGTATCCTAAATGAACTAAAGTTAATTGGGATTTCTTATATATTCATTATACTAATTATCGATATACCATAGGCACTATATAACCCTATTTACCCAATAAGTTTAAGGCTTTTGGCTTCTATTAATATGTTATGAGGTATGTGCATAAGTTACTTATATATTTATTATGTTTATAAGAAAATAACATGAGTATAGTGACCTTCAGGACCTAACCTTCCCATATTTAATGTAATATCCCGTCCCCATATTAAGGGTTATGACCCAAAATTTCAGTACATGCGAGCTCAAAGAGGAAATATGACAATACTTTTTCTTGCTCATGCATCATGTTAGCATATATGCACATAAATACGTAATGCTTCGGATAAAAAGCGTACATGCATTCATTGACAACTTCCAAGTATAATTGATATTAAATGTGTTTTTATTGAAAATGAGGAGTAGAAGGAGTAGAAAGAGTGATCTTGGTATGAGTTG
>JANIJH010000002.1:37646804-37667174 GCA_024520975.1 Erythroxylum areolatum | reverse complement strand
AGGTGCGTGACTGACTGATCGGCTTGTGGGTTGTGGTGATTGGGCTTGGGCCCAATACAGCCGACCCGACCAGATATTATGATTATGTAGGAAAATAGTTTAACAGAAAAATAATATTGATTAAATTTATTTATGTAAGGTAAGTACCAATCATTTGATTTTATTTTTCCTTCCTTTGTTACTTTGTTTTCACTATTCTTATATATCGTGTACATTGAGGACATTATATAGCTTAAGTGTGAGGGAGGAACTTAGGTGCCTAAATGTATCAATGTTGCTATGAATAACTTAATAGTGAGAAATTCTAGAAAATTTTCAATTTTGAAAGGATATTGATTGAGATAATTCATTATGAGTTTGATCTTTATTATAATTTAAATGGTTGGGGCAATCAATTTTGAGTTTTGATGAATAAGTTAATTTCAATTTGTATCTTTAATTTTGATAATGGATAGTTGATATGGATAAGGACACTTTCTATATATTTAATACATATATTGAATTAAATTTGAATTCTTTTTAAGTATTGTCATTAAGGTTGTAGACTTTTCTTTTCAATGCAATTACATTAATTTTTGGGGAAAAAAAGATTAACGTTAAAGAGTGATGTTAGTAGTTATTTGACATTGTGATTTAATTATGTAATTGGAAGTATTCATGACAAGATGTTTGTTCTTATGTTAAAACAATAGGTGACTTTTCAAATAAGCTTCTAAATGCTCTTATTTTGATTTAAATTTATTTTTTACTTATCGTTCAATAAAAGTTACAAAAATATTTAAAACTCGAAGCAATTGTCTCATATATGTTCATTTTATATACTAATTTGAATTGGCTGGACTGAGTAAAGTTTAAAGGATTATGGAGTGACTTAAATTGAATATTGATTTGATATAACTAGCTAAATGCCTAACAATTTGATGGGATTTGCAATTGAATGAATAACATAGAATCTTTACTGATATGATTGAGTTATTAAATGTTTTCTTCGAATTACCTACTATTTAAGTAATGAATGAAACTAATTTGCTTGAGGACAATAAAATGATTCAAGGATGGGAGAATTTGATATGTGCTAATTGTACTATGATTTATGATTTATTTAGATTATTATGCTTTATTTTGATTTTTTTAATGATACTTAAAATGATATATGATTTTAGATCTTATTTCAGTACCTTAAAGGAAAAGGAATGAAGTCAAGAAGATTTGAGTTAATTTAGAGCAAAGTTTGACATAATTTTAGAAAAAAAAGACTCAAAACATGCCACCAACATGATACTATGTTCCTCTTTATGTTCCAAGATTCCATATTTTGTTCGTAAGAGAGTTTTTCACGTGACTGATATAGCATTTGCAAAGACCCTTGTCCCTATCATATTCAATAGTAGGTCATTCTGTTATCTAGGTGACTTCTAATTTCCTATCATGTTCTTCTCATATTATAGAACATGGGAGAAACATAGACCGAAGCTAGCAATATTTTAGCACATAAAAGAAGCTAAGGGGAGGTTAAACACTATGGGATCTCAACACAATCTCGTGTTTGGGTTTTGCCAATTAGAATTTTTAGATTTTCGTGTTTTACATAGGGTTAGACAAGAAATGTAGGGGAAGAGTTATGAAAAAAACTAAAAAAGAAATTAGAAACTGAGGAAAAGCAGTTGGAACAAAAAGAAGGAAAAAAAAAGCTAGAAATCTATTAAGATTCATCAAGAACTTTATGATTTAATAAACATAAGGAAGTTTATCTTTTATCTTTTGTTCTTTCTTGGTTATTGTGGGTTTTCTTTATTCAAATATAAAATAAGAGATATAGATTTAGGTTATATGAATCCTAGGAATTATTGTGTTGAAGATTCTTTGATTTTATGAAAGATCGTACTTTTCTTAATAATTATTCATTATTATATTGAATTGAAGTTTGTTGGTATTTTAATTCAATTTTGTATTTCGTACATTAGGGTTGAGAGATTATATGTATAAATGAATTACAACATGAGTAATGAGAGTTTAAAGGAATCCTATAGATATTACTATATGATCTTTTTGAGTTGAAGTGAAATTTACGAAGAAAATTAACAAGAGTTAATTTCAAATTAGGGATATGGGTTGTATTGCTTGATAGGGAATATGGTTGTAAATTATGAATTCCTATTAGTCCAAGGAATTATGATTAATCACTGAGTTAAGATAAATCCAAATCATAATAAAGGTTCTAGGGAAGTTCTTACCTAGATCTTGCTTATATATATATATATATATAAAGGATCATGCTTATATATTGGTTGTTTCAATCTTATTCATTGCTTCAATTTGGTGATTTTGATTAGTTTTGTTTATTTTTAGATCAATCACTCATTTTATGGGGTTAGATAATGGGAAGATAGTCAATATTGGTAATTACAGTCCCTGCGCGATTCACACTTAACTTACCTAAACTATAGGATAAAAAATAATAGTTGTCTTAACTAGGTGGTATGGTATATTTAATATTGTTTTGGGATTCATTTATATCACGCCAAAGTTCACGCATACTCAATTGCTTCCTTTCTATCTTTAGCGTATTCCACGACAGTAAGTTCTAACTCTTCTCTTGCCTCTCAACCTCCCCCTCCTTCCTTTTCATGGCCTTTTTAAGCAACCTTTCCCCCATTACTGGCCAAACTCTACTCCTAGTTTATTTCTATACTATTATTCATTCTTTTTCAGCTTCTCATCTAGATCCTTGTTAAAATCTTCCATCTTCTGCCATCCCTATTTCTGCTCCTTCTAAGACTTGCTTTTTGGATTATTTGGTCCCTACCTCAACTCTTACTCCTTCTAAACCTTGCTTCTCTCACCGCCCCTCAACAACTCAAGTAATGGCATCCACTTTAAGGGCTAACTCGAACTCAGTTAGTGCTTCCTCTTTAAACCATTCAAGGTGGAAAAGAACTTGGCGTCAAGTAGTTGGTGATGCTTCACCATTTAAGGACTTACTTACTTACTTCCCTTTGGGAAATGTAAGCATTCATAAATTTATAACCCCTTTTATTAAGTCCTTTATGTAAGAGCATTAAAATTTTCCATTACACTAGTCTGTTACTTCCTAGATTAATGACTTGCCTTCCTTCAAATATAGGTATATAGATAGAACAATTAGAAAAAGATGGGGCTAGAAAGCATCCTTATTAATGAGGATAATTTTTTCCTCGTCAAAATTAATTATGAAGCTAATATGATGAAAATTTAAAGGCTAGTCTATGGAACATAACTAGAAATCTTCTCATACTATATAAATGGTGGCTACATATTGCCTTTGAGCTGGTGCATTTTCTTGCTGCTTACTTCTAATTACGTCTCTATTCGCCAGTGGCCTTGACTCTCCAACGACCTCTTGTTCCTCCCAAGCCATTTTTATCTCCCAAGGTTCTCCCTTTCCTTTAATGTCTGCCTTCTATCGCCCCCTATCACCACTAGTTTTTGGGTGACTATCACCCTCGATTAGTGGCGAGATAGCCACTATCTCTGTCGCCTGAGACACAGCTTCATCTTGGGGTGATTTCTTGCCCTCGCTAGTAACCACTGACAGTTGTCTCTGCTGATGCTAGAAGAATCATCTTCATCTGGCAGTGGAATGAGGCTTCTAAACCTCATCCGTAAACTTATTTGCACAATCATGAGAAACCCAAAAAAACACATAAAATCCAGAATTCGCACAAGTTTTATCATACAAGTTTTTTCAAACTTCAAAGCTAAGGTTAAGCAAGGTAGATTAATTTTTGGATTTCAATAAACAAGAAAATAATCCTACTTATTCTAGCCAATTTCTAGAAAAGGAAAAAGCATATGTATGTTTGAATTTTCATAATAAAAAACAAAGCATATGAGGCTTTGCATCATTAACTAAGGAAAAAACTTAATTTGTATTTGACAAATTAATTAATTAATTAAAATTTTAAACCTTATTTTTATCAAATCAATAAAAATAAGGTAAATTTAATCAAGTTATAGAATTAAAAGTTAACTTTGATACTATTGTTGAGAGATTAGGTCAGGATCTAATATTATGTGCAACGAATAATTATGAAACCTTTTTGTTTTAATTTCTCGATAGCCTAGATTAGTTAAAATTATATAAAATGATTAACATATAAATCATAATAAAGCAAGACTCATAATACGTACCTTATTCTAAATCTTGATCGTTTCCTTATTGTATCTCTTGAATCAATTTTGAACCTGACTCATCTTAACTACCGTAACTACATAAGTTTATAGCTACTAACAATATCTATAGAGCGAGTTGAGAGAACTATATAACTACTATAAAGAGGGCTAAGCAAGGAGTGCTAGCTCCCTTGAAACTTAAACCTATTTATAATAGGTTCTAAAAATTTTAGTAATTTAATTGAAATTAAATTCTAATTTTAATTAAAAATTTAATTAAAATTACAAATAATTCTAATTAAATACCAGTTATATCCAAATAAGATCCAATATACTATATTGATATTTATTAAATATTTTCATATTTAATCTTAAAGTTTCTCAAACTTTATAATCAAGTCCAACTTGATTAAAATATTTTTTCTCTCTTCAACTTGTTCTTTATATATGATCTATTAGATTCCTAAATATGTTAGCAATGAATACAAATTATAACCCTAAATCACATTTATGATTAAATAAATTACGCAATTTCAATTTATCTTTAATTTTCTAATTAAATAATCTATATCCACAAATCAATATTAGGGCCTAGCAATATATCATAACCATCCAAATATTTAAGAATGTCAAAGTAGTTTTAACTCATCTTTTTATGATTGATTTTTTCGTATAATTTAGTCATTTCATTTTAGAATGTTCTGATTAGACATAGAGTAAGAAATTAATATTTACTCTATTTTGAATATAAACATATTAGTTCTCCACCATTAGTTGTTGTTTCAATTAATAATATTTGTAGACTATTTATAAAACAACATTCCACTTTGACCAAGGATATTAATCGAGAATAATAAAATATTCTTCCTAATTACTTTAAAGTGATGAATTATATATTAATTACTCAACTATCTTATATTATATCTAATGATTACCAAATGAGCTATCCTTGACTAGAATAGGTCATAAGTACTATTAAAACATTACTATCCCTATACAAGATAACTTTGGAGATTTCAAGCCAAAGGATCACTTATACAATTATCATATGAGAATTTTCATAGACATACAAGTAATGTTCCAAATGGATTTCTCATATAGAATTAGTTCAGTGAATTTATTTTTTAACAAACAGTCACACGTTTTTTTAAAGTATCTCCATACTTTTAATATATGAGATTGACTATTTATTTTATAAGGAAAACATAATATATGGTAATCTTTTTACGTTCTATTATTATACGATCTTAATAGAACAATAACTAGGAACAATTTTGGAATACTATATAAATATAATATGAATATTATTATCATAACTTTATGATAATTTTATTTGCAATCTATAATTATCTTATAGATTTTATTATATATATTTAAATATGTGCAAGATAAGAAATGACTTTTAAGTTATTTTGTCAATAAATTACAACTAAACGATTGACTATCAAGACGTAAATTAACAACATTTTCATTTAATTGATTGCTCTCAATTCAGATGTCTGAAGACATTACATGGTAAAACGCAATATGGGGAATAGAAATTGCATGGGGCAGCTAGTTCTTTAGACAACCTTAACCTCTCCCCGGTGCAACTATTTTTCACAAATCTTTTGAATGTAGGGGCATCCAATAACAATGTTACATTAGGATTTGAATTTTCTTGTTTTCAAAGTAGATGGAATCAAAGAACTTGTCTTGATTAAGTTTTACAAATTAACATGAATTGGCAGTTAAGCCTACCTACAACTCAGCACAAACTAAATCTGTCCCTCCAATACATGCTTCCTCTTAGTTGTTTTGGTAAGTACGAATTTTGGTTTCTTGGTTTGGTAAATATAGTCTCATAAATGGACGTAGACTATAAGTTTTTCTGCCTTTTTTACGAAATATTTTATGTCCCCTATTGAGGTGGCTTTGATTAGTAGAATATGTGGATGTCTTAATTTATTTTTTTCGCCAAGATTTGGCCTCTACCCAACTGATGATTGATGTAGTTCAAGCATTGGATAAACTTTACAGTATATTTATTGTTCTATAGAAAAGAAAGGGTTACTCTTACGTGTTCGAGCAACCTCTATCGAAGAAGAACAGTGAACATAGGGTGTTCAAGAGGATTTCTTCAACCCAAAAGAGAAAAGACCAACACGATCTTTATGGCTTGCAAGGAGGCATGGAAGAACTGAATATATATGGTTTTATATTCTCTAGCGAGTCAAATCAACGCAAAAGTGGCACTACCCACCAATTGGACAGTGTTGTAAAGGATAGTTGTCAGTGCAACCATGCATTCGTTGGTTTTTCCAAAATGAAACTGATGGCGTCCAGAAAGAGACAGACATCATTTGACATGCCAACGAAAGTTATACTTGGAAGAAAAGGAAATTTTAAATTAATGTCCGCAAAGGAAAAAAAGTGTATGAATTAATGTCAATAAAGTGTTTGATGCAAGACACAGAAACTAGAAGGATGTATGTAACGACTGTAACCAGTACCTAACTACCATGTACATCTATCATCTTTCTATGACTCTGTCTGCTTTATCTAACTTAATTAATCAATTCTTTACTTACAGAGGAAACAATTCTTTTTTCTTCTGTATGAATATGATTCTTATACACGAGTCCGAAACAGGCGTATCAACCTTATTTCACTAAAAGGCTTTTACTAATTAATTTGATGGGCTAAAGTCCCCACCTATTAATTAATTTAAGTCGTCCCAAGCACACCAAATATCTAATAGCGGGTATTAGTAAAAAGAGTTAATACCAGAAAAAAACAAGGATTAATATTTTGCCCACAACTGAATCTGTACAAGCATGCTTATCTGTAAGTAAACAGTTCAGATACTACCTTAGCTCCAAAAGTTGTTTAGAGTATGGTAGTCCTACTCCCTATTCCTCAGTACTAGACTTGGACTTTATACACTTGATTGTCAAGTTCTGTACATCCGGCAACTTCTAAATCTTTCCCATAAGCCTAAAAACTGTCTACAAAAGCTAGCTACTAAATATATTAATATTATAACTATATCTATATGCATAGCCTCGCTATTTAATTAATTAACATGTAAAATTCATGTCAATATCCTTATCCTCAAAAGGTGGAATCACCCACTTTAAGTGCCCCCACACTCCGGCCCGACAGAATAATGAGGGGGTAAATCACGGTTTGATCTCATTTAGCTTCTTAGAAAAGCGGTCCAGTATCCGAAACGTATAAGAAGTCATCATATTAGATGAACTCTCACATTGCCGCTGTGGAGACTCGGACTTGAGACTTTATCCTTAATTTCCTTTCCAATGATCAAATGAGTTATCCGTGCAGACATTAATGTCAATATCCTTAACACCATTTAAGGTTTGCTTAATCATTATTGATTATCACTTAATTTTGGTTAAGAAAATAGTACGTATCCAATTTAATAGGTGCGAGAACATTAAAAACTAATATTTTAAAAATTGAACTGTTTGATTTGTTTTATAGTGAAAACCTTTACCTAGTTAAATTTTTAGTTTTGTTTTTAACTTTCTAATTTGATCTAATTTAATAATCTTTGTTGTTAAAAATTAATCAGTTTATTAATTAATCGATCAATTTTTATAAAATAATCAACTTTTATAAGTTAAAATAAAAAGATTAATTTTTATTTAAGAGTTTGCTTTCTCAATTAAACTTTAAATTTTTTATTGGTAAGAATAGTTTTCTTCAATCATTTTTTAAATTATTTAATTTTATTCAATCTTTAACCAGTTTTATGATGACCTAATAACGGTTAAATTATTTAAATCTTAAATCTCTTACCTTACCAATTTAACTTCTAGTCCGATTTTGACAACATTGCTAAAAATAATTAGGTATATTTCTTTGGGTAAAAGTAATTCCGTTTATATATCTATATATACATAGCCCACAGAGTTAGGCACTCATTTAAATTGAAGCAATAAGAATCCTCCTTTTGTAAGAAATCCTATAGGATAGGAAACCCATCCCCATTATCCTATATGCACCTAAGTCCTCACGATGAAGTTGTTGGACGTTTCTATCTGGGTGATAACTGTCAAATATTAGCTATCGCTTAAATATATAAATACCCCCTTACTAGTACAAGATTTGTGTTACTGTTCTTCTACCTCCATCGATGATGAAGAGTATCTTCATTTTCTTCCCTTTTCTTCTCCCTCACTTTGTGTCATGTGCAGAGACAATGGTCAGCTTTTCTTGCTCCTTTTTATATGAATGAAGCGAATCCCATCTTTATCTTTTTCTCTCTTAATGACTGTGAGAGCGAAGTACTTTTTTCTCTTCTTTCTTGTGAATATCATATGATTAATTTAGTGTAACCACAGGCTTATGTAGTGTATTTTGGAGGGCACAAAGGAGATAAAGCACTGGACGAGATAGAGGCAACACATCACTCGTATTTGCAGGCCGTGAAAGAAACTGAAGAAGAAGCCAAAGCTTCGTTTCTTTACAGCTACAAGCACACTCTCAATGGCTTCGCTGCATTGCTCACTTCAGATGAAGCCTTCAGGCTCTCTGGTACAGAAACTACTACATGGATTTTCTTCCATCTACCAACTATATTCTCTATCAAACAGTAAACAATTTTGTTGTTACAGAAATGGAAGAAGTGATATCGGTCTTCCGAAACGAGGCATATCCACTACAAACAACAAGGTCATGGGAATTTGTGGGCCTAAAAGACGGGCAAAGCTTGAACCATCCTTTTGGAAGTCACAGGGACTTGCTACCAGTAGCAGGATATGGCAAGAACATCATAATCGGAATCATGGACAGTGGTTAGTTAACAATACCATGCTATATTATCTAGAGTAACAAAACCAAACGGACGGCAAAGTATGATTTTTTTTGTCTTCTA
This sequence comes from Erythroxylum areolatum, assembly GCA_024520975.1. Classification (NCBI taxonomy): domain Eukaryota; kingdom Viridiplantae; phylum Streptophyta; class Magnoliopsida; order Malpighiales; family Erythroxylaceae; genus Erythroxylum; species Erythroxylum areolatum. Next base: position 37,658,143 of record JANIJH010000002.1, on the reverse strand, counting down.
CATAACGTTCATGTCCCTGGTCTTATCATTTTTATAACGTTTCAGTATTTTTGTATATGAAACTGCCGATGATTTGTCACGAGGGGCTGGCTCTGTTATTGCATGTGATCATTAACAGTGGTTTCTGTCTTTCTTTCTTTCTCTATTCATTCAGGTGTGTGGCCAGAGTCTCCGAGTTTCAGTGACGAAGGGATGGAACCAATTCCGAGATCATGGAAAGGAATCTGCCAAACTGGAGTGGCTTTTAACAAGTCGCATTGCAATAGGTGAGTGTTGATCAATACAATGTTTTGAGCATTGGTATTACTATCTATAGTTGTTTTGCCTTTTGAGCACTGTGACAGCGTATAAAATGTCTGTTGGGAAAGTTTAGGCGTACACGTGAACTAGTTCAACGTGTAGATATCTCTCAGCCAGACACACCGGAGGTCTATCATAAAGTAGCTTCTCTTTTTTTTTTTTAAATTAGCCCACGAGATATTTTAGGAAGATTTCAATTATAAGAAGACGCTTTTAAGTCATCCACTCCCAGATTAATCCTCACTCTCACCGGGTCAGCCTGTAAGGAATAAAGTATTGGTCAAATAAATTTCTCCATTATTAGGACTCAAACTCGAGACCTTTGATTACGGGATAAGAGTGCTGAACCACTCACACCCATCTATTTAGTTACTTGTGGAAGTAAATAATCAGAGCCGACTAGATACATTTGCCATAGTTTCCATTCGCACATCAAATAGAAAACGTTAAGTGTCTCCTTAATCTGATTCCCGCAGGTAAAACAAAAACATTTTTCTCCGCAAATGACTGTCTGAGATTCCTGCGTCACCGAAAAAAAGAACAATGTAGTTAGCCACCTTTGTTCTGTTCCACTGGATTTGATTAATTACTAGATTGAAGTTTGTTCTTATGGGCACATACAATGTTTTATCCATTCAAATATAATGCGCTTTAACTTTATTCCTTCTAAAATCTCTTCAACTCAAGAGGCTCTTATTTTTCCATTTAACTCTCCCCTCAAACTATCATTACTACGTACTATGGATTGTTCGGTCTAAAATTAATACCATCCCTGTCAAAAGATCTTGATCGAATGCCAACGTGCTCGATAATCGGTAATCTAAATAATCAGAACGTTATCTTTTGTTTTCAACATAAAACTTGTGGTGTTCGATAATCCTGTACATGATGTGATTAGCAAACAGATTCCTTTTTTCCCCTCCTTTCTTATAAGCAAATAGGTATCACGGGGGCCTTGGGCTAACCCTCGTAAGGATTTTCCAATTTTGGTTTGATGCCATATTATTTCGCCACCACAAGATTACTTCATCTTCATGATTTTTATAATTTCCTGCGACCCGGTTCTCAGAAAATGGGCCTTGCGCTACACACCACACGTTTTTATGTGTCTTTTGCGTAAACGATGAAAATGCATTGTGCTCGTCCATTTCGAACAAACAAGGAAGTAATCTGACCTGCAGTTAATAGTTTTTGGCTTCTTTTCATTTCTTGTTTCTCTCCTTGGAATGGCCCATACATTTTCCAGAACTTCCGGCCAATTCTGGGCATGTATCGAAGCATTTTCTTAAAATTCCTTCATCTCTGTAGATCTATTATAATCATTCAACCATAGATTAGCACCAATAAAATTTTCATTATCATGAAATTAAGACAATTTATCAAGAGGAAAAAAATGTTTATTTTGCCAACTTATCAAATCATTTTCTACACTTGCATAGCAGTTAATGAGTTTGAACATTTTGCAGGAAGATTATTGGAGCTCGATACTACATTAAAGCTTTCGAGCAGGAGTACGGTCCACTAAATGCCACCGAAGACTACCGTTCGCCACGTGACACGGACGGCCATGGGAGCCACTGCTCTTCCATAGCCGCAGGCAGGGTTGTTCCCGGCGCTGCGGCCTTAGGTGGGTTTGCTAGCGGCACAGCCTACGGCGGAGCGCCGTTAGCCCGCTTATCGATATACAAGGCTTGCTGGGCTACTCCAAACCAAGAAAAAGCCGTAGGCAACACATGCTTCGGAGTGGATATGCTGGCCGCTCTCGACGACGCGGTCGCTGACGGAGTTGATGTGTTGAGCCTCTCCATTGGCACGGCTAAGCGCTACCCTTATGAGGGTGATGCTATAGCAATTGGTGCATTCCATGCCGTGCAGAAAAATGTCATTGTCGTTGCCGCCGCCGGCAACACCGGTCCGGCCCCGTCTACCTTGTCAAATAATGCTCCCTGGATTTTAACGGTTGCTGCCAGCACTTTGGACCGTGAGTTTTTTGGTTCTGTTTTACTTGGAAACGGCAAGGAAATAAGGGTACGAAATACATCAACTTTGCTAGTGCTACTGCTAGCCATTGGGTCCAAGTAACCTCTATTATATTTAAGTATTGACGGATCTATGACTTGTAGGGACAAACTATTACCCCATACAAGCACTTGACAGATGTTCCAATAGTATTGGCTGAAGATGTTGTTGGGGCTCATGTTCAGAAAGATGAATCCAAGTAGGCGTTTCGTTATCGCTTCAGTAACCTCTGACTTCTTATTTGCTGCCGTTTATTTTTAAGTAGTGTTTGATGCAAATGCAGTGTAACGGAAATTGTATATGATGATCAACAATATACATGGATTTGTAATGCAGCCAGTGCCTGCCTAATTCCCTTGATCCTGAAAAGGTGAAGGGAAAGGTTGTGTTGTGCATGAGGGGGCTTGGAATTAGAGTTGGAAAAAGTTTTGAAGTGAAAAGAGCAGGTGGTGCTGGTTTCATCTTAGGAAACACTCGTGCATTCGGTGGTGAACATGTAATAGCTGATCCCCATTTTCTTCCTGGGACCGCTGTCGGGGCCGAAGATGCCATTAAAATCATCAATTACATCAAATATACAAAGAATCCATTGGTCACTCTTGAAGAACCTAGAACGCTGTTAAATCAGAAGCCTGCACCTTGCATCGCTGCATTCTCTGGCAGAGGTCCAAGTCCTCTTGATTCTAACATCCTCAAGGTATAATACTTTTCACAGATCAAGAAACAACTTTTTATGCTTCAACCTATAATCATATATGTACTTAGTCTCTTTCCAGTTCACAAAATCTCTTGGACTATTCTTCAACAGCCCGACATCGCAGCACCAGGAGTATACATATTAGCGGCGTGGAGTGGAGGTTCATCACCTACGAAGTATTCATTTGATCATCGATCTGTTAAATTTAACTTCGACACAGGAACATCTATGGCTACTCCTCATGTTGCGGGTGCAGCTGCACTTGTCAGAGCTGTACACCCTCACTGGAGCTCAGCTGCTATAAAATCTGCTCTCATCACCACAGGTAATATAAATTTGAACATCCTTACCAGAGTCTGTTCATAAATTTCCTTGCATCCATTAGTTTCTAATGCCTTTTCATGTCCAAATGAAGCTGGGATTAGGAACAACTTGGGAAACCGGATAACCGATCAGAACGGGAATCTTGCAACACCCTTCGAGTACGGGGCGGGCCATTTCCGGCCAGCTCGGGCATCAGACCCTGGCCTGGTATACGATTCCTCGTTTGAAGACTATGTCCTGTATCTTTGCAACTATGGCTCCAGCTTGATCCAAGGCTTCAGATGTCCCGAACGTCGTCAGCCAACAAACACTCTCAACTATCCATCACTTGCAATTTCTAAGCTTAGTGGTAGTGTAACTGTAAAGAGAACTGTGACAAACGTTGGGGCAAGAAATAGTGTCTACTTCTTTACCGCCAAACCGCCACTAGGAATCTCTGTTGAGTCCTCGCATAATATTTTGCTCTTTAATCGAGTTGGCCAGAAGAGAGACTTCACTATAACAGTAAAAGCAACAGATGTTGTCTGGGCAAAGAAGTACTACAAGAATGGGTTTGCCTTTGGGTGGTACTGTTGGAAAGATAACTACCACAGTGTAAGAAGCCCTGTTGTTGTATCTTTGGCGTAGGTTTTTTATTTTCTTGTTTCGCATATTGGCGTTCTTGGTTGATATCGCGTCCTCTCTTGTTTTCTTTTAGTCCATATCCTGCTTGTGTCTCTCTTTATGTTTTGCTTGCTACGTCCTCTTGGTCAGTTAACACATCTTCGGTGAGAGTTTCGCGTTCCGACGCTTGGGTTGGGAGAGTTGTTGCTGTATGACAGTCGTTTTTAGTCTAGTGCTGAATAGCTGTTAGGCGGGTTTGCCTTTTTCTATAAAAAAAAGAAAAGGTTCTCTTGCATTCAGTGTTTAAAATTTTATGATTGAAAAGCACGTAATTCAGTATTTAAACTAATTCACTTTACTCATCTGACAATTTCTTATACCGTAACGAAATATAGAGGATATTTTTAAAAAATATATTGTCCAAATTTTAAAATACATGAAGCGTTCGTTTTACAGTCAGAATAGCAGGAAATTTTTTGGGCAAGCAAGGTCTCTTAAAGAAGCAAAAATGCACTTCAAATCACTGATAGTCTATTAACCAACGTAGAACGTTTTAGACCTACAAACCCTTTTGAAACTTTTGCATAACTTTTCTTTAAAACGGATGATGACAAAACATCTGCACACGATAGTTTTCTCAATGGAGAATCGAATGCCAGCTTTTGCTTGCAAGTGAAACTTTGATGCGGTACATATCCAAACCATGGACTCGAAAGCAATAAACTGGATGATGGCCAAACTTCAAATGAAGACTCTGAGTCGCTTCATTGCTGAATCAGAAAGGCTCATTGATGCATCAGAATTTAGTAGGTACTATGGTTACAATAGAGCTCTAAAGTTGATGACCTCCATGTCATAGCACCCATTAACTTCCCATTTTAAGTTGTCACCTTAGCACCCATGTAAGTTCCCTTCATAACGTTGTTGGTGCAGGGGCCTTAAAGAAAAGTTCCGTTGGCCAAATGTTACATACAAGTGATGGTGCACAAGCTCATTCGCAAGCTTTAGATTGAATGCCCTTAGATCCAATAACTCTTGATGTTAAGCACGTCGTGGACCTTTACTTCAAACAGTGATTAACAAAACAAATTTGGTCAGATTATCTTTGATGCCAGTTTGCTCCAGTTTGATACCTTCAACCACCATCTTGATCTGTCCATCTCCTCACTCTTATCCTTTCACCTTTAAAGTGGATATACTTCCACTTTGACAGGTACTTTCTGAGAACTAAGTTCTTCTTTTCTTCTTGCCCTAATTTATTGAATGCCCGAGCTACTCTCCTGACAGTATCTTCGTCTGGTTTTACACCCAACTCTTCCATATCCGCAAATACCTGTGATCTCATTATTAGAAATTGTCAGTATAATAATATATATACTCATGTCTAACAAGCTGAGGCAAGTACAATCACACGAAAATATATAAACCAAAAGGCAAGAACAGAAACAGCAAAGCAGACACAGAAAACTAGTGAGAAGTTGCAACTGGACGAATGCTTGATTCTGTAGTTACCTCTACTATCTCAGTTTGCATGTCATGATGATCGTACAAAGAGATCATCCTTGCAAACAAGCGCTTTGAAATAGAGCGTGAGTGTGTGTGTAAAATCATGTTCCATAGTGATGCAGCCTCATCTACCCTGTCATCTATATCAAATGCTAGCAGAAGGATGTCATATGTTCCCATTGTTGCTCCTTGACCTTTACTTAACATCCACTTTGCCACCTGTGTATTACCGACGATAATATGCATTTGTAGCATCCAACCTAAAAGATCAAGTATTATAATATAAAGTCTAGAAATAATATGCAAACAGGAAGTCCATTTTACCATAACACAGAAACCACAAGCAGCACAGGATTATTACCATAACACACAACCTCTTTTGTCAAATTGCCAGACTCTATTCCAATCTTATTAATAGATTTACATAAGCAGTTCCAAAAGTGTCGTATGAAGAACCCTGAGTAAGAATACCAGCGTCCTCTTACTTCCTAACATGGGCAATGACAATTTATATAACAAAAGAGAAGGTTTAAGTTGAAGAAAAATATCTAGTGATGATGTGAAAAATTATGGATGAATTTAGAAGCTTGTGGAAGAAACTTGTAAACAAGGATGAGTTAATTGATGTGTCAAAGAAGTGGCCAAATTGTCGTTTAGCATGTCTATATATATGTGTTCTTGTAATCATTTATATGTATGAGAAAAAATAAAGAGTATTTGAAAAAGGAAGTATTTTGAGAGCCGTAACTCTTTGTGAGAAAAAAAATATTGAGAGGAAAAATGCAGTAAAAAAAATACATATTTTGTGAAAGTTTTTTTATTTGGATCCCATCAAAGCTTCCAACAAGTTTTCTTTCAACGTCTTTTTCTTGGCATTTGATAAGGCCGCTTCAGCAGCTACATCTACGGGCTCAGTATATCCATCATCGACAATATCCCATAAATCATGAAAACTAAGCATCACTCTCATCTGGATGCTCCAATTCCCGTAATTTGTCTTTGTTAATTTCGGAACTTGAGGCTAGATCAAGTTGGCCATTGCTTCACCAATTCACGAACAAACGAACCTTTGCTCTGATACCACTTGTTGAAAGCTTTGATGGGCTCCAAATAAAAGAACTTTAACAAAATATGTATTTATATTGATAGCAAAGTTTATGAGTACAAAGGACATAAACAAGATACAAATATTTTTCTCTAAGTGCTACTATACTTTTCCTCTCAATATTTTTTCTCACAAAGAGTTACGGCTCTCAAAATACTTCTTTTTTTCAAATACTCTTTATTTTTTCTCATACATATAAATGATTACAAGAACACATATATAGACATGCTAAACGACTTCAAATAAAATTTGCCCACTTCTTTGACACATCAATTAACTCATCCTTATCCATAAGACTTCAAACACAATTTGGCCACTTCTTTGACACATCAATTAACTCATCCTTATTCACAAGTTTCTTCCACAAGCTTCTAAATTCATCCATAAATTTTCACATCATCACTAGATATTTTTCTCCAACTCACCCCTTATCTTTTGTCATAATTACATAATTACCCATAATGAAGGAAAATTTGTATTTTCTAACACAAGTCATATTCATGATCCAGTAGGTAAGAATTATAGCATATGAAGTTTTCTAATTGTGGTCACCTATGAAGTTCCATAAGATTTGTGCCTTTGAAAGACTTCATAAAAGAAGAGATGATCATCAAGATCATACCCAAATAAACTTGAGCTAGTTAGGCAGCTCCTACATTAGATTGAGCCTTGATAAACAAAAAATCTAACTATATTAACATATGAATCCTAATCAACAGATAATGTAACAAGCAAATGATATCCATTAAATCATGCTTTATATGGCATTAAATTCTAAAAGCTAATCCATAATGACAACAGAAATGTCATACTTGAATAACACGTAGCCATAGTCTCCTCTTCCTCAATATTTTCAAAGCTTTAGCTGCTGCTATCACTGGAAATTCTGCTTCCCAGGCTGTCCATTTGTCTAGTGCCCCGTAAACAGCCTCTTTCTCGCTAGGAAGTTCAGAGACCTGCCTTTTTAAACAAAGTTAAGTCACATGACTTCAGTGTAGTTCATTTTTTTTCTTGCTTGTGTTATTTACTGTTCCCATATAGGAACTTATTGACTGTTATCATGTTCAACCAATTCAATTATACACTAGGCTTCCCTATTCTCAGTGTGACCAAAAAGAAAAAAAGAAGAAGACTGATGAACCTACAATTCTAACAAGATTTTGGGCCTTTTTCCCAGATCCCGATGACTCTCTTTTCTTCCACAATTGGTGCTCTTTCTTTCCTTCCTTCTTTATTATCTTCCTGCATTTAATGCTACCACTGAAGCAATTGCATGCTAAGTAAAACAACAATCATCATGGCTGATGGTCATCAAAGAAATATAGGATGAATTCTATCTAGGTCTAGAGTATACATCAACATCAGATCATAGAAGCAACTACATGAATTCAAAATGAAGTGAAAGAAAAGCTAAGCAAGATATCAACAAAGAATAATGACTGGTGAATTATGAAACAAAAGATATCACCTATTCTTGTTAGCTGTGGATTGAGGGACTGGCTGTCCACCGTGATTCCTGGAACACTTGACATAAGTTGTGGGAGATAACTGCAAATGACAGGAACAAGTTTTTTCAATGACAATCATAATAAAAAACCATCAATTTATATCCACGATATGAAAAATATATATATAAATCGGGCTTTGCCTTTATTGCAAGACTAGCAAACTTTTCAGTCACCTGAAAGATGGAAATTCTGCATCTTGAAGGAAAAACCCCGAATAATGGAGCTACTTTGTTCATCCTAATCTGAATCATGAATAAAGCCTTGTCAAAACTCAAATAAAATGCTATTGAACTTGAAACAAGGTGATGCAAAATGGTTGGAGTGCCTATTAAATCTCTTATCCAGCCCATTTTCGGCAAGAACAATTAGCCAAGGAAGAGAACAAAAATGTCTACCAAACTTAACAACAAATTGAGGACAACTAGAAAGCTTAGGAAAATCCAATCTTTTGTAACCAAGGCAAAAACAAAGCAGTAGAATCAACGTAATTAATGAATAATCCAGTTCCCAAAGTTTATATCAACAAAGACATCCATTTCCTCAGCTGTTTTGGCTAGGACCGGCATCATAATCAACATCATAACATTGTCAAGCTTAACCATAAATTGAGCCTTGAAAATGATGGGAACCGACGAGTAAGAAACTAATGGGACATCGGTTTTGAAATTGAAGCTCCAAACATCAAGCGAAAAAGCTCAAATCATATCGCAGCGTGGCACTAAACTTCATGAACAAGCAGTTGACTTTGGCTAAGTAATAGAAACCCGCTTTATTTCCATTTTAAAAATCATATATGCAACAACTAAATGAGAAAGAGCCTTGTACCTTTCAGTTCACTGATATCACTTGAGGTTTCTGCGAATGTCGTCAGTTGCATCGAAGAAGATATGTCAGAAAGAAGACGGGCAAAGTGTGCGGATGTTTGTGGTTCTCTGTTTAGCAAATTCCTAATCCCTAATTCCTCTTTTTTACGCCTTCTTCGTAATCCCTTCTTCTATGTTGCTCTAGCAGTCATCAAAAGCTTTTGGTTTGTTTTTCTCTGTTCTTTTGTCATTCCTTGATGCTAAGCTTCTTTGTTCCTAGGTGTGGTGTGGCTTCTCTTCTTCTGACGAAGTGTGCTTTTTTTTTTTTCACAAAATGAGCATGGGTAAAGGTTGTTGATTAAAGATAATGAGCTCAAATATGACCTGGCCTGAGTTTAGCCTAAGTTGACAAGATTATGGGCTGTGATTGCTTGACCTGACCGAGCCACAAGCCGCACAGCCGCACTCAAGTTGGGACTGTCCCAACCCATGACTCGACAAAAAGACACAAAGCTACGTCCTTTTATCCCAACCTGTTATTATCCCTAATTAAAGATAGGTTTTATGTGAAAAGATAAGCTTAACTTCCTTGTTCATATTAGATAGCTATCTGAATATTGTTGATAATTAAAGTTTGACTTGACGCCTAATATTAATGCTCATACTCTTTAACACTTTTGCTTGAATTCAACAAATTTTTCTTGAGAGGTGGAAGGGGAAGTCTCCTTTTCATTTCCATAATAATGATTATTTTTTATTATTAGAAGATCAAGAATTTCTATATTGGTGCCAACCACAATATGACATATGCTTACTTATTATTAGAAAAAATAGGTTGTTAAGAAGCCATTTTGCTATGTGAGGAAGGTGCTACAGCTGTTGATTGATATATATTGTCAAGCAAGGCTTGTAGTTATATCTTCAATAGCTATATTTGGTTCTTTTTTTTAATTTAAAAAGGTAATCTTTAACTATATGAATATTGTTGGTAATTAAAGTCTGACTTTATGGCTAATCTTAATGCCCATCCTCATTAGCATGCTTCACAATAATATGAATATCTTAATATGTTTTAACTTTATTGATAAATTGATTCTTTTTATTAGCTCTTTTATTTGCTTATTGTCGGTGGTTTAATTTCATATGATATAGTTAGTGGCAAAAGGTTTCTAAGCATACATGGAGCTACGCGGGGGCCCATGGTGCACTGGGCTCCCCAACATTTAAAAAAATGAAATTTTTTTATTTTAATATATATATATATATAAGGACAGAATTATTTGGAGCCTATTAGTACAATGGGCCCTCAAAGATTTTAAAAAATTAAATATTTAGACCCTCCTATCTTAAACTTCTGGCTCTGTCACTGTTTCTAAGCGAATGGAAGTGAGGGTACCAAGCATAATAAACTCATTAGCTCAACACTGGATTAGCAGACTTGTGAATCACCAAAAGAATAGCTAAGCCACTAATATGAGAAAATTTATACTTACCTTCTTTGGTAACATCCCCTCTGGAGGAAGCAATATAAATTCTAGAGTTATGCCTAATTGACCTAAGACAATCAGTCTCTAGTAAGATACAATTAAGCAGTATTCTTTCTAAAAAAAGATGCAATAAAAACTAGATCTAGTAAGATACGATGAAGTAATATTCCTTCTAGGAAAAAATGAGTAACTCTAGGAGTTACATTACATTTAATAATGCGTAATTACATTGCATTCTTGGTGTCTTTTTAACAATATATATGTTTGCTACAACCTTTGCGCATGTTTTCGAAAGAGTCATTTGTTGAGTTTGGCTCCTTTGTTGTCCCATATTAGTTGGGGACAACAATTGAGACAAGTCTCTTACCTATATAAGGAGGTGGCTATCTCCTTGTCTAGTGCACCAAACAAAGTCAAAGATTTGTAGTACAAATTTGACTCTAGTTAAATTCCTCTTTTGAAGTGAGAGTTGGAAAGCTTGTCTTGTGTATTTCTTTATGAGTGTGTTGGTGTATTGGGGGAAATGTAGTATGCTGGAATTATGAACAATCTGGGCATGTGAAGAAAAATTGTCCGAGAGGTAGAACGGGTTCGGCAAGAGGCTCTGGGTCAGTTAATGGAGAGACTGACAATGTCGCTAACATTGTCTCCATGGATGATGATTTTGTTCTCTAAAAGGGGCATGTATATCCTCATGGCATGCCACTAATCCCAAAGTTGCCATGATAGAGGATGTGTTACTGTTAGCGGGTCCACAAGTTTACACACAGGCATTGGTTTGGCATTAATGCAAGGAGTGTGGTGGAATTTATGTTGATGGCTGATGAACTTCCAGAAAAGCCAAACATGGGAGTTGCACCATAATTTTTCAGCAAAGTTATTTTCGACATGTGCCGAAGTAAAAGGCTTAGAATTGGTTTATTCTGAGTGGGTATGCTTTTATGGTGGAGCATGATGCTTTAAAGCATGATAATTCTCTACGATGAG
>JANIJH010000002.1:37613047-37630744 GCA_024520975.1 Erythroxylum areolatum | reverse complement strand
GCACCAAACAAAGTCAAAGATTTGTAGTACAAATTTGACTCTAGTTAAATTCCTCTTTTGAGGTGAGAGTTGGAGAGCTTGTCTTGGTATTTCTTTGTGAGTGTGTTGGTGTATTGGGGGATTGGGTGAGAGGAAAAATTGTGTGCTTGTAAGAATTTTTTGCATAGTGGATTTTCTTCTCGGTGCCCGTGGTTTTTCTCCGGTTTGGGACTTTCCACGTAAATTCTCTTGTGTTGTTATTTTCTGATATTCTTGTCTATTAAATATCCTTGGGTGTGGGTTTGGAAGGTCTAGATTCCTAACATCATTTGCTTTGTTATCTTTAAAATAATCAAACTATTGATTAAACATAATGGCTATGGAACTATTTTTAAAAATAATTTTGTAGATAGATTTCTCAAAATTTATATGTACTAGATGCTTCTTTAACGACATTATAAGGTGATAATAATCTGAGCAGAAGATTTTTGGAATATATCAATTACCTCGTTGGTAATTGTAAGATTTCAGGACTGTCTATTTAATTCAAAAGTTAAGGAATGTACCTGTATTGAAGGAGGCCGAAAAATAGAGAAGTGTTTTTTTCTTTAAAAACGAAAGAAGGAGAAGTTGATAGCGAGGTAAAGAACATATATTTCTTATTAATTCCCTATGTTTTGATTGATAAATATGAATTATAATCATATCATGTGTTTTTAAGGAGTAGATTGGAGATTTGGATCAAAATGTGCTTAAAAGTGGAGATTTAACAAAAAAAGGATAAAAGAGGCAAACTTTGAAAAGAATGAAAACCTTAGAAAAAAATTTCCTAAAATGCTTTGAGCATAAGGTGTGCCTATGCCTTAATTGCTGTGACTACCAAAAGAAATTTCAAAATATGAATGGGCATAAAGCGTGCCCATACCTTGGTTGATATGATACCTTCAAAAAATAAACATGATTAAATTAAATGGATCATGTCCTATCAATGGATCCAACTATTTTTACCTTTGTGTTGCTTTATTTTGGAGTTTTGACAAGCTAATATATTACCAACTGGAATTATTAAAGCATAATTGTTAGAATGTTCTGATACTTAGTACTAAAATAATAGAGTTCAATAGAGGATATTTCACTCATATTATATGCATATATAATGTAGTCTAAATAAAATAAGTTCATATATCTTATCTAAAATTAGCGATCTCTTTCATTGTTAACAATATCAATACATTAAGTCCTAAGATCTTGTTTAGGATTGTTTATTAATAAGATAATTAATCAAAGAGTATGTTTTAGTCAACAAAGAAGTAAGAAGAGATAGGATATTAGAGTTTGTGAACAACTATGACTAGTTTATTAAGAAATAGAAGAGTTTATCTTTGCATCAATGATAAATTTAAATAATTAAAACTGAAATTATATTTTGGGCTAGATGTTCATTGTTATTTTATTTCATTAAATTGCATTCTTGATTTGTTTTCCTAATTTTTCTTTTAATATATTTCAATTTCCATCTTTAAACCCCTTTCTTTTATTTTGATTTGTTAATTAATAAGGTTTACCATTCCCTTGTTCCACCCTCCTCATTGAAATAAATAATTTATTTATGATTAGAGTAGGATTATATTTGTTGGATTCGACACCCACTAGAGGTATGTATGAAACAAATGAACATCATGAGTAATTAAAAATTATAAAGTAAGACTTTGAGATGTGTATTAGAGAGAAAGAAGGGGTTGAGGTTGATATTATTTAAAATAATTGTAAGATTTATTTTAGATTTTATTTTAAAATTTTAGTATAAGTAGTATGAACGTAGTCATTCTTTTCATTAGAAAATAAAAATTATCTATTATTGTTAGTAATTATGTGGATTCAACAAAATAAGATATAAGTACAAAATATGCCAAATATAATGCATTGATTTAGGCAGACATCAATTGTCACAGAACAAAATAAATATGTTCATTTAGTTGGTTTACAAAATAAACTTGTTGACAAGTGCATTTTTATGTTTATATTTAGTACATTTCATTTGCGTATTTAAGTGTTGTTATTGTTTATGGTATTTAATTCATTCATATTTCTTTTTTAGGTCGTAATTCACTTATTGGAGCAAATTGAACAAATTCAGACAAGTCTAGGCTAATTTAAAGCTATTTTGATGAAGTTAGGAAACTACAGGAAACATAATGGGAGTTAGCACACCCATTTACTTGCCTGTGTATTGTAAAATGGTCATGTTTCTCATGATTCAAGTTGTTTTTATAGTTTCCAAAAGTTGTATAGTTGTGTATATGCTCGTTTTCGCGTTATCTAGAGATCAACATGTCGGCCTACTTTCCTATATACTTTAATGTGACCATGTTTCATGCAAAACAAGTTGTCTTAAAGTTTCAAAGACTTACAAAACCATGAACTCGCTCGTGTTGGAGATGTACGTGCTTTTGTATTTGCCTGTATTCACATTTAAAGTTTGTGTTTGCCCTACATTTGAGGATATCATGATTTTTAAAGTACATAACCATCAACGTCATAACCATCAACATGCCCATGTACATGCTTATGTATTGCCTAAAACCTTATTTTTGAACTATAAAAGGGAAAGCAAAAAGCAAACTCAGGAGACACAATTGGAAGCCCTAGGATAATAGAAATAATAAAGAACAAGCAAGGAGACCCCTTTAGAGTAAAATTTGATCAATCTAAAGCAAATATCTTGAAAAGTTAAAATTCATGTTTCCTTTAATTTTGTGTTTTCTCTTTAGTTTTAATGTTGTGTTTTCCCTTTATGGTATCTAGACAAGATAAACCTTGGAATGTACCGTGTAGGGATTTTATTTTATTTATTATTTATTAAGATTCAATTATGTGTTCTTAACTATTCTTAAATTAATATTGTTGGTATATTAAATTGTTTTTTATTTTATATAATTAAGATTAAGAAATCCTTTGTATGAATAGATCTAACATCATTTAAAAGAGTTGTAAGCAAACTTACATATAGGTCAACATAAATCTTTCAAATTAGGGTTAAACCTAATAGAAAAATTCATATATTGGATTAATACAATTTTAGGGATTTTAATTAAAACAGGTTTCAATTAATCAACTTAGGATTAGTTGTTAATAGTTTTGAAATTTTTTTAGCATAATTAAGGAATTTTCATATTGTAACGAACTCTAAATTAAATTGATGTGTGAAGTGCTAATTTCATAAGAAGTGACAACTTTGATGATAGAGGAATTATAATTTTATGATTGATGGTGGTGAAGATAGACGTTGATAACTTTGATATTGACTAGAGGAGCATAAGATATTTAAGGATTGAGGGTTTATGAAAGATTAAAAATAGCTGGTAAGAGGGGGGTTGAAAGAGATAATTTTTATTTTTAAATTTTTGTTAATTTCTTAATTTATATTCTCACTACATCACTTTATCAACCTATATGGTGATTACAATATATAAATGGTAAAATTTTTAATAGAGAAGGTAAGTTTAAGTCTATTTCATCCAAAGTTAATAGGTTAAATTTAAATAGGAAAAAGTATAATTTGCCCTCAACAATTAAAGAGAAGGCTAAGAAACCCCTGTCATATTAACATTTATAAAATAGAATAATTTGCCCTAAAGAAAGTTACCCTGGTTTCCATTAATTAGCTGTAATGCCCCTTTTTGGTGGAACACTAAGTATCCTAAATAAACTTAGATGCTAACTTGACAGTTGACATGTCATCTAATAATTAAATTTAATTTTAAAAATTTAATTATCAATTATTTAAAAATAAAAAAAACAATGTTATTATAATTTCACACCCTAAATTACCACGACTCCATCTGTAGGAATTGTTAACCTTTTGACTTCAAATTTAGTGTATTCTTTAGGCCCAAGTTTCAACAATGATATCTTTGGTTTGATCATCTTTAAGGTTGGTCTTTGATACCCTTGCTCTAAACTAAAATCATGGTTTGAAGATGATGACATCCCCTTCTATTGAGTCAGTGTCACATGTGATCCACAGGGTCATCAAGCTAATTTTGGTGATGGCTTCTCTCTTTTTGGGCACATCAATCATAGACTATTGAGGCTGCAGTATCTTTAAGTACTATCCTTTTCAAGAAACCATAAACCTATATCTTGCTAGGTGTTACAAGGGTTTTTTTTTCAAGCATGAACTTATCCTACAAGATGTGCTAACCCCTTTGCTCGACAATCTCACTTAGTCCTTCAAAGCATGATTTAGCCTTCTTACGTGATCTTCGACCAACCTACTTATTCTCGAACGCCTTATAACCCTTATAGTGTTTAACACTTACATTTGAAAGAAAATTATGGAAGCACTAAAATAGTAAAGCCAACAATAAGAACATGAGATAGAGATACAACTTCAAAGCTAACCTTTATTACTTCCCTCAAAGTATACAAAGGAATACTCTCCCAATGTCTATATCTCATAACACTCTCTTCTTGATTCTGATAGCAAGGCTCAAATTAGCTATTTATAGGTACCTCTAGATGACTAAGTTAAAATCCTATTAGAACTCTACTAGCTAAGATCACAATCTTATCCTATCTTATCCTTATTAGATTATATCAAACTAACTAATAGATGACATCTCCATCCAATTAGGACTCTATCTAATAGGATTGAGCAACATCACAATAACAATATAAAAGATTACATTATCTAGGAATGATTATCTATATCCATGAAGATCTCCTTTTTGTTTAGTTGATCTTTCCACATAATCTTTATCTCTTAAAGCTGATGTTCATCCACTATGATCTTATTCGCCATATCATCTAAGATATTCTCATCTTTATTCATTAATGATGAGTTATCTAAGTTAATAACACACTGGTTCGTCCAATGTTTACCCATGCCAACTCTATTAGTCGTGGTCCGTCCACTTGAGCACCTACGGAGTCTTTAGTCCATTAAGAACTTAGCAGCAAAGTCAGCTCGAACAAGGTCCGAAACTCTCCTAAAACTTGCACCATTCTTGATCTACTTGCTAACTAACCTTGAAACTCTTCCATATTCCCGTCATGCGTGTGATATAGCTAACTGTCTACCTAACATCCGTCTCAAGCCTTCTTTTGATCTCACATCCAATTGAAGATTTCCGCCAATGCGCACCAATATATGCAAACGTTTGGCATTGCCCCTTTTCATCCTTGCCTCCTCATAAGTCTTTACCTTGTTTCGTTGTTTTGTTTGTAGAACACTGGTCAAGGCTCGCCAATGTCCACACGATTCCGCTATCACGACTTAAGGGTCTAACACTAGGCTTGGTGATTTATAAGTTATTAAGTGACGTTATTCTCTTGGGAACAGTCCCTATTGATCTTTTCCAGGAATGTGGGTCATTGAGATTAGTTTCATTGCTTGGAATAACCTTAAAAACCATATTCTTTTTTTTATGAGCTCTTGCATAACACTATTAGTTGTTAATTTTTCTTGTAATAAGCTATCTAAGGGGTTATCATCTGGGTTAATAAGGCAAAAAACGAAATCAAAGATAGAGGGAGACGAATGAAAAGTAATTATAGAAATGGAGGGTAATGTAACACATAGATGAGTGTTTGGGTTTTAACGATTTAACGGGCTAGCATTACTGAATTCTATAGATGGTGTCATAGTAATTTGAGGTGTGAAATCAAATCAACATTTTTTATTTTTAAATAATTAATAAGTAAATTCTTAGAAAACAATATGAATAGTATATGACACACCAACTACCAGGTTGGTATCTGAGAATATCTAGCATGCCATGTGTTTTTCCTACCATAACAGAGGCATCATGTCTAACTAACAAAACGCGACAGAGAGAATCCTTTTGGGAAAGATTATTCTATTTTGTTAATGTTAGAGGATGAACTATACCAGATACAACGTTACGAGCCTTCTTAGACTTTTATTCAAACAATGGGAGCAAATTGTAATTTCTACCAATTTAAATTAAATTGGACTTCATATTAAGATTAGATTTTGCGTCTAGCTCGAATATTATAGTAAAATACTTTTAAAAACAACATTTTGATAAAATTAAATTTAAGGTTGAAATCACTTTTCAAAAAATTCTAAAAAAATTGCATTAGATTATTTGAATAAGTTCATAGTTAAATTCAGACCATATAACTCCAAATCGATCAAATTTTAGACTAAATTCTAATATGATGCAATGTAATTTGTTATCATTTTTCAATCGATACAAATAGCATTGGTATAATTATCCTTACTCCCTTTTTTGTTTTTTGGAAAAATATTTTCGATATATTTTTCTAGATTTAAGGATAGCAAACTATTCCTTTTTAAAAAAAGATTTTGAAATAAAGTCTCTATAATTGGAAATGGGCATTAGTATCATTGAATCACATCATTTAATGATATAAGAAAATCATAAATTAAATAAAAAATCAAAAGTTAAATTTAGAGTTATTTTTATCAAGAAAATTTTGGTTTAATTTAGTCTTATTTCAAAAAGGAATATTTCTTATTCACATTAAAAATTGAAGTGGAGAATAAACCATCCTAAAAATACAAATATTATATATCACTTTTCATTTGATCTTCTATGCAAGTGGAAGTCATATCCTTAACCTAAACTTGTCATATACGTGTGGTGAAACTCAAGGTTGCAAAAAGTTGATGAGGAGAACAAGTGCCCCTGAATAACAGTTATGTTTCCTGCATGGACTTCTTCTTCGTATGATTAAATTTATTAGTGAAATAAAATTTCTTAGGAAATCAGGGTGGGATCTGCTTGCAACGAAATAATTATGAAACCTTTATGTATGGTTTCTTAAAAGTTAAGATTACTTAAATTCTATAAAATGATTTGTAACATCTCGTTCCCATACTATAGGTTTTGGTAATTGAGAAAATAGGAATGAGAGATTAGAAAATGCATTTCATTCTCATGCATAGTATGACTTACATATACACGTGAACATTGGATATTTGCATATGAAAATAACTGTACATGCATTCATTGATAATTTCAGGTATAATAGAATTGTGATGCGATATTATTGAGAATTGTGAATTTGTTTCATTGAAAATTTATTTGGAGATTGTAACTATTAATTTTGAATTTTGGTAAATTTTAGGAATAATTTCGAAAGTATTGGATATTATTGTACTAGGAAAAATGCCATTTGGCAAATAAATTGATGTATGGAGAATAGAAATGAGTGTAATGATATTGAAGAAACTTGTGAGAAGATGACGCTGAAAACTTTGGAGATAATTAGAATGAAAGGGTGAGAGTTAGGGAGCTAGTTTAATAAGAACTAGTTAATTAGGAAACTAGCTAAGTTCTTAAGAAATGGACAAGTGTCCAATTTTTAAACACACATTCTTTTAAACTTGAAAGATCCATCTACTGTTTGTTCTTGTCTTAAAATATCTTCTTCGAGATTTTCCTACATCTTCTGGAAGCTTCATTTCTTTAAGAGATTTCTCATCCTTGCAATGCAAGCCTTGCTCTCATCTTCAGCTTGTTTTCTCTTTTGTTATCTCCTTCACTATCATTAAAATACCTAACCCTACAACCTCAAACTGTTGATAATCGGGTGTTGTTGGAAAGTTAGGGTTCACGTGATTTCAAAGATTTCGAAGCTTTGACAAGTAAGCACTTTATGGTTCTTTATGGTTGCATAAGATGAAACATGCATCATGTTAGGTATACGTTGAAGTTATAAAATGAAAATGTACATATGCTGAAACGTGAGTGAAAAACCAGAGCATACAACATGTGTTGATTTTGTTTGAGGATAAATATGTTAAAAGATAGTGTAGAAATGATTTATGAGTTAGAAGGATCAATGAGAATATTCATGAGAAGAGTATAGAAATTTATGAAAGATTAAAGCATAATGCTCTGCTTTCTTTTCATTGTGTATATGTATATATACATACGTGAATATTTTGGTGTTTTTAAAGATGAGTTGAAACGAAAATAAATGTAGAGTTAAGATGAAATGAAAATGTTGATAGAGATAAATGAGTGTAGCAAAAAAATGGAAAACACAGAACATGACAAGATGTATGAATGATATGCAGGTTTAGATGTTTTTGCATAAACTTGAACTTTTTGTGAATTTGTTGAATGGAAATGGAGTAAAAAGAATAGACATGATTTATAAGCGTAGGATTGAATGGAAGTTAGAGAAGAAAATGGAAAATGTACAAGAGATGAAAAAGTGCGGCAGAGAAGAAAATGAAGAAATGCAGGAAAGTGAAAATTTTGTGAATATAAGATGTTTTTGATATTTGGTGTTAATGATGGGTTTTAATTTGTTTAATAATGAGTTGAGCTGAAATAAGAATTGAAAATGAAAGTTAGAGGAAGAAAACAAGGAGAATGCATAAAATGAAAATGCAGAAAAATGAAAGAAGAAATGCATATCATGTTAATAATGTACGTGAATGTGATTCGATTTTTAGTGTTTATGTTTTAATATGGAATTTGGATTTATTTGTGGATGGTTTGAGTTGAATGGAAGTTGGAAATGGGGTTTAAGTTAGAGATGTTGGTTTGAGTAGAGGAAAAGAAAGAAAGAAGAAGAAAATTGTAGTATTTGAAGAGAAGAAGAATCACGATTTTGGAAGAGGAAGAGGGAAATCATGGTCGTGACACAATTGCAACTTTACTCTTTTGGATGGAGACCACAATCACGCTAAAGCACAATCACGACTCTAATACGCAAGTGAAAACTCATGATCATGCTCATACATGATCATGACTTCTATGGCTGGAGAAAATTGAACATCCTTCAGTATTTTGGCCATATCTTGCTTTCCCGACCTCCAAATGACATGGGAATTAAACCATTGGACTCATAACACATTAATATACATGTCCACAAAAAATCTTGGCCATATGAAATCATTTTGTAGATTCTGAGTGAAAAATATGTGACTAGTTTGATTAGGTGTGCACGACCGCGAGTTGAAATCTGACGGCCGTGATTTATTTTTGTTGGTGTGCACGGGCGTGAGTTTATGTTGCATGCCCATGACTCAAGTGTGTTGGGATGCACAGTCATGAGTTTGTGTTGCACGACCATGACTTAAATTGGTGGGGTTATTGGAGTCAAGATGAAAATGTTAAGGAGTAATGGAATATAATAATTGGTATGATTTCACTGGATATGCTTGGGTATTTCGATTATATCTTGATCTATAGATTTTTAAATGAGATAATTTTTTATTTGAGATAAACTAAAGACATAGGGCTACAAATTGTCTAAAGAATTTGAATTTTAATTTAGTCTATAAGACTTTCAATTTCTAGATGGAAGTTATATATAGTGTATTGTTTTAGTATAATAATAGTCCGAAAATGTTTGGGGTATAACTTTCAAATTACTGAACCAAATTGAATGATTTGGTGTCATTAGAAACTTATAGAAGAAAGTGTTATCAAACTAATTGATCTTCCTTTTCAGAATGTTCATGAAAAATTGACTCAAAGGTTTGGAAATTTGGAGAAATTTATAAGAAGAAATGAGAGTTTGGATAATGTGTGATCTTGTAATGTTGGAATAACATTAGTGAATAAATTGTTGATATCAAAGTACCAAAGGTATGAGTTTGTTTGGAAATAAAGACATTAACATGATTGAAGTTATGATTCAAAGAAGAGGAGTAAAGTGTATCAAGTTAAAGTGAATGAGAATTTGATAATAAGAGCAAATAATGCTAAAAAAGAAATGATGAGTAATTGAATAATGAAATGAAAATGAGCAAAAGATATGAAGTTTGATAACATATCCGAGATTGTCATTGAGCACTCTTTATACATAGTCCATACAAACATTTGTGTATAAATAAATGCTTATAATTGTGTAAAGTTATTAATATGTGTGCACAATGTATGTATTGCATAATGTTGATGTGCAGGACAAACATTCACATTCAGATGTTTTTAGGTCATGGAAGCTAATGCTAATTTAGAGCACACTGTGAGTAGACCTAGATGGTCTTACTTTATTGCTTGTTTGTTTATATTATGTATTGAATGATTATGAATGTGATTTGATTGTTGAATTTCGAACACTAAAGGTCCGAGACTTGTGATGCATAAATGTGATAGTGAAGTGCTACTTGTATGTGAATATGATGAAATAATTGCTTTTAAATGTGATCTCTGAATGCCAGACTAAGGTCTGATGAGAATATATATGAGAATGTGTAAATGAGGTCATGTGACTGACTGAAAATATGTGATTGATGCATTTTATTACATGAATGTATGAAAGATAAAGGTAGTTATGACTAGAGTAGCCACCCAAAAAAAGCTTAAAACTCAAATTGTGAAAAAGAGATAAAAGATCAGCAAGTGTATAAGAGCCAAAGGCTCACTGTGTAAAATGAGCCCAATATATACGAGACAGTTATTAATAAGTCTGGTATATACGAGATAGTTATTAATAAGCCCGGTATTCACAATAGATACAGGATAGTTTTAAGCACTCAGTCACAAAAATAACAAATTAAAAGTGAGTCTCATAAACATCACATATGCATTTGATGTGTATGATTTGAATAATTTGACTGATTTTTGTATGTAAGATATGTTCCAATGAATGTGATTTGTATGACTTGTATGTGTTATGTGATTGAGTGATCCATTGAGGATGGTCACTCACTGACTTTGCAAAACTCTCCCAAAATTTGCAATTATTTTTCATGCTCAGAAGAGTTACCCCGTTAGGCTAACGGGAGTATAGTCACTACATTCAATTAAGAGATAGAGGTTGGAATTAGTTGGCGTCTACATTTATATTTTCTTATTCTTGTATCTAATAGAGTCTTCCGCAAGTATTGAAAAATGTATGTTTGAATATTTCTGTATGAAATAACTTTCCAAAATGGAAAAGTTTGTAAATGAGAATGATTTTGAAGTATAATGTTATTATGTTTATAAGTGTTTTATCTTTGTAATGGGCCTGAGTGGAACGGAAAATTTCCATAATTTGTGGAATAGTTGAAATGCTATAAATGAAAAAGTTATGAAATAAAACGGGCTCGATTTGATTATTGATTTTTCACATATGTGTAAGATAAATTAAAAAAATTTGTAATGAATTTTTGAGAGTTTGACCGTTCTAGCATGCCACCCTTGCAGTGTATGTACTCGGATATCACTCAGGATGTCGGGTACGTTTCTTGCGAAAGTGGAGTGTTACATGATTAATACATAAAATATAATTAAGTATGAATATTAATTTATACATTATTGTGAAACCTAATCTTTTTCTTGTCATTTCCCTTGAATTATTTCTGAAATTAGTTTATCTCAACCATTATAATTGTATAAGTTTCTACCCTTTAATGGTATCCACACAACATGTTGAGGGAGCTCTACAACTATTATAGAGAGAATTAGACAAGGAGTGGTAATTGTGAACATTTCAGTAATTTAATTGAAATAAAATTCTAATTTCAATTAGAAATATTGATTACATATTTAATTATAATGTTTGTCAAATTTACAAGCAAGTCCAACTCAAATAAAACACCTTTTCTCTTTTTAACCCGTTCTTTGTATATAACCCATTAGGTTCTCAAATATTTTAGCAATGGATTTAAATTATAACCCTAAATCATATTCATCATTAGATAAACTAAACTCTTTTAATTTATCTTTAGTTATCTAATTAAATCATTTACGTACATATATCAAGATTAACATTTAGTAACAAATATTTAAGAATGTCAAAGTGATT
This sequence comes from Erythroxylum areolatum, assembly GCA_024520975.1. Taxonomy (NCBI): domain Eukaryota; kingdom Viridiplantae; phylum Streptophyta; class Magnoliopsida; order Malpighiales; family Erythroxylaceae; genus Erythroxylum; species Erythroxylum areolatum. The sequence continues at coordinate 37,619,020 of JANIJH010000002.1, read as the reverse complement.
TTAACTAAATATTATATGCATCATTTTTCATATCATTCAATGTTTTTATCATATAATGTTTCAATTATTAGACATAAAACATGAAATTAATGTTTACTATATTTAAGTCCAATCATGTTAGTTCTCCACTGTTAGTGATTGATTCAATTAATGACATTTTAAAACTATTTTACAAAATGTCATTCTACCTTGGTAAAAGATTTCTTGATTCAACACTAATGAAGAACAATGAATCATTCTTCCTAATTACTTTAGGGTGATGAATCCTATATTGATCATTTAACTATCTCTATATAATTCATGATATATCTAATAACTATTAATTGGGCTACCAATGACTAGAAGGTAATAAGTAGTATTAAAATATAGCAATCTCTACATAAGATACTTTGGTGATCTCAAGTCGAAGGATCACTTATCTAATCATCACAATGAGAATTTCTATGAAAAAAAGTAATGTTCTAAATGGATTTCTAATATAAAGTCATTTTAATGAACTTATTATTTAACAATTACCTATAAGTTTGTTTAAATATCTCCATGATTTAGTTTATGAGGTTGGCTACATCCCTCATAAGGAAGAAATGTAGTGTGTACTAGTTTTTTATACTCTATTAATATCTTGTCTTAATAGACTAATGATCAAAAACAATTTAGGAATAATACATAAATATAATATAAATATTTTAATTTTAATCTCATCATAATTTCATTTTCAATGCATATTTATCACATGAATTTTAGCATATGCATATAAATATGTGTAAGATAAAGAATTTCTTTAAATTATTTTGTCACTAAACTACAACTAACTGATTTTCTATAAGGTATAACCCTAGGGTAATGGTATAGTGAGAGAATTCTACAAGATTCTTTATAGCGAGATTTGTATAATAATTTTTATAACTTTCATTTTAATTGTCATTATAATTAAAAGAAATTTCCTAAATATATACTTGAATCTTTAATGAGACCTTAACTCCTTTTTCATACCTAATGACTTTAATCTTCTATAGTACATTACTTTCCAAACAATGCAATAAAATTTACCGAGTTTATTAAAGAAGTTATTGATCCAATTAATAATTTCCACTATATGGAAAATGAATTTAACTTAATTAGCAATTAATGCTACATTGGAACATCTCTAATTTTAAAATGATAATATTCTAAGTAAAATATACCTTAATTAGGATTTACTTTTAAAGTTAATATCTATATAACTTGAACTCAAATATCAATTGATATATAGAATAACAAATATCTCTATTAGATATCTCAAATATTAAAAACCTTTAATATGCATTATCTATGTAGTTGGACTTAGAATAGGTAAACAAATTTCATAGATATCTTTGTAGATCTAATTCATATAATTAATTTGCTACATTTTGATATAAAATATGAATTGTTCTTTGACTATTATATTTTTCAACATTTGAAAATACAAAATGTTGTTCTTTATGAGCAGTATATCTCTACGTACTCCCACTAAAGAGTATAACGACACTAATCTTCTTACAAACATGAAAAATTCACAATCATATGAAAACAATTAAAGTGTAACTTTCAACTTCTTGTAGTGTTTTAACTATACATCAAATGTATTAACAAATTTTCTATTTCCAATTGGATGTATTCTCATGAGATTTAAAATTTTCAAATTTCATCTTATTCTCCTATAAGTATTCATTGAAATAAAAAAATTGTTCAAAGGGTCTTTAAAATTATATCTAACCTTTAGGATCTCTCATAACCTTTTATTATCTAAAATTGTTCTAAACATATTAGATAGTACATGCTTTAACTAAGCATCACATCCTAAAATCATTAATGTGGGCTCTTTTAAAGTCATACCATTTCATATCTAATATGAAATATTGCTAATTGACTTACTTAGAACAACTAACGGTAAGTTGTAGTATTGAGCATATTGATAAAAGAAGCAAATATTATATCATACAATATCTCATATTGTATATACCTCCTTACACAAATCTATACTATTATGGAATTTATATGTAGAGTTTTATTAATAGAGAATTTCATTCTCTATAGATAACCAAAAACCTTAAATATCATCGAAGAGTTTTAACAATTTTAATGCTTAATTTCTACTTAAATTTTAATAATTTGTACTTTTTAAAAAATTTAAATCAATGTTTCATTTAATAAATATGACTATATCTCTTAAACTCATCAGTAAATCTAATAAAATAAAAGTATTATCCTTTTACAAGTTTTTATTATATCCAACACATCATAGTATAAGATTTAGCAATTCATTACCATTACCATCACCATCCTTTCACCAAATGTTGATTTAGTTATTATTTAACTTAATAAGTTTCATATGATTCATAATCAAAAGGATAGATATATCCTTATATGTAACTTTATGATTCTTATGTTATTGAATTAACTAACACAACATAAATGGATACTCCCGGTTATCTAACTTTGTATTCTTACAACATAGCTAAACTTAAGTCTCCCTGTCTCCAACATGTTTATTAAATCAAAGGCTTTTTGAGTATCAATTTTTATGAAATAGTTTTCTGGTCTATTATTTTTATGGTAGTCTTTATGGAAATCAATTGGAGAGCACCTCACATCTATTTGTCAAATTCAATTACATCAGTGGTGCATGGAAAACAATTCTGCATAGATATAACGTAAAAAATCCTTTTGAGGGATCGTAATAAATCATTAGATGGACTATGAATTTATAGTATGTTAAAAGAGATTACAAATGGTGTTATTGCATCGTCTTATCTTATTTGGTATTGTACATTTGGGATGAAAGTATTAAATGCATCTTCTATAAAAGGAAAGAAGCTATAAGCAATTCTTGAAAGAGCCAATCAATGCCATTAGACTTTATATAACACCTTTTTTAATAACCTATCTTTAGAACCTGCATGTATTAACATTTGGAGTAGCGACTAGTTTTATATTTTTGCATCATTTATGGATGCTTAAATAGCTTAATAGATTGCTTTGTTTTTGAAACTCTCTTCTTGAGAGTACATGTATATCGAACTTGTTCTTAGACTTTAATAGCTTAATTCAAGTCCATTTTCCAAATTTTTAAAAAAACTCTTGAGCTAGTATGATATTGCCTTAATATTCCTTCTTATTATGAAAGCTCCTTAAAAAGTATTAATTATTGTAATTAGGAATTCTTTGAATCTTTTAGCTAGTAACTTAGAAATGATTTTTTAAACCAAATTGTAGCAAAATATAAGTTCGTATTCACCTAACTTCCTTGAATTTGGATTTTTATGAAATAAGAACAAGGTGATGTAATTTTTACTTAACTCCTTCAATATAATCCATTGGTGAAAAATTCCATTACTCATTTTTTTAGTTGATCCTTTATAAGGCTCTAGGTTTTTTGGAAGAAGAAACCATTGAATCCATCTCTTTGTATTGCCTTAATGGGATTTATAGAGAAAAGGGCCATTTTAATATCTTCAGAGTTGAATGGTTTAGAGACTACCTCTGCTTGATCCTTAGTGATTGTATTATTAATGAAACTTCTTAAGAATATGTATAGAAAAATAAGAGTTAGTGAATTCCCCTAGGGATTTTTAGAAATAATCATGTACCCTAATTAGTAATTCCCCTAACTTTGCAACATTAGATATAAGTAACCATTTATGCTCTTAAAATATTGTTCCCAATATGTTCCATATTTTATGAATTAGACTTAAACTATTTTCGAGTTAGGTATTTTAGTTATTTTATTTATTTATATATGATACTTATTCTTTCTCTAGTCATCCACTTATATTGAGTGCTTTGTATATTAATAGTAATATTTCTTTCCATGAAAATATATAATAAAAATTTAATTTGTTATAGATGAATTATAGGCGAATCTGTTAATATGCTTATCTGTAGGTGAGTCTATTGGACATTCGTCATTATGAACAATGTAGTTACTTCTGGAGTCTTGTTTCCCTTTGTCACCCTTCTTCTTAACTTCTTCATACTTCTTTCATTCAACCTATACTTGTTTAACTCTTCTTCTTACCTCCCTTTTCACCTATACAGATCTTTCTTACCTCTTTTTACTTGCTTGCTGCATTGTTTCTCCACCTATTCTCTTTCTTCTTCAACTATCTTTTTTTATTATTAGTTACTACTTATATCCATTAGTTTTTAAAATGTCCAACTAATTTTTTAAACTTTTCCTTCTAGCATTTGGCTCATTTCACTCCTTCTTCATCCCATACATCCTCTTCATTAGAATCCATACCCTTCCCCACAATCTTAGCCCCTGCTTCCTCCTTAGACCCTTTTGTTGCTTTAGCTCCCCCTGTAGACACAGCTCCCTTTAAACGCAGTTGGGTTCAGGTTATTGGCAACTATATTCCTAAAGCTAACTTGTCTTTCTACCCCCTAACCCCACTTTAAATCACTAGGCTATATCTCCACTTATCTCTATCCTTTAGGAAGGAGTTCAAAAATGGCAGTCCACCTTAGTTAGATTCTTTCTTAATAAGAGAGTTCCTTTTCCTGCTATGAAATCTTAGGCTAACAATAACTAGACATAGTATGGTCTCCTTGATATAATCCTAAATAATGATGATATTTTCTTCTTCAAATTTAACTCACCTGAGTATGTTTTAGAAGTAATCAAAGTTGGTATTTGGCATTTTTCAAACAAACCATTTCTCATTCAACATTGGAGACTATGAGTGAAATTCGAGGAGATAAGATCAACCAACATATCATTATGGATTTGTATCCATGATATTCCCCTAAAATGCTAGTGAGTTACTTAGCTAACTTTATAGGAAAAACATTATGCTTTTATCAAGAAAATGCTGAAACGAAGAGAATCAACTTTGCCAGGATTTTTTTATTGTTGATCTATTAACAAACCTATCTGAGTAAGTTTCAATCATGAAATGCAATGATAACCTAAAGTTGGGAGATGATAAGGTTCAAATATTGTATGCTTGGAAACTTCCTAACTTGAAACCTAAGGAGAATTAAAAGACAACAGGAAGAAAATTTAAAATAGGAAGCTACTGGGAACTTATGCAAGAAGAATAATACCTAGAGAAAATGGTTGAAACACCTCTTGCTATACTCCAAAATTCTATCCCTATGATGGATAATTCACCATTAGGGATTACTGATGCTACCTCCTTAAAGTAGAAATATAAGAGCTTATCAGAAGAGATTGTTGATCTTATTGATGACTTGATAATCACAATCAATACTAATTTGAGAACTTGCTAGTAGAGATTGTTGAACCTACTGATAACTTGATAGTGACAATCAATACTTCACTATGCACTCCAAATCTAGATGTTTGTAAGCCCAACAAATTGGATCAAGATCCAAATCATACTATAACTACCACAATCTCCTATGGCATAGTAAACTCCACCACAGATACCACAACCTCCTCTAGTAAAGACATAGTTAATATATAGATATTTCAAGTAATCACTAGAAGGAAATCAGGCAGAAAGAAGAATCTTCACTCTTCTGCCAAAAAACGATGACCATTTCTAGATGGAATATAAAGGGTTGAATACTCCCTCCAAGAAACAAACCATTAGAATATTTTTTACTGAGAATAAACTCACTTTCGAAATCAATTTGAAAAACAATCACTGTAGTGTTCTAGCTATGCTTCCTAAATGCTAAAAGGCACTCTCTGATCAAAACTCACATCCAAATGGGAGAATCTTAATCATTTATAACAATGAAAAAATTGAGCTCCTTAATATTATTATTTGTGACCGGATGATTCATTTGAAAGTAAAGTTCTTAAGTTTGAATATCAGATTGATATTTCCTACATTTATGTTTTCAATCACACTTGCCAAAGAGTTTCTGTAACATCCCGTCCCCATATTAAGGGTTATGACCCAAAATTTCAGTGCATGCGAGCTCAAAGAGAAATTAAGATAAAGCATTTTCTTGCTCATGCATCATGTTAGCATATAT
>JANIJH010000002.1:37513884-37525986 GCA_024520975.1 Erythroxylum areolatum | reverse complement strand
AACTTTCTCAAATCAACGATTTATCCACTCTCCAAGCTTCTCAACCTTCAACAACCACAATAAATCATTTAGCCTAGTACAATAAGAAAAAATCATAAGGAAAGATCAAAGAATCCTCACCGATGGGAGGAATCGAAGAGTACCATAGGAGGAGGAAGAGAAGAACGATTTTGCCTAAGGAAATTTTCCCCAAAATTTCAAACCCAATTATTTATAGACCTAAGTCTCCAGATCGGTTTAAATTTCAGTCTCTAAATTTCCAATAGTTCAATATATTTATTTCCTAACAATATAACCCCAATTTTTCCATTGTCATTGGACGATTCTTTCAGTACTATACAGTCAATCGATCTGTCACTCGAATATTTCCAGTCCGGGCATTTTCTCCCGAATTTCCCAAAATTTTCCTATAAGCCTCTATTAATTACCAATCACTCTTAAACAATTTTAAATCAGTCATTCGAGCCCAAATACTCCTAATTTCTCAATCGACTCTCAAACAGTCAATTCAGTCAATTCGGTCAGTTCATGCTCACAATCAAATACCGGAAAATCATGAATGCATGTACCTATGAATAAATGCATATGCAATAAACCTGTTCCTCTATAATTAGAGGCCAGTAACATGCTCAATCAGTGAATGCAATGAAACTTATCAGTCTGTCCCAGTTTACCAAAATACCCTTGCTAACAGTAACGGGATGTTACATTTTCACATTCCAATCTTATTCAACTAAAACATAAATCATCTATACTTCTTCCCTTTCAGTTCAACTTAATACAAATAAATCAAAATTCAAGATTCAAACTTAAACATCAAAAATCTGATTCTCATACATGCAATTTTCAGTTTTCTATAATTTTTTCTCTATCTACTTTCATCTTATACATATTTCCACATTGTTACACTCTCATTTCATCAAAAACTTATCATTTTATCAACTTTATACCACGACTTTAACAAATCTTCATTTTATATCATTAAACTCATTTAAATTCATTTTTATTAACACTTCACATATTCACACATGAGCAGTACCCATATGCGTTTTTCTCTAAACCAGAACAGAGCATATATATATATATATTCCTACATCAACTTTCGTGAACTTTTTGCATATCATAACAGAACTTACTTCATTCCGGACATTTCTTATTTCACAAAGCTTTCATTTGATTCGTTCATCATCGAAACTAAACTTCTCAAACCACTCATGAATAAATTCATGTACAAATTGAAATCATCAACAACAATTACTTACTTGATTTAGCTATCCTTCCCAGCAGTAAGAGTAACTAAATTACACACAAAGATTCAATATTGGTAAATGAAGAACATAGAAGAGAATTTAGGTGTTGAGTGTTTCTTCACAATGAAGAACAAAGCTACATTAATCTTTTCCTAACCAAAACATAAGCTACGTGTATTATTTGCATGTCTTACACTTGTCACCCAAACAAGTCTACCACTTATTACATTGCAAAAAGGCAAAGTTGCCCATCACATTCATAAAAACTACATATATTATGGAGAAATGTTAGTTTGTCAATTCTAAGAAGAGGTTTAATTTAATGTTGCTAGAAGGGAAATTTTTCCTAAAAATCAAAAGTTTTTAGGTTAATATTGTTTCTAAAGCTTAATTTATAGGCGTAGGTGTTTAAGAACTGAAATTGTCAATATGAACTTTACCAAAGACATTGAGTTAATCCACTACAAGTTTGTTTACTAATATCACGTCAGATTATCATTGTAAATAAGTTAATGCGCAAGATTTGGAGGACACATATCAACCTCCATTTAAAAGCTATATGTAATAAGGAAAAGCCAGTTACTTAATGTGTTCATATATTCAAGTTCAAGTGGCATACGACAAATATGATCTAGAATTTGATGAATTGCATTTGTATTGTATGCAATGCAACCCACTATAGAGTATAGATTTATCACCTCAGATTGTGATGCTATACCCATAATTTTTTAATTCCATAATTACACCATAAGTCCAATCTATAGTTGATAAGGGTAACCTGTATCACCTTAAATTGTGATGTTATACCCATAATTCTCATTTCTTCTTCTTACACAAAAAACATTAAGCAAACTATAAAAAATTTGAAATGCCCTTGAGAGAGAAAGTATCACCTACTATGAAATGCAGTCATTATAACCAAAACAAATGCAAAAAGTAAATAATGAAGCATAATGATTCTCCTCGGTTGATTTCCAAGTAACCAACTACTAAATTAGACTACAGATGCAAAAGCTGAAAAAATTATTATTAAAGAATCAATCTTAGGAAATTACTATATAATAAACTTATCATGAATTTGAGAATTTGAAATGCGCCTAACCAACCATTATGTAATCAAACTATAGATGCAAAATGAATTTGAAATGCACTTGACCAACCACAAATTTGAGAAAACAACAACTAGAAAGTGCTAAGACTGGAGCAAGGTTTTTATATATGTTGTAACTGTAAAGTCAACAAAGAGAACTGTCTGGAACTGTCTAGAATCACTTCCCTATACTTCACCGCTGTCTGGAATCGCTTCCACCAACATCTGTTCAATTTAGGCTATGTTTGGTTGAACGTAAGGTTTATAATAGAATGAAATGATTTATAATGAAATGGAATGTAAATGGATATAATATTAGAAATTTGTTGTTTAGGAGGGATGGAATAGTTTATAATGTAATATAGTGAAATGTTGTTTGGAAGAAGGGTTTATAATATAATATAGTGTAAAGTTGTTTATCATTTTATATTTCATCCTAAACCTCTCAAATCAAAGAATTTTCAATTTTACTGTTTAAGATGGAATGAGATATAATATGAAACCCTACTCTTCCACTCATTTCATTATATTCCATATAGATCAGTCTTTCAAACGATAAAATAATTTAAATTCTATTAATAAACTTCCAACCAAACGTAACCTTAAGATTTAGGAGAATTGTTTTAGGGGAAACAAAAGGTTGGATTTGAGATTTTTATTTAGGGCAAGTCAGGTGAAATCAAGTCGGATATAAGGTCAGAGATTTTGTACGTATGGAATTTCATATTGGTTTGGATCAAATATATGGCCAAAAATTGTGTACATACAAAACATCAAGCTGGCATTTTTTTGAATTGACCCATCTGGCTTAACATGCCACATTACACCTTTCATTAATTTTCTTAATATAAATCAACTGTAAAGGATCCTTTTGGTGAATATAAATCAAGAAAAATCTAAATTACTGGAGATTTTTTCCGAAATTTCCCTAAGTTTTGGGAAGGTTTTGCCTTTTTACTCTAAAACATAACAAGTTTCTAGAATTTCGTATACCAATAGCTGCTTATAATAAGTAAAAATTAAACCGAATAACCCAAGAGATATTTGTCCTAGTAAAGAAGTGAGCTTTTAATTATTTTGAAAGAAGAAAATGCTATTTTTTAATTCCACTGATTTCTTTATAATTGAACAAGAAAAGTCGCCTACTAATCGGCATCAATGCCCGAAATATACTTTATGGTATTAATTGACGTCCAATAAAAGTTGCATTTTCCCGGCATAAGGGCATCACACCTCTCCCTCACGAGTCAGCCCACAAGACGCTAAGATCTTATCATGTCACAAAGGCCGTTCAACGTATTGGCAAAACTATTGTACATAATAAGAACCTTCAACGCATAAACCGATACCCTAATCACTTGGACTTTAGCAACGACGCTGGGCTCAAGCGGAGTCTCCGTACGGCGAATGTCCCTCATCAAGCCACTTCTCATAAATGAGGATTTTTTATGAAAGGTGGAAAGGCAAGCGTAGAACAACCATTAGAACCGCAATCGCCCAAACAGAATTATAAGAAAATGGCTAAAGAATTTCTTCAATACATTGATTTAACCCAAAAATTTTACAAACCACTGTCAAACATGGTACGTTAAAACCTAAACTACACGGACCTTTGGCTTCATTCCCTACTGAAAATCTCAAAAATACATCAATCCACAAATTCTGCAGAACCTTAATGCTGTTCCTTTATGTCCAGTGCTTGTAGAGATCAAAATCCACAATATCAACACTACAGCTGTCGCCTATGAGCCTAAAATTAATAAATAAATAAAAAGTATTACATCAGAAACTTAACACAAGCAGCATACGTAAAATGCAAAACTTCCAAAACAAAATTAACAAAAACTCTTTAATCATTCATGGAAACATGTAAGTAATTTCTAACAGCCGAAGCCAGTTCACTTTAGAGTCAAAAGCACGCATTTGTAATGAATGACCTACCTAAATCTTTAAAGCAAGCTAGAATAGCACTGTGATCTTGGTTAATGCTACTCAATCAATGGCTTAATTTTTCAATCTCAGACTCCCAAACAAGCTTCCAAAAACAAAAATGTATAATGAGGGTATATGCATTTAATTAACAATGTCGCACCCCATCTTCCACCTAACTGTTATTTTGTAGCTCGTATAGTTGATTTACATATTTAGCTATTGAATAATTTGTATGTTTCAAGAAACTACAACTAAAGCTTTCAGTAGCATGAGCACATTAGAGTCACATCAAACTACAGTAGACTAATTATCATATCTTAATTTCCCAAGAACGATGAAATTCATCATGTTGTATGAACAAACAGAGCAAAGTAATCCAGACACAATACTTACAGCAAAACACGAAGAGTTTCTTCTTTATGTTCATCTTCAATAGAAAAGATTTTATTCAAGTATCAAATATGCAGCAAATCTCAAAAGGGAAAAGTAAAAAACCAATGCCAAAAAGAAAGCATAATGAATTCCCTTTGGAGCAGGAAGGAAAGATCTTTTACACATGTTGACAATAATCTAGGCTCAGTTCAGTCATGCACATAAGTAAAAATTTGAACCATATCTTAACAAACTCTACTATTGAGCCAGGAATAGCACAAATTCTAACCACTATCTTCCAGGACACGAATGAGTGACAGATTTGCATGCTTCAAACATAATCCCACTGGAAACGCAACGAAATATACGGTTATCAAGCAATTTGTTGAACTTTTGGGCATTTGTATCTTTCAGGAAATTGATTACCAGCATAAATTCAATAACAACTTAGTATAAATTGATTTTTAGGATTGAGATGACTAAAAGACCCATCATTACACTGAGGTAATAAAAGAAAAAAGTATTAATTGACAGGCTTGAGTGAAGAGATTTTAACCCTGCCTAACAAGTAATACACATTGCTAGCACTAGAACTTGAGCAATACCCGTCCCCCTCTCTCTCCCCCAAAGTAATAAACAATGGAACCTAATTACACAAAACTGAAGGAATTAAACACTTGAACTTCAGGAACATCATCTACAATAACTCATTTTCAAAACACATTAATTTCTACATCTATCATACTAGAATTTTCTATAAGAGAAACAATTCGAATGATTCTCTAGGAGATATACCATTTCCGATGACACTACAGTAATTCCATTTAACAAAACAGGAATCCTGATGGCACCAGGAAAACAGCAATACTGTCAGACTTACATCTGTCCCAGTGAAGTGGTCCATTAATAACTTTTTAACAAATGTGTAAAATACTTCCACCATGGACTGCAGAGTCAATAGCTTACCGGAAGATAGCTCCACTAATATGAAAAGTCCATATATTAAAAGCTACTCAACAGTTTGTGCACAGGTATCAACATGCTATGCTAGAATCATATCTTTACAGTCGAGTTCTACTCTTTTGTCCCCCCTCTTGTACAGTTGACCTGATTATCAGAAAGAGAAATAAGATGAGCTATGCTCCAAAGATCCTACTTTTTCACATGCAATTTTCGTCTCTTATTTTCCCCGTGCTGTCCTTTTCATATTCATGTTGGTGCAGAGACCATGTATGGAATAACTGAAATAAAAATTACATTCGGGAAAGCACATGCACGACTTGTAACTATCACAACTAATCTTTTAGTAAATAATAGAGTCAATAACTTAACCAGTAGTCTATGCCACACCTCCCTTCTAACAACAAGCGGAAAAACATCACTTTTTTGCCATGCGTCAAACAAACATTCCCTCCCAAAAAAAAATGTAATACATTATCACTTATATTGATGGTAACTTGAAGCATAATAGGAATTACTAAAATTCAAAGACCCACGCTGCAGGACCATAAGCATCAAGGGTTTTTTCTTTTCGATAAATTAAACGAACTCAAAATCCACGTTTTGAAATACGTCCAAGCAAAACCTAGAAGGCTCAAGCCACAGAACAAACAAATAAACGAGAGAACTTCAAATTCTTAATACAAAGCCGCAGAAGAAGAAGAATAGAGGTACCTTTTAGGTAGGAAGCAAGTCTCAGGTAGCAGATGAGGAGCACCATGAGAAGCTTGTTCGTGAGACTTAATAGCAGAGAAAAACATAACTTGAAAGAAAACCCTAGAGACTCATCAGAAAAAGGAAAAGCAAACAAAGAAACAAGATAAACCCAGAAAGGGAGAGGGAGAGTCTCAAAAAGAAAAGAGACCTTAGAATAAGCACGAAAATCAAGAGACAGGGGGTTATTGTTGCAGTATCCGAGGAAATGGTCTGGTTTCTGTTTCCTCTGACCTTTGATTTCTGTTCCCTCCTTCAATACGCGTCTATCTCACGCACCACTCGGTTTTGTTTTCAAGTCTGTGTGTGTACGTAAATTTATCAAATGTCTTTTTGAAAGTTACGTAAAGATTGTCTTAAAAATTTTTGAAGGTGAGTTGAACGGGGCTTTTTTTAATTTAAGCGAAGTCGCTACTTTGAATTCTTCTTAAATATGTAGTTTTTACTTTTTTTGTAAGAAACCTACTTGATTCAAGTGAAGATTAATTTGAATGTGGATAAATTAAAGGTATCTTTTCATAATTGGAACTCGCCTAGGACACCTCATAAACAACAATAAAATAAAATAAAAAGATTGTCTCAAAGAAATAAGTTCAAAGTACAAAATTACTAGAGTAACTATAAGAGATGACTTTCAATTAATATTATGAATATCACACTACTATCGGTATTAAATCTATTTTTATAATATGTATCGGTTTTATTTAATATCACGTACTATTTTAAATAATTTTTTAAATTTATAAAATAATTAGTGAATTTTTCTAAAATAATAACATAGTCCATTAATATGTTATGATATATAAATCGTTAAAAATCATAACAATAGAAATTTGAAATAACAATTACCTATTATTTATATTAGTGTTACTTTTCACTTATAAATAATAACTACAATTAATATAAAAAAGTATTTCATCGTCATATAAATATAAAACTAAAGATAATATAAAATACTTAAAACATCAATTTTATCATATAATATGTAATAATTACATCGAAACATCAAATAAAAATAATAATAATATTTTATGACTTTATAAATATTACGATAAGAGTTCGTGCTGAAGAACACAATTAGCTAGAAGTAAAATTAAAAACAAAAGCATTATATTACATATATAGAATTTAACATATGAATCAAATACAAGTGAAATTAAAAATCATAAATGAAAAACCTGAAGCTTCATTCAATCGAATATATGTTTAAATCACATTTACTGCATTTTTTATTTGATATAAAATCATCATCATTAAGAGGAGCTTCATTGTCACTATCGTTCAAATTTATTATACCAAATGACATGTCAATATTGTTTCATTCAAGATTATCTTCCCAATCACTCTCATCTATCAAACTCAATTTCTAATAAATGTAATCCACCAAAAGATCAACACGGTGAAGGCAAATTGGATCTATAAAACTATTTATTCTATTAAGAGTCCTAGTAAATAAATAAAATAAAAGTATTAAGAAATTACAAGAAAATATATTTAACTTAATATTGATAATAATATACCTTTCTCGAAGCTTTAAATTATATGGAACAAATATCAAGTCGTTCAATCTTTTGTGTTCCAATCTATTCCTTTTCTTATAATTGATAAATTCAAAAGTGCTATAATTCCCTTTCATACCCTATTATACTCACATATTGATTTAGAATTCGAATTGCAATCCTTTGCAATCTTGGAACACTATTTTTGAAATGGTATTACCAAACAACTATAAGATAAAGAAAAGTAACATTGCAAATAAAATGAAGTAATGCTTGATTCCACTAAGTACCAATAGCAAAAGAATATGTACCTGGATTAACTTTGTCTCTTTGACAAATAGTAATGGGCGTCTCAAAATTACCATAAGCATTCTTATAAACTTCAATTTGTGAACTTAGGAGATCTTGCATTGTCTCGTAGGTAACAATTATTGTAATAACTAATAGCATTTCTTTATTAACTTAAGCTTTTTTTAATGTAAAACTTAGTCTAAAATAAACACTAGGATTCAAAAATATCTCAGCTATAAACAATAGAGAGTAAAGTTGGGCTTCCCATCTCTTATTAATGATTGCAAAATAAGGTATGTATAAAGAAATCCTATTTTTTAGATTTATCTTAAGTGCTTCCTTTACCCTCTCCATGACATTATAAAAATAACTTATTGTTTCCTTCTTAACACTATCAGCTAGACGAAGTACTCTCACCAAAGCTTATAAACTCGGACAAAAATTTCATATTAGGACCAAAATTCATGATCTTCAAATATAATTCTAAAAATCTATAATATAATATTAGACCTAGCAATTAAGGTGGAACCCACTTATCACTTATAAATATTTTTTTGAGCTCTTTCATCAGAACAAAACACTAAAGTGGTAAGAAATTAGTTACAAATCTTGTAATAGCAAGATGGCCTAAATTCTTATAATTGGAAAAATCCTTTCTCATTAAATAATGGGAAAATATCATGACATATACATGATTATAGATGAATTTGGTCACCTTTTTTTGCTTTATACACAGCCTCATAAATGATAGGAAAATATCTAACATCTTCTATATTTTCCAACATTATATCAATGCAATAAACAACACAAAGAGTCCAATAAAAATAATTATACCTACTTTGCAGTCTTTTTCTAGCCGCTTTGTAAGCAGAATCATTATCAATAATCAAATAAAAAATATTTTCTCACCTTAACTTCATTCACAACTTCATTAAATATTTGAAATAAAGTATAAGCATTTCTAACAAGATCAGATGCATCAATAGACTTCAAAAAATTGTTTAAACAAAAAAATTTGATAATAGGCTCATGTATTCTATTTGTCCAACTATCACTCATGATTAAACACTCACAAGTAGCCCACTTCATTCTTTCATCTAAATAACTATTTATTTCATAAATAGAGTTGCTCAGAAGTTTACTTCTATAGTCATCAATTAAAGAAGCTTTTTCCTGAACCGTAAGAAGCAATAAAATCTACCATAGGTTGGTAATAATAAGATTGGGCAACATTGAATGTTATACCTAAATCATACCACTATCTAGCCATCTTCATGTCCACGTTATGAGTCACTTCTTTAGATTATAAGGCACAACAAATTGAAGGTTAAAGTGCGTCAAACACACCAGAAAATAAAACTTAACTCTGCAATACTAAATTTATACTAGTGGTGATTAAGGATTCTAGCTTTTGTAATAAATAAGTCGGTGTTTAAGATTTGGGAGGGGGTTGAGTGAAATTAATAAACAAAATAAAGTAAAATTAAACTATTGAAGTTTAATCATATCAAACAGTACAAAATTGATAGAATTTACCATTGAGTTTCAAATCCAATTCTAGATTCAATTTTAACCTTCACACTAATGGGCACAGCTAATTGTTATATTATTCTCATACCTCTCTTTGAAACTATTAGTTGTATATTAACAATAAGCTTTAATAACACTAGTTTTCTCTTCAACTGTATTTAATCAAAATAAGCTCTTTAATTAGGTCTAGCTATCAAACAACCTAGAATAAGTTCTCTAAATTTAGTGTGACAATTGTATTATGAACTAGAAAAATAGGTTAATATGGCTAATAACCACATAAGCTTGGGTCATTTAATATATGCTATGTTATTCCTAATAAGGCACAACCATTAGATTACCATAAATGAATAAGAGTTACAATGATTGCATATTGTAATCTAGATTCCGGCAATAGTTCAAACATAATTAATCTATTTAAGAATGAGAAAATTAATCATTCATACATAAATTTGAAAACATTAAACAACAAATACTACAAACGAGATGAAGAAATGCCTAAACGTCTTCTTGAGCTCTGATATCCTCTTCAAATTAAAAAAACAAGGTAATCTCCTCATAGAACTTAAATAGGTAAGAAATTAGCCCCCTTTCATGTTTTTAAAACTCTTCTCCCCTTGTTTAGCCACCTATATGTATTTTATAGTAAAAATTAGGGTTTTAAGAGATACACGAACATGTAGTTAGCTGTATATGTCATTTTTTCCCAATTGACACACATAAATAGACCTAATGAGCTATACAACCAGCTAAATGGGGGTATAGCTAACCATGTAGGTTAGAGGAGAGGCTGAAACTATGTCTTCAGGATCCTACACGCTTCCAAAGAGTTACACATCGTGCAGGTTACAGGAACTTAAATTCTTTCATTTTTTATCCCATATTTGACTTAATTCATCTCCTTTTTATTCTACAAAGGCAAATAAGATTGAAAATCAAAAGGATGGATCCAAGTATACACTTTTAGCTAATTTTAGTCTTTGTACTTCCAATTTATACATAAAACAAAATATAAGCCAAAATAAGTATCTTAAGCACATCATAACATTAATCACTAAGAATTAGGGAGTAAGTATATAGTTAATCAAGCATTTATCAAGTCCCATAACACTTAGCTTTTGACTGTCCTTGGGCAAAACAAAAAAAAATCAAAATCACAATCACAATCACAATCCAAAAGACTTCCTTCTTTCTATATTTTTAAGAATATATAGTGATAAAAAAAGAGGAATAACTTTTAAAACTATGGCAAGAATTAAACATTCAATGTTTTTACTCATGATCAATCAATAATCATTCCATTTAAAAACTGAGCAATCTAGGGGTGGACTTTCACAAGATGTGTTTAAAAATAAGATAGATCTATTGGAACACACAAATACCATTCATGATCAAGATATTTTAAAACTTTACATATCACTTCAATTTTGCACCACTAAAAATTCATATGCATAATCATGAATCAAAGGACCTTTAAAGTTGTAATGGGGCTAAAGTTTAAGGTGAGAAGTATTTGGATAATGTAGTTCAAAAGCTATTAAAGCTAGTAAAGTAGGAAAGCACTCAATAAAGTATTAAGTACAAAAATTAACATCAACTCAAAACTGGGTACCATCAATTATAATGAATGCAAAAACTTTGTTTCATAGCTTAGATTCAAGCTTTCACACCATAAACCACATGGAGCATAAGTAACTAGAAAGAATCACTCACAAAAATTGATGATAAATAATACATTATAACCCTAAGGAGTGATCCTTCACATCAAATTTTCTTTTCTTTACATCATAATCAATTCACCCATTTCAGACAACTTTAAGAGGAAATATTAACATGAATTATTTTTCAAAACAAATGATTTCCCTCCTCATTAATTTCTTTTCTTTGTTCTTTTTTATTTTCTTTTTTTCACAAAAAATTGGTAGAAACTACATCAACAATGCAATTTATTCATAAGAGAAAATCACATTTTATCAATTATAACCAACCTGCATATATACACATCCTCACACTTATGCTCCTGTGCATCCACAAACTTTAGCAATCATAAATGCTCCACTAGCTTTAAGGCTTGGGTAAGACATTTAGATAGGTTAAAGGCTTGTAATGTAGTTAGCACAAAAATAAAAGGCTAATAAAGCTTAAAGAGGTTTAATAAAAGGAAAAAATAATATGAATAATTAGGCCATTTGGCTAATGTAACTCATAAAACAAAGAATGCTTATATCATTTTCATGTTAATTCATGTGATAAAAAAGTAGTCTCGAATAGAAAATCAAAGCAAAGTCAAGATATAAATTCCATAAAGGTCACACATGAACAAAAGACAATAAGACTAATATGGACTTATGTTGGACCCCGAACTTTTCTCAGATTTGTGAATTGTAATTTGACATTAAACGAGAAAATTGAGGTGACTTAGTCG
>JANIJH010000002.1:37491036-37512896 GCA_024520975.1 Erythroxylum areolatum | reverse complement strand
TTTAATTAGGCAGTAGCATTACGAATTAGGAAAACCGATTAATCAAGGCAACAACCACATACGATGCATCATTTAACCTAGGTCATGTTATCCCTAACGATTACGAATCATTAGTCACTACACATAAATCGGAAATACAATAATTACACATTCAATTCTAACAATGGGTTTTCATAAGAAAACGATTCAATAGAGCATTAAAATCATCATCATTCAAATATCCATTCAATCCATATAAGATAACATAATCAATTTCTAATGAGAGAAAGAAACAAAAAAAATATGAAAGAAATGCTTAACCCGGGTCGTCAACATTGATGTCACCTCCAAATTGGCATCGGAAACTTAGCCTTCCATAGGGTGACATCAACGCTGATAACCCTGGTTAAGCATTTCTTTCATATTTTTTGTTTCTTTCTCTCATTAGAAATTGATTGTGTTATCTTGTATGGATTGATTGGGTATTTGAATGATGATAATTTTAATGCTCTATTGAATCGTTTTTTACAAAAATCCATCGCTAGAATTGAATGCAATATGTAATCGTTGTATTTTCGATTCATGTGTAGCAACTGATGATTCATAATCATTAGGAATAATGTGACCTAGGTTAAATAACGAATCATATATGATTGTTGCCTTGATTAATTGATTTTTCTAATTCGTAATGCTACTGCCTAATTAAATATAGAGATTGTATCATAGGTTATTCAGTGGTTAGGTTTAATTAACAATCGTATCTTGATTAAACAAAACTAAAGGAAAAACTCAAGTTAATTATTAACCACGATTAATAGTTGCTAGGAGAGATTTGAGAACAACAAATCCATAAAATATGTTTAATTAGGATGTAGGCCAAGATTGAACTAAAGAACCTGGTCCCCACCAAATTCCCCACTTTTATCATATTTTTGCATGTTTTCTTTAATTTGTTTTATTAGTATAGTTTTAATTTATTTTCTTCTTTCCAAAACCAGAACCCCCCGTTAAACCTAAACACTAGTTAATTTTATTTTAACAACTTTACACACACTTTTTGTGGGATCGACCTAGACTCACCACTGCTATAGTAATAATCTAGTTATTTTAATTAACTAGCGTTATGATGTGCTATCAATTTTGGCATTGTTGTCGGGGAGTGCGGTGTTTTAGTTTATGTTTGTGATTTAATTGATGTTTTGTATATATTTGTTCGTAATTGATTTCTTTTTAGTTATTTCGTGATCTTTTCATTTCTTTTGTTTTGTGTTTGTGAAAAAAAATCGATACGGACGGAGGTAATTTCTTTTATAACTTATATTTTCAATCCTATAACAATGTTTGGATTGATCAACCTAAATTTTGTTATGGATGAGATAATCATCAGAATTAGGATGCCCAACAATTCTCATACAAACTAAAAGCTTCCTATCACAACTCTGGTACATCTCTGAAAGAATTGATTAATATTATGATCGCTAATATTTGCAATTGCAACATAATACTCTTCAATTTCAGCATGATGGAGGGTAATTTCTAAAAAATACATGGTTTAGTGCCCAAGATTCAGAGAGCCAACACTACTCAGGTACATCTCTAGAAGAAATGCTTAATATTATGGTTGCTAACAATCTTCAAATTCAATAGGACATGCTGTAGTTCCAGTAGATTATGCAACAATTATTTTAGCAAGGTGTACAACAAATCTGATAGGATGCTCTGCAATTCCAGCAAGATGCATTGCCTTGGTAGGGAGATATCAATCATCTGGAACTGAAAAAGAAAGAGTGATGTTCTCTTTCTTTTGGAATTATTTGTGTTATTCTTTGTTTAATATTTTAGGATTCATCTATGAATGATTAATATTCTCATTCTCAAGTAGATTATTTATATATGAACTCATTGCCAGAATCTAGATATATGTAATGGTTGTAACTTTGATTCATTCATGATAAACTAATTGTTGTGCATAATTAGGGATATTATAACATAGGTTAAATGACTCGAGTTTATGTGATTGTTGCCTAAATTAACCTATTTTCCTAGTACATAATGCAATTTTCACACCAAATCTAGAAAGCTTATTCTAGGTTGTTTGACAACTAGACCTAATTAAAGACTTATTTTGATTAGAAACAACCTAAGGAAAAACTGAGGTTAACAGAGCTTATTTCTAATTTATGGTTAATAATTTCAAAGAAAGGTAGGAGAATAATATGTCGATTAATTGTGCTTGCTTGTGTGAAAGTTGAGATTAAACCTAGAACTTAATTTAAAACCTATTGGTAAATTCTATCAATTTTGTACTATTTGATTTGATTTAACTTCAATAGTTTGTTGTTTGGTTCCGCTTCTATTTTTCTACTATAGTTTTAATTTTTATTTTCTGTTTTTTATTCAAATAAAAAAATCTGTTTAGTTGTTAATATTAATATAGTTATATTTTATTACTGACAATAATAACATAATAGATAAAAATTAAAGCTAAAATTTGTAATTAAATAAATTTATTGAATATTTATTAATAATTAGTAATAAGATTATTTTATTATATAAAAATAAATAATTTAAAATTTAGCGTTTTTATAAACTAATATTTATTTTCAGTATATTTTAGCTATTAAATCAAATTTTATTTGCAATTTATATTTTAAAGATATTTTAATTCTAATTATACTTATTAATAATTTATTTAATTTAATTACAAAATTATATTTAATTATTAAATAAAATTAAAGTATTCATAATTCTTATTAAAAATTAATATATTAATATATTAAATAATAAATATTTAGTTAATAGTAACTCAAATTATAAAAAACAGAAAAAAGAAAAGCAATTTTTTTATAGTTTTCATAACTTTTGAAAATAGGAAGAAACCGAAAATAAAAATAGAATGCAAAAACTCAAACAAATAGGTTTTTAATTATATTTGAAACAAAAACAAAAAATCAAAAATAAAAATAGAAACAAATATGCTCTTAAAGATTATTCTGTCCTTGTTATGTCTTCCATTCACCTTGTGAATTCAACAATGCTTGATTCTAGATATCCAAAAGTTTTGATTATCCTCTCTTAAGATTTAATTAAGTAATCATAATTGAAATAGATAATAGTTGAGTTGCAATTTCTCGATTTCTCAAAGCTACTCCTAACAATTCAATTGGAATTAAGGCAATCTTAAGAATAATTAACTTACATTTGAGATCTCTCTTCAATTATTTTTTAACCTAATATTTGTAAGTTTATTAACTTGAGGGTGAGCCTTAGAGCAAAGCCTTCCCTTTATAATTTTACAAAAAGGTTGTTTCTTTGACTTGAACCTGTGGCCTTATGGTCATAGAGAAGCAACTATACTATAAGGTCATAGGTTCAAATCACATAAACAACCTTTTTGTCAAAAATATAAAGAGAAGGCTACCTTTCAAGACCCCTGCAATGTGAGGAGCCTTGTGCACTAGATACATTGATTTTTTATTATAGTAGCAACTCTTATAGCATAACTTAATACTAATTTCTTTATTCAATCTCTCGATTCAAATTAAATATGAGCACAACAAATATCTCAAAGTAGTAATATATTGAATCCAACAAATTAAAAGTCATACAAAGCAATTCAAAAATAACACCCTACTACAAAATTAGCAATCCATGATGATATTTAAAACACAACTGTTTAGATTTGACACAGAATGTAATGACATAGAAAAATAAAAAAGAATGAAATCAGTTTAACACTTTGATCTGGAAAATCTAGAAAGTTGAAATTGATCTTAATGATGTATTCACTTTTGATCTTCTTCATCGGAAAGAGCAAACTTTTTGTGCTTTTCTTTTTTCTTTTGATATCTCTGCAACTCTTAAGTCTACTTTTCCTTTGCTATAGCCTTCATAATGTCCAGTTATAGTAAAATTTAGGTTTTCTTGAACATACATGCTCAACACCACTATGTAGGTGATTGTATATCTCCAAAACCCTCTCAAACACGACTTTACACGTTTACAGAAGTTTACATAGGCACATATACGGCCATATATGTCAATTGTATAAGAATGTATCTTTCCACGGACATAAACAATGCCTTTGAAGCTCTACACATTTACAGTGACCTACACGATGACTATACACGTTAGTGTAAGTTCAATGTTGCTTCAATTTTTCCATTCTATGCTACAATGTCATCCAAAATTTTCTACTTTTGATTATAAAGGCAGTTATCATCTAAAAATACACTTGAAGCAAACTAAGTATCACAAATAACATAGGATTCTTTGATAACAAGCAAAAGACCCTAAATATGGGTCTATAAATATAGTCAATTAATCATTTGTTTATCATATTTCAATAATATTTTTGTTTTACTTTAATCATGTAATCTCATCTTTAGAGTTAACTTCCTTTTCTGACTATTCATTGCACCTAAGAATTAATCTCTTGCTTCTTAATCACTTAAAATAATAAGGAAATTTTAATTTGTACTCCTTTGTAATCTTATTCTATCTTTTTTATTTGAAGTTGGTTAATACAGTTTTCTTATATGCTCTTTAAAATTCCGTACGATATGACCCAGTAGGATGGCTTGTGCTCTTTCGACGATTATCTTTTATTGTTTGCTTTTACGGCATTGTCACGTGTAATAAAATCAAATCAACTCATCTAAATACGCTGCAATGTTTGGTGGTTTTTTAGATTCAATTTCTTACTTGCATCTCAAATTCAAATTCAAATGCAAATCCCTCCTAAACGGCAACTGGATCCCACTTTATGCAAAACCAACAACTATGCTCTCTTTATCAGAAGAAAACGGACAACTTTTCTTCGTATATAAAAACTGATGAAAATAGTACACTTGATAACCGCCATTTACGCCATCCATGTCAGTAGCCGAATCCAATGCAAAAGTAGTTTACTGCCAAAAGGGGAGGAAATATATGGGAACAGCACGGTAAAGACAAACAACCAATAGCATGACCCACGACCCCACCACATGAATTGACGACTCAGATGAAACGGGACAGAGTGAGGCCAGAAGAAGGGGGACAGAGGATTTGAAATCGTGGGTTGGGCTAAATCTCACATAAATGGATGGCTCAAATAAAAGGGGGCAGATCCTCTGGCTCCTTCCCCTGGCCTTACTCTGCCTCCCTTACTCTATCTCCTTTTTATCTGAGCCATTCATTCATGTGATCTCAATAAAAAAGGGACAGAATAGGGTCAGAGGAAAGAGTCAGAGGATCCCCCACCCTATCTCATCACCCTCCGCTCTAGGAAGTACAAAAGTTAAAAGTTTTTCGCTTTCATATCATCCACGGAAGCAGATTTTCTGTACCTGTTCCAACTTTATTTTTATCGTAAAATAATGCTGTTTTATGTGCAAGTTTATCTAAAATGACATTGTTTTAGAACGAAAACATGGATGAAACAGGTTAGGTGGTAGAAAGAGCACACTCTCGTTGGCACACTTTACACCTTGAAACACTGAATCACACCCACTTATTTGTCTGATTAAAAGGAAAAAGTAAACCCAATGGAAGAGGAAGAGGCAGGCACACAAGGAGGGAATCTAAGCAGTCAACTTCCAAATATGGTGTCTTTGAATTCATTAACAGATTTTTGGCATTAAACTGTGTGTTCTTATATCTCTGTATAGCTATTGGGTGCGTCAATCTCCAATTGGGTAGCCTAGTTCTAAATTTTCTCAAGTGTCTTAAGGCGTCGCAGTCTCGACATTGAGAGAGAGACGGAGGAGACAATCCCAGCATCTCCGTGTGTTTTCTTTTTTTTAGTTATCTCTCTTCTGTAGTTGGCCAGAAGAAGAGAATCAATCATGCCATCGGGTCCAAGGAAGAGAAAAGCTGCCAAGAAAAGGAGGGACAATGAAGCCCACAACAAGGGCAACCATGACCACCACCACCATTCTTCTTCAATTAATAACTTACATGGTAAGAGAGAGTATTTTAGGGTCCTTTTCTTTTCACTTTCTGGATACAGCTACCCATCACTGCCATCCGCTACTTACCAATCTGTCAATCAATCATGGAGCTTCCTTTGGTTAAAGCCTGTTTCTTATTTTCTGTTTACTTGTGAATCTGGCGTGATGGGAATTTAGTTGGAGTCCATGCATGTTCATTTGCTTTTGTAGTAAAGATTGCGGCTTTGGAGAATCTGTGGTAATGGGTATTGTTAGTATACTTGCTTTATTTTGATTCAGGATTTGTAGTGGTTTCGTGTTTTGTGGCTTTGATGTGTTAGTGTATCCATTTTATGCTTGATTTCGAACTCTTATTCTTCTGGTGATTTTGGTATTGGTGTCAATTTGGTTAGCGTGTATTCTTTGGTGCCAGGTTCGTGCTGTTCTTTTTTCAGTATTGTTCTCGGAGGATTCTTTGCATTCTTAGTTGATCGGAACTGCAAAGTTGTTTTTGTCGCCTTCATTGATGGCTAGTTGGGATGAAAACCTTGTCTATATTGGCCTCCCGATTCTTAACCATCAATCCTTGAATCCTGTCCCGGGATTAGTGGTTACTATGGCCAAATGGAATTCCTTATACTTTACTTCCACGACTGAAATGTGAATTCTTCCAGCTCCAAGTCACTCGAAGAAATACTCATCCATGCATTTGCTTCACATATAGCTTAAATTTATTCAGTTATACTTTTGCTATCAAGTTGGTTGGGTGAGCATCAACTAAATATCTTGCGTTTTTTTTTTAATTTGATTTTCAATTTTTTTGGCTCCATCTATGTCATTTTACGCCTCGAAACTATTCTAATTCACCTTATGAGTTCTAAAGATGTCTGGATAAATGTGTCTTATTCATGACTTGTTGACAGTCAGTCTCTTTCGTTGAACTTTTGGAATTTAACTGAATTTTTAGGACGCGATGATGATATAAGGCATGAGGATGAGAGAGAGAGTGATGGTGGTTCAGCTGATTCCTGTCTTTCTCAAGAACACTACGATGTGCATAATGATGAGAGACATCCATTTAGTGAAGAATCCAATAAGAAAGGCCCACCGACTTCACAATCATTTGGGTCTGAGAATTTGACAGTTGAGAGGGTTGCTGAGGATGTAGAAGGTAGCGATGAAGTTGAAGAAGATGATCATTTTCTCAAATTAGACAGAGAACGGCTTACTATTCTGAATGAAGAGAGAAATGGGACTTTATTTCACGGCAAGGAGAAGGCAGTTGATGCTTCTCAAAGCACAACTCAGATTTCTCAAAGTGGAAAACTAGTTAACAAAGCTAATAACAATTCAGGTCTCGAAACTGTATCTGAAGTCGATACAGTCCCACCTTTGGTGCCCATGTCTGAGGTGGGAAGGTCCATCTTAGAAGGTGTTGAAGGTGAAACTTTAGAGTTTCTGGATGTTGTTAAATTGGAAACAGAAGAAAACATGGAAAAATTGTTGCCTCTATGGAATGACCAAGCTGGAGTTTCACTAAGTTCTGTATCGCATGAAAAAGAAGATAAATGTTTATTAGGTGACATTGTTGGGCAATTATCAACTCTGTCTGGTACGGTTAAAAATGAAAATAACACCAAAACTTCAGAAGTACCAGATATACTTACTGCTAGCAATGATATTGGATATACCAAAGATTCTGATGGTCCTATTTATGCAAATGAAGGCAAATCATTGCCTGTGGCCAGTAAATGTGCTGTTGAGACTAATAATGATGCACAAAACGTCAATGACTTCGACACTTCTGATGTTAGTGAAAATCAGGTACTGCCCTATGTCTTTTACTGATAATATGCTTCTTCCTTCTTGTTATTTTGTTAAGAAGTGATTACCGAACTGCTGTGCAGCCTCTTGTTGGTTCAGCTCCCCGAGTAACACAAAGAACATCCTGGTTGAGTTGTTGTGGTTTGTTTGAAGTTTTTACAGGCTCTAACAGATAATTTCAGGTTTCTCATCTACCTAAGATCAAATCCATATCCTTTTTTGCTAAAGTACCTGGTATTCTATATATAGACATTCATCTTATACTGGTACATGGAACCTTCATTCTTAGAGTTTGTCTCTACATATCAGATTTTGAAACTGATGATATCACTTGGTCTTTTGTAGGATCTACTTCATAAATACTATTTCTTTTTATCTTAAGTGGATGTGGATTTATCCATGTAGAGAATCACAATTTGTCAGTGCCTTCTGTTCTTCCTTTCCTTCTTGAATATTTGTGAATAGGATTAGTGCCCTTTAACACCATTTCACAGAATAAAACAAAGGATTTCTTTGGTGGTTACTGAGTTTGTTTCATGTCTCTGCTTTCAAGGTGTTAACTTGATTTCGTTGGCTCACTTTGACTGTTAGTGTATCTGTACATCTTCATTTTTGAGAGAGAGAGAGTTGAGATATAGGATTGTGGATGCTGAAGTATAGATAGAAATATGCTGCAATGGTCTTTCTCAATTCATTAATATATGATGAAGATGTATGCAATTAAAAGAAAAAATGTTGAAGTTGTGCCTTTACTTTTTGGAAGAGAAATTAGCTAAAGATCTGGAGGAGTCTTGTTAGGGTGAGTGAAATCATAAAGATAATGTTTAGTATTATATTCATGAGTCAAGTTATTTTTTTTGTAATCATAAAATTATTGAACTGAATTTTTGAGAACTGAATTTTTTTTTAATAGATGAAGAGCCCGATATAACAACTTTTTGCCTCATCCTTTGTTTAAGGTTGAGAAGAACCCTCACAAAATATATCTCAATTAATATCTTCTAATTGCAATAATTGTGCAACTTTAAAACTCCTTTTACTCACCCCAATAAGTAAAGACTCAATATTCTATTTATACTTAAAATAGTTGTTAGATAGTTAAAATGACTAATAATATTGGCATTTGTTGACAAGATAGTAGTTGAGCATACTATTACACTAGTTGAATAGCCTATCCAAAACTTTAACATTAGTTGCCTAAATCACTGCATTGTTCAATCAAAATTTCTAAAATAACTTTTTCAAAACTTTTCAACTTTAAAAAATGAAAACATTTTGTTTTGTCAAAAACTTGATTTAAAACTGTTAAAATTATCATGTTTTTGGTACTTTTACAAGTTTGGGTCCTTAATGCTTTTACCTTTTTTAACCCATAACTTTTTTAGTTTACTTAATATAAATTGTTTCAAAGAGAAATTTCCATGAATATATCCATAATTACCTTAAAGTGACACCTCATGTAACATGATTTAAACATTTATGAATTATGGAGTTTTGCCTATAAGAATATAACAAATATGCATATCTAAGTCATCTTCGGAAGCGATGGTGATTAAGAAATCCACTTTGTAAATAAGACGGATAAGAGGCTCTTCTTATGTGATAGTTAGGCCTAAAAATGAATTGGCACAACATATCCTTTTGATAACAGTTTGTCCTATATTAATTATGAACAAGTTCTTTTTGCTTATATAGTGGCCTATGATGATAAAGAGCTTGTTTCATGCCATTTTGATAATAAAAAGGTTTGTATGAAAGAGAAAATATTACAAGCAATTTTGGCACGGCTTTGTATGAAAAATTATGCCTATTTATTCCTTGAATGCTTGATCATCAAGGTTTAAATTGTGAACCAAAGATGAATATTTCATTTCAATTTCTCATTCTCAATTATGTAGTCATTTATGAGTTTTTGAACCTCTTTATACTTGAAAGAAAATTAATTTCTTTTGAAACTCAACATTTCTAGGCATTCAACAAGTTCTTTATAAGAAAAAACATTATTGTTGTCATCACAGTCATTAACCAACTTTTCATTATTTCCATAAAGAACATGTATGCAACCTCATTATTCAATTCTTTACTTTTAGAATTGCTCACATCATCCATATAGATATTAATGCTCTCTTCTTACTTACATCAATCTCCTTCCTTTTAATCCATTCTTGATTTTCATTTAAATTCTTATCAAGCTCATCATAATTAACACCAATACCATTAACACCAATATCGTTATAACAATCATTAACATATGTAAGATAAAGTATGAGGTGGATATCATAAGCATTTTCGAATATTGAAACTTTGAAAACACATTTTTAATATAAAAAAGTTTGAACTGTTTATTATTTAATAATGAGTCTATTTTTACTCCTATTCCACTGATGTTACTATATAAACTCCTATAAATCAAGCACTTCAGCCATAAGAGAGCCTTTTATTCTAGTTCTCTAAAATAAGTAATCATTTTGATGTGATAAAATCATTATCATCACATTTAATCTGAAATTTCGCAATGATGCGGAGTCTAAGGAGGTCTGATAATATACAGTCTTATTCTTACATAGTAGAGAGATTGTTTTCGATAGACTTATATGCAAATGAGAGAATATAAGAGTTATGTAGGTTATAGAGAGAATAGGTAAAACTAGCTCAGAAAATTATTAAGTAAATAAAATTTCACAAAAAACATAAATAAATGACAATAAAAACAACAACACTAAATAGAAATGATAATAATAGAAATAACAAAGAATATATATACATATAAAATTCAGAAAATAAAACTAATGATAATAGTACTAATAATACTCCTAATAATAAATATTAAAATGCTAATATGAATACGAAAAGACAGTTAAATAATACTAAAAAAGTAATAAATTAAAATGGAGGAAAGTAATAATTAGTGTGCCAACCAAAGGTACCTTCAGTTATGTAGACACACACACGTTTTTGTCATAGTGGAAGAGCTTATAAGAAGAAAAAAAATGAGGTGTCTGGCAAGATAATCTCCGGGCCTGGTAAGGAGAGAAGTGATAAAATAAATATATAAAATGAAGCACAAAGAATAATACTAAAGAAATCACTTAGGCAAGTTCATCTATCCTTTCTTATAGTATAGTCTAGGTAAGTCAAGCGTTAATCCAACAATGACCGAAATTACGATACTATCTCACTATTATATAATCTAAATAATTGAATGATTGAGTGAAGGAAATAATTAAAAGGGACCGAAATAACAATTTGGAATCACCAAAAATAAAGCTATAATCAAGAATAAACAATCAATTAAAGAATAAGATCTAAATAAGAATCCTTATAGAACTTTACTATGCCTAAATGTATCTTGGTTCATAACCTTTTTTTCTCTAGCCAATAGGAGTTATAAGGTTACAATTGTACTCTTATGGTCAGAACATACAATCCTTATCCTTGAGTGAAGGTTCCTCACATCAAAACTCCCTAAGAATATAGTAGTACAATTTAGAAAATATTTCATTTTAACTAAGAAGGATCATGTAGTTTTGATAGATGCTAATTTGACAATATTTATACTTCATATTTGATGCATTTTTATTGATATTTTATAGTTTTATTATATATACTTAATTTACTCCAATTGCATTTATAGGTCATAATTGCTTTTATGGACTAAAAGGAGAGTAATTCGGATAAAAACATGACATAAAATGAAGATTTGAAGCAATTAAGGGATACATAGTCGTGTTTATAACCGTGTAATTCTCTCGGCTTGTGCATAATTGCAAGTTTGGGAGATTTTAGGTTATACATGGTCCATTACACACTCGTGTATCTCCCAAAAAACCTTATAAATTATTATAAAAAGATTTGAGCAGAGGCAAAATGTGGGAGTAGGCATTTTGATGTGATTCAAGACATAGAATTCATTTAGAAGGGGCAATATTGATCTAGAGAAGTGGAAAATACGAAGAAATTATCAACAGATCCAATAGAATACAAAATTAAACCTCTACCTTGCAATAACATTCGAAAGAAAAGAAGGGAGATTTAGAATTATGAAAACTTTGTTTTTTATTCATGTTTCTTTATGTTTATATTTGATTTCATTTTCTATCATATGTAACTAAATATCTTTAGTGTCTAGGTGTGATGAACCCTAGTTTGTATTATAATATGCTTTAACTCTTTTATTTAATACAATTGTTTTGGATTGATCTATTGTGATTCAATTATGTGTTTAATCTATATTCTAACAAAGCCAAAATATTAGTACATAATCTAATTTCATAACATAGAGATTGAGAAATCCTGTGTATAAATAGATCTATCATAATTAAAAGAAGTTGATTACAATCCTAGAAATAGCTCTATATAAATCCTCTAGATTAGGGTCAAACTTAATAACAGAATTTACAAATCGGTAATGCAATCTTAGAAACTTTAAACTTAGTAATTTTGTTGATAACCTTAAGATTAGTTATTAGTAGTCTCAAGTGAATTATCAATATGCAATAGGAATTTTCACGGTTCAATAGTTAATAAAACAATTGCATAATAAATGGTTAATTATCTAAGGGTTTTAGGGGGATTCATCACTTAGAAACTAATTCTTGATAAGGATTGTTTTCAAAGTGATTTTCTTTGTTCTCTTCTCATTATTTTTATGTTTATTGTAATTGTTTAAGTTGTATATTTTCAATTAAAAATCAAAATCCAATTCATAGACTAAATATTAGGATAACGGTAATTACTAGTATTCATTGTCTTTGTGAGATTCAACTCATATTTGCTAGTAGTAGGTACAACTATGTTGTGCACTAGCAGTTAATTCAATATTGACTAACTAAGTTTAAGTCAATCAAATTTTTGATGTCGTTGCCAGGGGTAGTAATATTAGGAACACCTGAATGTTATTACTTTAGTCATTATCTTTTGTATTTATTTTATTTTACTTGTTTGTATCTTGTTGTATTATTGGCTTATTCATTAATTATCTTTTTAACTTGTCTACATTAATAGTGTGTTTGTGGTTTATTTTAGGTATTAAGGTTTAACGTTATCACCACAACTCATAATGGAAGGATTGAGCAAATAGTACTCTTATGAGAGCTACAATGTGTCTTTGCAATATGTAACATTAGTTTGGATCATGTTCAGCAATGCTAGCTTGATCCCGAAAATATTTGTCTATTGGTGGTCTGGTGATTCCTTGTTGTGTTGCATTAAACCGGACCTTATGAAGTCCATAAGGGTTCGCTGCTACTCTCTATGATTCAATTCTTCTGTCATCGTCCTTTTATTAACTTCTTGGTGGTTTGCTTTTCAAATTTCTCTTTCTTGCCTTATGATGTCAATAGCTAAAGTTTATTTCGACATTGCTTGAACTCTAAGTGATTCTTGCGTTCACATAATCGCACGCAGATAAGAATGGAAAAAATTTCTTAAATGAAAGGAATCCAAATCGTCTTAATTTTAAAATCTTTAACAACTACACCAAAAACTTATTGAACCAATTTTATATATAGTAAAACTCTTAATACCAACAAATATACAAATCGTATCTTATAGCACTATGGTTACCGTTCTAGCTTCCAATTAAAATTATGGTTTAATTAAAGTTTAATACTTAGGAACCACTATTTCCTTATTTTGTTTCCTTTAATCTTGTTGATTCAATTTATGTTTGATCTTAGATTTCCTAATCTTTTGATTATTTTCTCTCAAGATCTAATCAATTAACCCAAATTGAATTATATAATTATTGATTTGCAATCTCTCGATTCACAAAACTATTCCTAACTTATTCAATTATATCTGAAGCAATCTATTAGATAATTAAATTCAAAACCAAGATCTCTTTTCAATTGATTGTTAATTTGATAATTATAAGTCTATTAAATTGCCAACTCTTGTTGTATAACCTAAGACTAAATTAAATTGCCAACTCTCGTTGTACAATCTAAGACTAATTACTTTGAATTAATCTCTCAATTTGTTGTAAAGTTTATGTATGGCAATTTTCACAAACATCTAAATATTGAAATCAACAATAATTAAAGTTCACAAAATAATTCCAGAATAATTCCTAATTTGGATTTAGAAATCCATAGTCATGCTTAAAATCAAATAAATCCAATTATACATTAAGGATAATGAAGAAAATACAGGAAAAGAATAAAAAAATCTATTTGACTCTTTGATTTAGAATGTTAGAATTTCCTGATGCTTTTCTTTGATCTCTCCACTTTTGATTTACTTTGATTTTTGGCTGGTAGGTTTTTCTTGTGTTTTCATGTTCTTATATAGTGCATTAGGGCTCTAGGGTTATGGCTAGGGTTTTCTCAATTTTTTTGTTCCAAAAATAGCCCTAGATCCTAAAAAACACAAAAAATCTCATGCCTAGAAAAATTTTGGTCATGATCGTGCTCCCTTGAATCAACCTCTTTATCATGTTCGTGCTCTCTTGTCATGATCATAATAGAGAGCCATATAGCTCTATACATGTATGTCACAATCGTGCTTCTTGTGCACGATTTAGCCTTCCTTCCAGCTTCCTCCATCTTCTTTGTTCTTCAATTTCCTAATTTCCAACACTTACAAACACATCAAACACCTCATGAAACATAAAGATTAAATTCATGCTTCAAACTACACAAACACTTAGAATATGATCAAACACTCATAATAACATAATTTTAAGCTTATATACATGATAATCATCTAAGAAACTCTTGAAAACACACAAAAACGCCTAGAAAAACATAGTATGAACTATACCTATCACTTGTCACCTTACTTCCTTCTTTTTATTTTTTCTCCAAACTATTTTCT
This sequence comes from Erythroxylum areolatum, assembly GCA_024520975.1. NCBI lineage: Eukaryota > Viridiplantae > Streptophyta > Magnoliopsida > Malpighiales > Erythroxylaceae > Erythroxylum > Erythroxylum areolatum. The sequence continues at coordinate 37,498,365 of JANIJH010000002.1, read as the reverse complement.
TTATTTTTAGAGATCCTAGACAATGGAAAATTTTCTACCCTTGACTTTATACAAGTCCACTGACTCCTCATTTAGGATCCTCCCTTACCCTTATATTCTTTAGTTAAAAGAAACTACCCCTTCCTTTATTGCTATCAATTTTGATTCTAGGGCTAAAATAATGGGTCTCTAGAGCATCAACCTCTTTCTGAGCTAATGCCAGGTGGTTAGAGAAAGGAGCAGAAGCTCTCTTGAGTAATGGAAGCTCTCTTGAGTATTGCACTCCTAAAATAATTAAATTGCTAGTGATTGTGGCCTCAAACATCCAAGTCCTTAAGAAAGGTGTGAGATGTTAGGAAACTACCTTAGTAGGCTTCTTTCTAGGTAAATTCCCCTATTTCCTATATTCAAAACTTGGTCTTTAAAACATTGGAAAGGCAATGACATGAAAGAACTTCTTCTATTCAAAGATAACTTAATCTTGTTCAAATTTGATATTAGTTTATTTGCCGAAGAAACTCTATAAATTTGATATTAATTTATGTGCCGAAGAAATTCTAAGTGTTGGTCTATAACAAATTTAAAACAATCCTTTATTCCTTCAATTTTGGATGCCAGGAATTTTCTTTGAGAACATTAAACATTCAAACATCTCTATTTGGATCAAATTTCAAGATGTCCCTTTAGAGTATTAGTCTATAAAGAGACTTAGTATGCTTACTAGCTTCATAAGAAAGCCAATAAGTATGGATGCTTCTTTGATACACTCATATTTTCATATATCTTTAGGACTTAATTCAGAGTCATTTAAGTTCATTTTATGTTCATCTATAGCTGGTTTATCATATTTTAACATTATTCGAGGTTCGTTGATGTAAAATGTATAAATGAAACAAAAAACTCTAATTGCACTGTTTTTGGGTTTCTGGTAGACTTAACCTTTAGTTATTGTGGGATTTTTATCTCGAGACTGGTTCAGCCAAAAATTGTGAAATTTCATACTTAAATTTTTGACTCATTGACGGATTTTTTCGGAGCCAATTACAGATTTTTCTGAGCTGGAATTCAGGAGAAATAAATTCCTAAACGTTGTGTTAGATTCTGAAATCGTCAAAATAACTTTTCGACGATGATCATAACTTTTGACTCAGATGGTGAAATTCAGTGATTCAAGTCTTATATTGAAGCTAACTTAAAGACAAAGATACTGATAAAATTTGAGCTCCTAAATTATCACCGTTTAGTTTTTATGCACTATCGAAATGGAATTTGAAAAATTGGAGTTGTTTTGAAAAATTGACTTACACTTCATAGCTCCCATTCCAACCAACAACACAACCCTATATTTGATCATTTCACTCTCCGTACCTCCACTCACGCCACTCACGCCACTCACATGCAACAGCCCCCACAAGCTTGCTGTCTCCATTCCATTCACATGTAACAGCCCCCACACATCATTATTTTTCATGCAGGCAGCTCCATATCCACCCAGCCTTCACTCATGCAACCCCACTTCTTTACAACTCTCCATTTTTTTTTACCTCACAAAGGAAACAACTCTTCACTCACACCAGGTCACTCACAACGCAAGCCATCCATTCCACAGTCTCCACCCACCAACATACACGAAAACAACCACTCACTCATCCCTCCACCAAAATAGATTCCTCTCCAACCTTCCACATACACGCAAGCCTCCATTTTTTTTCTCACACACAAGCTGTCTTCATGCAAGCCTCCACTCACTGAAATAGTAGCTCCATACCAAATTCATGTAAGAAAACAACTTCACCAACTTTTCATCAACACAACCTGCATCTTCTCCACACAACAAAGCAAGCCTCCAAGCAAAATACTCCACTCACTCCTGACATTTTCACTGCCTTCACGTCTTCACCAAAGCAACCCACACATCCACTAACGTAGCCTCCACTCCATGCACTACCATGCAGCTATCTCCAACCATAACAATGCCACCTCTTCACGCAAGTACTCCAAGGAGAGGGGAGGACACATTATTTAGCTGTAGTTTGGAGCTGTGCCTTTTATTTTTAATTGATTCCTTCATGAGTTCATCTAGGCTGTATGCTTGTGGACTGCTTGAAATGATGATTTGTGGCTAAAACCTTAATTTCTCTTTAGGATTTGATATTTTTATTGATGCTTTAATTTTGAACAATGCTAAATCTATGACTGAATACTTATATACTTGTTGATTTTTCCTTGGATTTATTTGTTCTTCCTTTGGATTATTGGAAATTATCTTGGTATAAATTTGCCTTTAGAAAAAGAGTGTTTTTGCTAGAAGGTTGAAGGAAATCTCAACTAGGAAATCTCAACTAGGATTTTCTTATGAGTTGAGAGACCCAAGAAACTTAGGAGGTAAAAATTGAAGGTTTGGGACTTATGAAACTCTGGAAAGAACTAAGTAAGAGATTACTAAGTGACGTCTAGAGTAGATAGATTAATTCATCTTTAGAAAAAAAAGGGACTAATTACTTTTAAAATTCACCTACAAGGTTAAGATATTTCATTTGTGGAGGATGGCTAATTCAATATTAAGGTTGACAAAAATATCATTCCCTAAGAGAAAGTCATTTCCCATTAAAGTAAATACTTTTAATTAGTCAATTGTTGAATTCTTTTCTTAATTAGTTATTGCACAAATTTGTCATTTTCATAATTATTTTGGTTGCATTAAATTGTGTAGTTGCTTATACATTTATTTAAGTTAAAAAAATTCTTTACATTAATTTTAATTTCCTAAAATTTTATCCAACACCCGATTTCAAACACTGTTAGCTAGCATAGATTTGAACTTTCTCATAATCCCTGTGGATACGATTCGGTTCTTACTGATTTATTACTCACTTCGACAACTGTGCACTTGTGGTTCACGATCAAGTTTTTGGTGCCGTTGCCGGGGATGAATCTTTAAATGTTTATAGCTAGTTTGATATTTACTTGTTGGTTTTCTTTTTATCCCTAGAGTAACTTATTTGTTTCTTTTACTTTTTACATTTTTGTTTTTCTTGCATAGCTTATGTGTAAAAGGATTGTATGCCCCGAACCACTAGAGGGTAAGAAAGATAGTTTGACCCAGAGTTAGAAAGAACAGTAAAGTCAATTTGTTGGCAAAAGAAAATGGAAAATCAAGCAGAAGAACTTGAGAGAATTCAAAGAGAGAGGGATGAAATGGCTCAAAGATTAGCTTAGTTAGATGCTAGACTCGGTGTAGCTAATTTAACCAGAGGAAATGGAAGAAGAGATAATGGAAATGAACAAGAATAGTTGCACTAATGTTCTATTAGGGAATATTTCCAGCCTACAGTAGTGGATAATTATCACAATATCCAAAAACCTAATGTTCGTGCTCAGAATTTTCATATTTCACCTGGACTCATCAATTTGGTTCAGATAAATCAGTTTGGAGGAGCACCAATGGAGGATCCAAATGATCATCTTGTAAGTTTCCAGGAATTATATGACACTATCAAGACTGAAGGGGTAACGCAAGATGACATTAGGCTCACTTTGTTCCCATTTTCTCTTCAGGACAAAGCAAAGAATTGGCTTCATTCAATTTCTGATGATAAAATGCGAACTTGGCATGAGGCGGCACAGCAGTTCTTGATTAAATTTTTTCTACTTGGTAAACTTGCGAAGTTAAGAGCTGAGATCAGTACATTTAGACAGCATGACTTGGAACGATTGTATGAAGCTTAGGAGAGACACAAAGATCTTTTGAGAAAGTGTCCACATCATGGATACCAAGAGTGGGTACAAGTGGAAATGTTCTACAATGGGTTGAATGGCCAGACTCGAACCATTGTGGATGCAGCAGCAGGTGGTACTCTGATGAGAAAAAAATCTCAAGAGGCATGTGCATTGCTAGAAGATATGGCTTCGAATAGCTACCAGTGGCCCTCTGAGCGAACTAATGAAAAAAGAGGAATTTTAGAAGTGGACCAAGTGACTCAGTTATCTGCTCAATTGGCAACCTTATCAAATCAATTTTTAAAATTCATGTCAAAGGAAAAATAGAATGAGCAGGTGGCAGCTACTAGTCATTCAATCTACACCAATGATGAGGGGGTGGAACAAACCCAGTTTGTTAACCAAAGGAACTTGGGATTTAAGTCACAACCAATAGGAAATCAATATAGTCAAGGCTACAACTCCAAGGAGCAATATAACTATGGTATTCAAAAGAACATGCCTTACCCACCTGGATATGGACCACCATTAGTGGAACGGAAATCTCCCTTGGAAAAAATGATTGGCACTTTTGTAACTGAGACACAGAATCGTTTCCACAAGAACGAGAAGGAGATGGATGAGCTAAAGATGTAAGTAACCAGTATGGGGACTTCAGTTAAGGGTTTAGAAGTTCAATTGGGACAACTTACAAATGTTGTTGGGAATTTGAATCAGATGGCATTTCCAAGTAATACTGAAACTAACCTGAGAGGGCATTGTAAGGCCATCATTCTTCGAAGTGGAAAAGAATTGGAAGAAGTGAAACCTAAAGAATAGAACTCCACTAAATCCAACCAGAACGAAGGAAAGAATACTTATGAAGAAGCAAGTGTACCTACACAAATTGAGAAGGAAGTTAACTCGGAGAAGAAACTAGAAGGGGAATTGCAAACAAAAATCATCCCCAAGCTGCCATGTCCTCAAAGATTTCAACGAAAGAAAATCAATGATCAATTCGCAAGATTCCTTGAAGTCTTTAAGAAACTTGAGATTAACATTCCCTTGATTGAAGCTATTGAGCAAGTATCGAATTATGCAAAATTCATCAAGGACATTGTTACCAAAAAGAAGAGATTTGGAGACTATGAAACATTATTGATGACTAAGGAGTGTAGTGTAGTCTTGTAAACAAAGTTACTACAGAAACTGAAATATCCAGGAAGCTTTACAATTCTGTGTGAGATCGGCAACACACATTTTAGTAAAGTGCTTTGCGATTTGGGGGTAAGCATAAATCTCATGCCTCTTTCCATCTTCCAAAAGCTGGGATTAGGAGAAGTCAAGTCATCGATAATTTGTCTCCAACTAGCCTACCATTCTCTTACTTATCCTCGAGGTATTGTAGAAGACGTTCTTATTCGTGTTGACAAATTTATTCTTCCTGTAAAGTTTATGGTGCTTGACATGGAAGAAGATAAGGAGATCCCAATCATACCTGGGAGATCATTCTTGGCTACCGGAGGCACAATGATTGATGTGCAACAAGGGGAACTAAACTTGCATGTAAATGGAGAGAAGGTGAGGTTCAACATATACAGATCACTCAAACATCCAAGCGATACACCAACTTGCAACCGAGTGGATATCATATCATCTTGTGTGGTAACATCTTTTCCTTCCCTTATACGTAAAGACCCATTATTGGCATGTTTGGAAGGTATGGTTAGAAAAGATGCTATGGATGATGATGATGCTTGTTTTATGATGGTATTGGATTCTTTTGAATGCTTGAAAAATTTTGATCAAACTGAGCCTTTGTTTTGTGTGACTAATGCTGATGTTGTTGGTGATGTGAAAGATGTGCACCCATTGATTGATTTAAAACCTTTGCCTAAAAATTTAAAATATGCATTCTTGGGTGCTAGTCAAACTTTTCCTGTCATTATTTCATCTTCATTAAATCATATAAAAGAAGGAAAATTGCTTAGGATGTTAAGGGAGTTAAAAATGCATTGGGTTGGTCAATTTCAGAAATTAAGGGAATTAGTTCTTCTATTGTAATGCATAAAATTCTAATAGAGGAGTCATTCACCCCTAACATTGAATCCCAAAGAAGATTGAACCTAGCAATGAAGGAAGTGGTTAGGAATGAAATTCAGAAGTGGCTTAAGGCTGGAATTATTTACCCAATTTCTGATAGTTCATGGGTTAGCCCTACTCAGGTCGTTCCTAAAAGAAGTGGATTCACTGTAGTTAAAGATGATAACAATGAGATTATTTCCACTAGGACAATCACTGGATGGAGGGTTTGCATGGATTATAGGAAGTTAAACAAACCCACTAAGAAGGACCATTTTTCTTTGCCATTCATAGATCAGATGTTGGATAGACTTGCTGGACATGCGTTTTACTATTTTCTAGATGGATATTCGGGATATAACCAAATAGCCATAGCACCTGAAGATCAAGAAAAGACCACATTTACTTATCCTTTTCGCATATTTGCATTTAGGCGCATGCCTTTTGGTCTTTGCAATGCTTCTGCTACATTTCAGCATTGCATGATGGCTATCTTTTCTGATATGGTTGAGAATTTTATGGAAGTTTTAATGGATGATTTTTCTGTTTTTGGTGATTCATTTGATAAGTGCTTACATAATCTGTCTCTAGTGTTGAAAAGATATCAGGATACCAACTTGGTGCTCAATTGGGAGAAATGTCATTTTATAATGAGGGAAGGAATTGTGTTGGGTCACAAAGTATTTGCTCATGGAATTGAAGTGGACTGAGCCAAAATAGAAACTATTGAAAAGTTGCCTCCACCGAAAAATGTAAAAGGTATCTGCAGTTTCCTTAGACATGCGGGGTTTTATCAAAGATTCATTAAAGACTTCTCCAAGATTGCCAAACCCCTTTGCAATCTCTTGGAAAAGGACGTGAACTTTGATTTTAATGAGAAATGCTTGCAAGCTTTTGAGTTGATCAAGAAAAAGTTGATTTCAGCTCCCATGATGATCACACCTGATTGGCAACAACCGTTTGAAATAATGTGTGATGCGAGTGACTTTGCAGTGGGAGCAGCTTTAGGCCAAAGGTGAGAGAAAGTGCTTAGGGTTATCTACTACTCTAGCCGAACTTTGGATGTCGCCCAGCAAAATTACACTACTACAAAGAAGGAAATATTAGCGGTTGTGTTTGCTTTGGACAAGTTTCGATTATATATCATTGGGTCCAAGGTTGTGGTTTTCATAGATCATGTAGTAATCTGATATTTGTTTGCAAAGAAAGATGCCAAGCTGCGACTCATTTGATGGGGTTGCTTTTGCAAGAGTTTGATGTGGAAATCAAAGATAAAAAGGGGACAGAAAATGCAGTGGCTGACCATCTATCTCAATTAGATCTTGAGGAATCGAAGCTACCAATTCCTATCTAAGAGACTTTTGCGGATGAGCAGTTATTTAGAGTTAATGAAAAGCTTCCATGGTTTGCCGATATGGTGAATTATTTAGCAATAGCTTTGATTCCTTCGGATTTAAATCTATCCCAAAGGAAAAAGTTCCGATTTAATTCGAAAAGTTATCTATGGGATGAGCCTTTACTATTCAAGAGAGGTCCTGATCAAGTGATTCGAAGATGTATCCCAGAAGA
>JANIJH010000002.1:37453970-37473978 GCA_024520975.1 Erythroxylum areolatum | reverse complement strand
ACGTGTGCTAGTCTTTTTACGTTCTATTAATGTCCAATCTTAATAGAACAATGACTAGGAACATTTTAGGAATAATTTATGAATGCAATATGAATCTCACAATTATAATCTCATTATAATTTCATTTGCAATGTAAAATTATCCCATAGATTTTATCATATACATCTAAATATACAAGATAAAGAATGCCTTTTAAATAATTTGTCACTAAACTACAACCAAAACGATTGGTTGTAGGGCATAAACCAACAGTAAAGTCTCCAAGGAGGCTTAGTATACAATCAGAGATATATGTCAATTTGATTAACAATGCCAATGCTATATATTAAGTAGGATACAAGGAAACAGAAGGCAAACCGAAGTAGATAGTCCAGCTACAAAAATAGCTTTTGGACCATGCATTTACGATTTATTTATTATAGAAGGAACGCAACAATGGATGCTTCATGAGAATTGATAAAAGTTTGACATAAATGAAGCAAGAACTCTCCAAGTGGATTAGAGAATAGCTCCTTAGGAGCAATGACATCAGAAGCTGCAATAACGGACTAACAAATGTGTTGGGACTCCAGCAGATACGTCAAGTTAGGAAGCATAGGAAGCCGTATTACAAACTGTAGTCTCCTCACTATTTCAGCTGGGGATTAAAAAACATACAGTTACACTAATCTCCTTAATGCAGCTTTTATATGCGTAGTTTGAACATATCACCATAGCTCATGACATAGATCCGATTTGAGCAATTGAGCTTCTCTAATAGACTGTTGTGTAATGAGGTGCTTCTTAATTTTAATGAAATTAGAAGTCACATGATAAGCGAGAAGTAAAAACTTCATGCTACTGGGGACCTGAAAGAGTTGAAAGAAATAATATTTGTAAACAAAAGAGACCATTTCTCTGCTCCCTCTCTCTCTCCATGAGCCATGCCGGTATTTCGCGCCACTTTTAGAGTCTTCAAATGTCACGTAATTTCAACCAAATTGTCAAAGAAATCCTCCCAAGGTTTTCAGTTCAACGTTAAAGCAGCTGCTGGTTCTTCCGACAAGTTTTTGCTCTCTTATCACCTCAAGAACCACAGATTAGACCAAGCTCGCCTGGTCTTTGATGGGATTCGATCTCCGGATGTTCAGCTATGCTCCATGATGATAACTGGGTATGCGCGAAACGGCAGGATAAGTGATGCCATGATGCTGTTTGATAAAATGCGTCACAGAGACTTTGTTGCTTGGAATTCGATGATAAAGGGTTGCTTAGACTGTGGGCATTTAGCTATGGCTAGAAGTCTTTTCGACGAAATGCCTGAAAAGAATGTTGTTTCTTGGACGACGATGGTTGATGGGTATCTGAGGTATGGACGAATAGACGTTGCGGAGAGTTTATTTTGGGATATGCCGGTTAGAGATGTAGCTGCATGGAACGTGATGATTTATGGGTATTGCGAGTACGGAAGAATTGAGGAGAGTATGAAATTGTTTGAGGAAATGCCATGTAGGAATGTGATTTCGTGGACTTCGATGATTGCTGGGCTTGACCAGAATGGGAAGAGTGAAGAAGCTTTGTCCCTTTTTCGGGAGATGATGGATTCAGGTGTTGAGCCGACATCAAACACACTTGCTAGTGTGTTGACAGCTTGTGTCAATGTGGCTGATTTTACTCTTGGAACTCAAGTTCATGGTCTTGTGGTTAAGTTAGGCTATTTGTTTGATGAATTCATATCAGCCTCACTTATGACTTGGTATGCAAAGTGCAAGGAAGTAGACTATTGTCACAAGGTTTTCGTTGAGATTGTCTCTAGGAACCCTGTCATTTGGACTGCTCTTTTAAGTGGCTATAGTGTGAATTGCAAGCATGAAGATGCATTAAGGGTTTTCTGCATCATGATAAAGGTGAATGTTCTTCCTAACCAAGCTACCTTCATTAGTGCTTTAAATTCATGCTGTGAATTGGAGGCTCTTGATAAGGGTAGAGAGATCCACACAGTAGCATTTAAGCTAGGTTTAGACACTGATGTATATGTTGGTAATTCTCTTCTAATCATGTACCATGAATGTGGAAATATACATGATGCTCTAGCTGAATTTAAGATCATTAAGGAGAAAAATGTTGTCTCGTGGAATGCTATTATTACTGGAAGTGCACAACATGGATATGCGATCTGGGCACTGATATTTTACACCCAAATGATACGTGCAGGGGTAGATCCTGATGAGATTACATTCACTGGCATTCTTTCTGCTTGCAATCATTCCGGACTGTTACAAAAGGGGAGGTGCTTTTTTAAGTATATCAGTCGATATAAGGTTACCAAGTTGAAGCTGCAACACTATGCTTGTATGGTAGACATTTTGAGCAGGTCTGGGAAATTGGATGAAGCAGAGGAGTTGCTAAGAAATATTCCTATGCAAGCAAATTCCATGGTGTGGCTAGCATTGCTTAGTGCTTGTAGGATTCATTCAAATATAGCGATTGCTGAAAGAGCTGCAAAATGCATTTTTGAGCTGGAACCCCACTGTAGTGCTGCCTATGTTTTATTATCAAATTTATATGCTTCTGCTGGTAGATGGGAAGATGTTCTTAAAATGAGGGTAAAAATGAAAGAGGGACGTGCCATGAAAGTGCGAGGTTCAAGTTGGGTAGTTCTGAAAGGAAGGAGACATGAATTTCTTTCTGCAGATAGGTCCCACCCTCAAACTGAAAAGATATATGAAAAACTAGACTGGCTGGGAGGAAAGTTGAAAGAATTTGGATACATTCCTGATCCAAATTTTGTTTTGCATGATGTTGAAGATGAGCAGAAGGAGGAAATGTTGTCCTACCATAGCGAGAGACTCGCCATTGCATTTGGATTGGTTAATAGTGTTGAGGGCAGCGTAATAACAGTAATGAAGAATCTTCGGGTATGTGGTGACTGCCACGCTGCGATCAAGATTATGTCAAAGATTGTCAGTCGTGAGATTGTTGTCAGGGATCCGCGTCGCTTTCATCATTTTAAGAAGGGAATTTGTTCTTGTGGAGATTATTGGTAGCACTTCTCAAGCTTATGTATCTGAAAAAATATTTTTTTGTGATTTGATTGAATGGTAGTTGAAGCTCAGATAGAGATTTACAGAATATGGTTTGATATTCTGAAGTAGCTACCAGCACAGCATCTTAATTGATTTGAAAATTTCATGACACTGGCCAAACTATGAGTTGTTAGAACCTATGCTGAAGCGGGCTTCAATTGACTTCCCGGAAGTCCGAAGTATGAATTATGTGATTGAAGCACTAACGGAATTGCCGTGGAGATAAACTGAGATGGAAGAAAAAGATTGCCGTTGCAGGTTTTAAGGATACCTGAATTGTAAGAAATGCAGGGCTAATAACCGCAAGGTTTTGGTTGGAAAAAGAGAGAAGGTTTGAACTTTGAACTAATCATCCGACCATTGCACTATAATGGACATGGAAGTTAGCATATCATTGGAACAGCAGCTGTTTTGTGGAAATTCCAAGCCTAAGCTCTAGGTATCAAAAGTTTCGCAGCCTTTATGATTCTTTATGGGAGTTAAGCATTTGTTAGCTGTAAATGATTTTTTCTTTTGATGTAGACAGAAATTGGAATCTGATTATTGATCATCTACTGATTTCTTGTATTTCAGTTTTTGGCAGTGCATAAATACTTCAGACTCCAGAGGACTGACATGGTCCATTTCTTCCGTAAGCAATGGGTACGAATAATGGTGCAATAGTACAACTATAATATATACTAGAGACTATGAACTGCCCCGTACTATCATCTACCTCGTTTAAATCCTGCAATATGGTGGAGAGTTGGGTGTCAAGCTGCCAACTGATTTTAGATGCTCATATGAAATTTGGATGTTTAAAACACAGAATTGGTGAAGAAATTTCAAAACATATCATTGAATTTGTTTCTTTCAAACCAATGTTTACTGAATTTATATGGAATTGAGTTTTTGATATAGAAGTTTCAATTCTAATGCAATACCAAGGAAAGGAAATCGATTCTAATTCTAATTATATCCTTCCGTTCATACATACATATATACACATATATATATGATTTGAATTATACAAACTCAATGAAATCAAAGTTAGATAAGTCCAAAAAGAATATAAAACTTCTAAAGCTCCAAGTGCAATTGATGAAAGTGACCTATAAAAATTATGATTACAATTGTAAAATAGCAATGTGGTCCATTCCGTTTCCATAACAATTGTTGTAGTTTACAATAATAAGCTATCACTAAGTAGTTAATAATACAATATTAAACTGTTCTCCGAGCTATTGTGTTGCTGCTAAGTGGATGTAGTACACAACTTGTTGGATCATCATTCTTCAATGTCTGCACTTGTAAGAGGAGTTCAACACCAAATTAGTTTTAAATATCTAAAATTTTTGTGTATCTTAAATATAATAGAGAAAAATAAATTGAAAAGTTCCAATGACCTTTTCTTATTTAGTATCTTTTATTTATCTTTGCAGTGTTAATGCTCATCATAATACTCCATAAAATAAATATATCATCTTGTCTAACAAGACTTATCCCTACTTAACATTTATGTGCTTGTCTTTAAAAGATCTGCTCTCATCCTCATTTACAATATTAGTTCATACCGCAACCATCTTCTTGTCTATCTTGTCCTATGGTTGAAACCAAAACTCTATTTTTATATATGAATTTTAATTCAGGTTTAACCCATATAATTTTGGGATGGCAATAGGCTGCCAATTTTTAAAATAATTTTATTTAAATTAAAAGTATAAAATAACATCTTTTTTTAATTGAGTCCAGGTTTGAGTTGCCCAGACTCAACTCTTTGAAGTAAAACAATGTCGTTTTATTTAAAATAATTAGACCTCGAGCCAGTCTAGGCATAAGCTTGGACTGGACCTATGGATTGACCCATTGAAAACTCCTAAATCTAGGTCTAAGCCAGACCATTATCATCCCTAATATAATTCTTTCCTTTTATTTTTGGATTTACCCAATGAAAACTCCTAAATCTAGGTCGATAGGCTAGTCCATTGTCATCCCTAATATAATTCTTTCCTTTTATTTTTCCAAAGTAATATTCAAGATACTTATTTTGAGATATTTTCAGGAAATTTAGATGGGATCTAACCACGTATGCAAAAAGTAAAATTTTTTTGATGAATTTTATGAAAAACCAAGATCACTTAAAATTCTATGTCATGATTAATGCTGAACATAATAAAACATAAACATAAATTATACTTTATTATGTATCTTAATCTTTCTTATAATTTCTCTCGAATCAGTTTTGAAATCAATTTTTACAACTACTATAGCTAAAGATGGCAAAATAACCCAAACTCGATTTGAAGTTGCCCATCCAAACTTAAACTTAATAGGCCTGGCCTAAATTGATCAAATTTTGAGTCAAGATTAAGATTTTATTTATAAAAAATTTTGAGCTGGAGTCATGGTTACCCCTAACCCAAAGCCTAAGCATATTAAAAATAATATTATTTTATTTAAAATAAAACTATATTTTTTTAATAATAAAACACATTTTAGAGAAGGGACCTAAAGCCTAATTAGACAAAGTTAAGGACAAGAGGCTAATTCTTTTGGAAATTTGTGAATGAGGCAATGACCTAAATATTTTATTCATAGAGTTACTTTCCACCTCTTTACCTTTTCTCTTTCAATACGGGGATTGATAAAAAGCTAGACTTTTGAGCTTAACCTAGCTTAAATAAACTTTAGACTATTTAATATTTCTTTAAAAGTATTAGGCTTTTGGACCTAACAAGACCCAATTAGTCTTAACCTAGCTTAAATAGGTCTAGTTAAAACCTAATTGGGCCAAATCTTACTCAAGTTGCTTAGGACTGATTGGGCTTCCAGCTACTTGAATTCATTTGAGCTTGGGGTTAGACTAGGCCTCTTAAGCTTGATCCGACTTTAAGTTATGCTCGGGTTTAGAAAAATATTTTAGGCCAATCTTAGGCTTGGTTACTACCATTCTTAATTTTATTTGCAAGCATGTTTAACCTATAATGGTATCTATATAAATGAGTTGATAGATCACAATATCAAACATGATGCAAACTTTAAGTTCCTTATAGGTTGATAGATCACAATGTCAAACATGATGCAAACTTCAAGTTCTATAAAGTTATAAGAAATTGAGATTTTTTAGTATCTCCTTTATAGATGTCCTGCTTTTGTTCTCAAAAGTTGATGACAAACTTATACACTACTGCTCTACATACTTTCAAAGAGATGTTATGTATTTCTATAAATAAAGAGAAGAGCTACATGATTGTTTCCATTGGTGCCAAACATCTTGAATGACATTTGAATTCAAATTTAATTTAATTCAATTATTATTTTTATCTATTTCAATTCAAACCCAACTAATTGATATAATATATTAATTCCTCTATTTTTTCTTTAAATTTGATGAAGTACACCTGCATATAATATGAAAAGTCAGCCTTTTGATTTAGAATCAAATGAAGCAAAATTTCGTCTTAAAGTATTATAAATTCAAAGCATATTAGGATTTGCTGCAAACACAAGAAGAAGAATTTGACTTTTTGGCACATAATGATTTACTGTTATTATTTATAGAAAGACAAGGTTTATGGGTGTTCATCTGTCAAGATTGAGTTTTATACCTATTTAACCATTATTGAGTGAAAGGCTAAAAGAGATTTTGGGGGTGAAGTTCCAAATTTGTGTTAGGAAATTGAGTTGAGATCTAATCCCGTGTATAGTAGAATAATTACAAAACTTTTCGGATTTGATTTCCCAAAGCCAAGATCACTTAAAATTCTATAACATACTTAAAGTATAAATATTAAGCTATATCTTATTTTGAAGTTTGATTCTTTTCTTGTTATATCCCTTGAACTGTTTCCAAAACTAGCTCATCTCAACCACAATAGCCACATAAGTGTCTAACATTTAATGGTATCCATATAACATATTGAGATAACTTTGCAACTATTGCAGGGGTAGGCAAGGAGTGCTAGCTCCCTTAGATCTTAACCCTTTTTATAATAAGTTTTGAATATTTTAGTAATTTAATTGAAATTAAATTCTAATTTAAATTAAACATTAATTAGAATTATGTATGATTCTAATTAAATGCCAATTATGTCCAAATAAGATCCAATATCTCATATTAATCCTTATTTATTAATTATCACATATTTAATCATAAAGTTTAACAAATTTTGCAACCAAGTTCAACTTAATTAACATACATTTTCTCTTTGCAATCATTTTTTTATGTGTGACTCATTAGGTTCCCAAATATATTAGCAATGTATATAAATTATAACCCTGAATCATATTTAGGATTAGAAAAATTAAACTATTTTAATTTATCTTTAATTATCTAATTAAACAATTTATATCCATAAATCAAGATTGATGTCTAGCAACACATTATGACCACTTAAATATTTTAGAATGTTGACGTGGTTTTGACTTATACAATGTTTCGATTAGAAATTGATTATGGAATTAATGCCTACTCTATTTAAGTCCAACTATGTTAGTTCTCCAAAATTAGTGATTGATTTATTAATGACATTTGTAAACTATTTACAAAGAGTCGTTCCACCTTGGCTAAGTATTTCTCGAATCAATTCTAATTGAGAAAAAATGAAACATTATCCCTACTTACTTTAGGATGATGAATACTAGATTGATCACTCAACTACCTTCATATAATTCATACTACATTCAATGAATATTGACTGAGCCATAATTGACTAGAACATATCATAAGTAGTACCAAAACATAGCAATCCTTATACAGGATAACTTTGGAGATCTTAACTGAAAAGATTACTTGTGCAATCATCACAATGAGAATTTCCATAGACATACAAGTAATGTTAAAACTGGATTTCTCATATGGGGTTAATTTAATGAACTTGTCCTCTAGTACGCACCCACACATTTATTTAAGTATCTCAGTACTTTAGTAAATGAGATCGGCTACTTCTTTCATAAGGAAAAATATAACATGTGCTAGTCTTTTTACATTCTATTAATGTCCAGTTTTAATAGAATAATGACCAGGAATAATTTAGGGATAATACATAAATGTAATAAGAATCTCATAATAATTTCATTTGTAATGAATAGTTATCTTATGGATTTTATCATATACATCTAAATATTTATAACCTAAAGAATGTCTTAAAATTATTTTGTCACTAAATTATAACCAACCGATTAGTTGTAGGTCATAAAACAATAAGCCAATTGTTTAAGTATGTTATACCACATCACCATATGATGATCATGCTACTACTCGGATAATGGTTTAGTGAGAGAATTCTACAAGATTCTCTATAGTGAGTACTTGATTATATTTTACAATTTTCAGCTTAAATATCATCATACTTAAAAGAAACTGTACAAATACATACATGAATCATAAACAGCCTCTCTACCAATTAGGATTAAGGTTGCGTACTATTGGACCTTTCTAGACACCCCATGTCAGGGGGATTTTCACTAGGTTACATTGTTATATTGTTGTTGCCTAAATACATACTTGGATCTTTGATGAGACCTTAACTCCTTTTACATGTCCAATGGCTCTATTGTTCCACATTACATAACTATGTTAAATAAAGCAAGGAATTATATCAAGTTCATTAAAGAACTTATTGATCTAATTAATCATTTTAAAAATAGTATTATGACTTAATTAGTAACCATTGCTACATTAGAACATTTCCAATTTTAAAATAACATTGTTCTAAGTAAAATATTCCTTCATCAGGATTTACTCCTAAAGTTAATATCCTTATAACCTTAAAATTAATTATCAACTCATACATAGAATAATGGATACCTTTAATACTTCACAAGTATGAGATATCTCAAATATTAAGCATCTTTAGTACATTATCAGTGTAATTGGACTATAATAGGTAAACAACTTCTAATTTATCTCAATAGATCTAATTCCTAGAATTAAGTTGCTACCTTTTCATATCCAATATGAATTGTTCTAGGACAATCATAATTTCAACAATTGAAAATATGAATTGTTATTCACCTTTATGAGAAATATATCTCTATATACTCCCATTAAAGAGTACAACTATACTCCCACAAACCATTTTGTGAACATGATAAATTCACAACCATTTTTAAAACAAACTCTTTAAATTCATCATCAAAATGAATATTTCAGTGTCTCATATCCTTTCAACTATACATCAAATGTATCAACAAAGGCACTATTTCCAATTAGATGTATTTTCATGATATTTGAATTTTCAAATTTCATATTACTCCTACTATTTATATTAAGAACCATTCTCCTATAAGTATACATTGAAAAAATAATTTGTTCAATAAGTTTGTAAGATTATATTCAATCTTTTTGATATCTTATAACCTTTTATTACCGAATTTAGTTCTAAACTTGGTAGACAATCTATAATTCTTCTAAGCACCATATATTTAAATCATTAACTTTGACTCTTGTGAAGACTTCGCATTTCATATCTAATATAAAAACTTGCTAATTGATCTAATTGGAACTCTTAAAGATAAGTCATTGTAGTACTATGGAAGAAATAATATTGCATCGTACAATATCTCATATTTTTGTTTCCTCCTTATATAAATCCATACTTTTATAGAGTTTACTTATGGAATATTCACTATAGAATCTTAATATCTGTAGATAATTAAAAATTTAAAACTCACCACATCGATTTTATCGAAGATCTTTAGCATTCTCAATACTCAAATTTCTACTTAAATTTGAACAATTTCAACTTCTTAAAATTTTAAA
Source organism: Erythroxylum areolatum (assembly GCA_024520975.1). Classification (NCBI taxonomy): domain Eukaryota; kingdom Viridiplantae; phylum Streptophyta; class Magnoliopsida; order Malpighiales; family Erythroxylaceae; genus Erythroxylum; species Erythroxylum areolatum. The sequence continues at coordinate 37,464,171 of JANIJH010000002.1, read as the reverse complement.
TCAATATTTCATTTAATACATAAGGCTTGAATATCAATTGTGAAACATAGTTTTTGCATTTATCATAACTCATGGTACCTAGTTTTGAATGAATGTTGATTTTTATGCTTGATATTACATTTAGTTTTTTTTCTTGCTTCACTAGCTTTGATTGCTTTTACACCATACTATCTACATACATCTCACTTTAACCTTTTCCCACATGACAACCTTAAAAAGTCTTTTGATTCATGATTATACATATGAATCCTAGTAGTGGAGAATTGAAATGGTATGCAAAATCGAGGTAAGAATAGATCATAGATGGTGTTTGAGTGTACCTATAGATCTATCTTATTCTTAAACAAAATTTGTCAAAGTCTACCCTTAGATTACTCAGTTTCTGAAGTGAATGGTTGTTGATCAATCATGAGTAGGGGCATTCAATGTTTAGTTCTTTCTATGGTTTTGAAAGTTATTTTTTTTCTTATAACTATTTATTATTAGAAATATGGAAAATGTGAAAGTGTTTTAGTTTACAACATTGATTTCGTTGTTTTGCCTAAGGACGGTCAAAAGCTAAGTGTGGGAGAACTTGATGTGTACTTAATTGATTATACATTTACTCCATAAAACTTAGTGATTAATGCTATAAAATGCTTAAGATACTCATTTTGGTTCATATTTGGCTTTAGGTATAAGTTATAAGCACAAGAGTTAAAATGAGTTAAAAGCACGTTTCTTGAGCTATCCTCTTAATGTTTAAACTCATTTGTCTTTGTGGAACGAGAAAGAGATGGATTAGAGTGAAGATGGGACAAGAAATTGCAAGAAAATGAAGAATTCAACGTGACATGTAAGAAGCACAACTATGTATCAACTTGCATGGATGTGTAATCAAAGTGGCATCATTTTGATGCAAGGTTGGATGCGCAACCGTTCATAAAATTGTGCATCTTCACAAAAACCTTGTTTTCTATATAAATAGACAAATGAGTGGCCAAAGAAGACATAAATCATTTTTGGAACATGAAAGGAGGTAGAACTCTTACTTCTTTAGGTTCTATGGATGGCTAATCTTCCTTCTTCCAGTTTGTAGGGGAGATCTAAGCCAAAGAACACATTTAAGCATCTCTCCATTATGTATTATTGATTCTCTCTCTCTCTCCCAAGAAATTTTTTAATGTTATTCTTAGCTTAATATTTTGGGTATTCATGTATGAATGATTAATATTCTCGTTCTCAATAGATTGTTTATGTATGAACCTATTTCTATAACATGGAATACAATATGTAATAGTTGTATTTTCAATTCATTAGTGGTAAACTAATAGTGATGAATCATTAGGGATAACATGAAATAGGTTAAAGGGCTCAAGCTTGTGCTGTTGTTGCCTAGATTAATCTGTTTCCTTTGTTTGTTAGGAAGTCATCCTATTAAATCTAAAGAGCTTATTCTAGATTTTTTGATAAGTAGGTTTGATCAAAGAGCTTATTTTGATTAAACACAACATAAGGGAAAATCAGTGTTAACAGAGGTTATTGTTAACCTACGATTAATAGTTTCTAAGAGAAGTATGAGAATAATAAGATAATGAAGTATTTTTATTTGTGTGCAAGCTGAGATTGAACCAAGAACTGGATTCCACACTCATTCATCAATTTTCTCACTTTTATATTTTTTAATTTGAATTAATTTAATTATTGCAATTTTACTTTATTTTGTCTTTTGATTCCAACCAAAAACCCCCTATATCCTAAACATTGATTCTTTTCATTACAAAAGCTATGTACACACTCTCTGAGGATACGATCCCTACTCACCACTATTATAAATTTATTTTTGTAGAGTTAGGTTTTATTTTCTAGTGCATTTGACATGCATCATTGTTCCCATACCTCTCTTTGAAACTATCAACTATCGATTAACAATAAGCTCTATTAATCCCAGTTTTTCCTTATGTCATATCTAATCAAAATGAGCTCTTTAATTAGGTTTAGCTATCAGATAAACTAGAATAAACTCTCTAGATTTAGGGTGACAATGACATTATGACTACGAAAATAGGTTAATCTAGGAAAAAACCACATAAGCTCAGGTCATTCAACCTATGTCATATTATCCCTAATGGTTGTGCACCATTAGTCCATTACAAGTGAATCAATGATTATGTATTGTAATCTAGATTCTAGGAATGGATTTATATATAAATAATCTATTGGAAGTGTTTAAATCATTTATACATGAATCCCAAAACATTTAACAAAGAATAACATAATCAATTCCAAAAGAGAGTGAGATTAAAAAAAATTCCCAAACATGTTCTTCAACCTTGATGTCTCCATTGAGCTGGAAGAAAGAAGGTTAGCTCCTCATGGCTCTCAAAGAGGTAAAACATTTGCCCCTTTCGTGTCTCTAAACTCTTCTCCATTATTTGACTTCTTAAATGTACTCATAGAAAAATTAGGGCTTTAGGAGATACAAGGTTAGCTACATAGACCCCAATTTGCAAATATACATAGTCCTAATGATTTACACAGCCACTTATATGGTTGTGTATGTCATGTACATGACCGTATAGGTTGTAGGAGAGGCTGAAACTGTCTTTGCAATCTTATATGCTTTTAGAGAGTTACATGGTCCTATACACGACCATATAGGTTGTAAGAACTTCCTTTCTTTCATTTTTTATTCCATCTTTACCCTAATTCATCCTTCTTATTTCATGAAGGTAGATAAGAATAAACATCCAAAGAATGGGTCCAAGGATATTTTTTTAGCTCATTTTAGTTCTTGTTCTTCCAACTTGTACCTAAAACAAAACATGAAACAAATTAAGTATCTTAAATACATCATAACATTAATCATTAAGTAGTAGGCCAAGAATATATAGTCAATCAAACACTTATCAAGTTCCCCCACACTTAGCTTTTGACCATCCTCGAGCAAAAAAAATCAAAATTACAATCTAAAACATTTCCTCCTTTTTCATATTTCCTAAGAATAAATAGCAACAAGAACAATTTTATGAATATTGTGTTACCAATATTGAGTTTTTTCTGGTACAGCATTGTACCAGTACCAGTTAATACTAGGTACGGTTTCAGATAATTTTTAAATTTATAAAATAATCCCTAAATTTTTTTAAAATTGCAAAATTTTCCTTTAATATATTATACCACATAGTTTATAATTTTACATTAACTCTGTCTCTAAAAATCATATTTTATAATTATTTTAAAATAACTAGTAAACATAAATCCCAATTCATAAATTAAAATAATCCATATAAGATTAAATACTAAATGTCTCTTCTAGATATATCAACTAATAGTCACTGACATGCCTATAACAATAAACATAAGAAAAAAATAATACATTATAATTACTTATTTAAAAAATAGAAGATATTCTTTTTATATTTTAAAGCTACAACTAAATCCTTCTTATATATATATATAGACTCTTAACTAGATATTATCGTATAATGTATGGAAACCTCACCCAAGAAATTGAAATCAATTACATAAACAAAGGGTATGCATAATATTTGTTAGCTACAAAAATATGATGTGTCATGCTGTGATTGCTCAGTTCTCAAAACGCTGCCATTTCTCTTTTTGAAAACACATCTCCACCTGACTATCGCATAGTTTCAATTATCTCACACTAAGAACTAGACCATTATGAATAAATAGAATCTAAATGCATTTATTTTTGTATTATTTTTTTTACTGAAGTTTGTGTATTGTCAAGTGATCTGATCTTTGTTGAGTTTTCACATTCTGTTGTTGAGTTTTTGTTTCTTTGAAAGTTGAAGTTTGTAGGATGTTTTTAGGTGGCTAATTTTTTGGTGTCTTTGTTCTTGACTTCTAGCTTCAAAGTTGAATTTTGTTGTTTATGATTCTTTGGTCTTTTCTTTCCTACTATTACGAGATTCAGATTTGAAGTTTCATTTTTCTCTTGTTTGATGGGTTAAAGTTTAGTTATACTGAGGCTTTCTTCCATACTGTACTTTTCTTGGTCTTGAAGATTCGGGATTTGATTACTCTCATTAATCTCTTATCACTAAGTTGGTGCAAGTTGATTATGATGATGTTGTATTTCTATTAGTGTTATGAATTTGGATTTGTTTGATTGAATGCAATTAGGTTTCTTGAACAGTTAGAACCTTTTTTTTTCTATGTTTCATGCCAATACTAAGATTATCTCCTTAACAATACTGAGATTATCGCTTGGGCAGGTCTGATGGTGGAGCGTGGTGTGGTGGTACGATGGTAGTGACTGCGGGTGGTGACATGGTGGTAGTGGATGTTCAACGATAGTGAACATTGGAGGGAGGGAGACGAGAACATTGAAAATGGGTAGACAGGAGAGAGAGAGAGAGATGAAAACTAGAAAATAACATAGAGTGAAAGTATGTGTGGGTGGGTTATTTTGATTGTGTTTATGTTTTACAATTTATTCCCTAGAAAATTTAAATTATTAGTTATATACTAACCAGTATCGACTAGTACTAGACGAAAAATTCGGTACTTGCTGGTACCAATAACAAATATTGAAGATGTTGTCCAGTTGGTATGGTACCTTCTGGTTAATACCGGTCAAAACAATACAAAACTCTTAACTTTGGATAAGAAAAAAGGAATAACTTTCAGAACCATGACAAGAATTAAACATTCAATTTTTTTACTCTTGATCAATCAATAACCACTCCCTTAAAAAAAAGAACAATCTAGGGGTCAACTTTGGGAAGATGTGTTTAAAAATAAGATAGATTTATAGGTACACTAAAAAACCACTCATGATCAAGACATTCCATGAATTTGCATATCGTTTTAGTTCTCCACCACTAAAAATTTTACATGCACAATCATGAATCAAAGGACTTTTTAAAGGTGCTATTAGGGGAAAAGGTTAAGGTGAGAAGTATATAGATCATATAGTTCAAAAGCCATTAAAACTAGTGAAATAGGAAAACACTCAATGGAGTATCAAGTGCAAAAATTAACATCCACTTAAAACTAGTTACCATTAACTATGACGAATGCAAAAAGCTTTGTTTCATATCGTAGATTAAAGCCTTAACACCAAAAACCACATGAAACATAAACAATTAGAAGAAATCACTCGCAAAAATTGATGGTAACTGATACATTGTAACTATAAGGAGTGACCTTTCAAAACAACATCTTCCTTATTTGCATCATAATCAAATAACTCATTCCATACAACTTTAACAGGAAAGACTAACATGAATTACTTTGCAAAACAAATGATTTTCCTCCTAGATAACTTTTTTTTTCTCTTTTTTCTTTTCTTTTCAAATTTTTCTTCTTTTATTTTTTTTCTTTTTCTAAGACAAAAATTTGAAAGAAACTACATCAACAATGGAATTCATTAATAAGAGACAAAATTGCATTCCGTTAATTATAATGAACCTGTATATATGCACAACCCCATGCTTATGCTCTTATGCATCCATAAACATAAACAATCAGAAATGTTCCACTAGCTTTAAGGCTTGGGTAAGACATTTGGTTAGGTTAAAGGGCTGTAATATGGTTAGCACAAAAAGAAAAGGCTAATAAATCTCAAGGTTCTTAACAAAAGGAAGAATCCTATCAATATTATTTGGCTAATATAGCTCGTAAAACAAAGAATGCCTATATCATTTTCATGTTAATGCATGTGATAAAAATGTGATCTCGAATAAAAAATCAAAGCAAATTCATGATGTATATGTCATGAAGGTCACACATGAAAAAAAGACAACGAGACTGATATGGATGTGTTAGTCTAAAAAGGCTCAAAATCTCACTTGCTTATATCTACCTGCTAGTCACTAATATTCTAAATATAACATACGTTGACCAATCATAATAGCAAAAATACATGCCCAAGTTACTATGAATTTTTCTAGTTAATTCTTCTCTATAATTATAACTATATAGTCTTAGAAGTAATAGAAAAAGAGAAAAATCTTTGTTTGTTTGTTTTTAACTTAAAAACGTAGAAGAACAAACAAACTTAAAATCAAACATGATAAATAGGATCCCCACCCCCACACTTAAAACTAACATTATCCCCAATGTAATATTAAATGTGAGAAGTGGAGCATTCAATAAAAACTAAAAATGTTAAAATGTAAAGGAAAAGGAACCAATTTACCTTGGCTTGCCTCCCATGTAGTGTGTTTGTTTATTGTCGTTGGCTTGGATCAACGTTTTCCTCTTTAATTGATTCCATTTGGGTCTTCAACCATCAATGCTTCCATATTATCCATTTGGAATCCCTCATAGTACGAATTTAGGAAATGACCATTCCCTCTAAATTTCTTTTCAGTTTTTAAGCTCTAAATCTCTATTGTAGCAAATGGGAAGACATAACAAACCACAAAAGGACCGACCCAATGAGAACACTACTCATCTGGGAATACTTTGAGTTTGGAATGATAAAGAACTAAGAGAAACACATTCTTACCAATGACAAAGCTTTTTCTCTAGATCATCTTGCTATGGAAAACTTTGGTCTTTTTCTATATCATTGCATTATGATAAGAGTCATTCTGCATATCTTCTAGTTCTTGAAATTGTAACTTTCTATGCACTCCTATATCAAAATTCATACTATAGTGCTTGATAGCCTAATAGGCTTTGTATTGTAGCTCTACAAGAATTTGACATGATTTCCCAAATGCTCATTGATTAAATGATTTTAGTTTTCAATATTGAATTACCAATAAGTGCACGGCATCGCTGTAACTAGCGTAGGCAAGTATGGGTCAAGCCCACGATAATAATGATTACTAATAGTTACCTTTCTCTTATTATCTAGCCTACGAATTGATTTTTGGTTTTTAATTAAAAATAAAACTTAAATGAATAAAATAAAATAGGAAACAGTGATGAACGAAGAAAAAAGGAAATTGCTTAGAAAACTCAATATTAAAGGTTAGTGTTTAAGTGATGAATCCCCCCAAAAATCATTAATTAACCTTTTATCATGTAATTATTTTATCAACTATTAGACTGTGAAAATTCCTATCTTATGCTAATAACTCTGTCAAGCTTACTAACAACTAATCTACATGTTTATTAACTGAAATCTTTCTAGTTAAAGTTTCTAGGATTGTTTTATCAATATGTGAATTTAGTTATTAGGTTTGGCCCCAATCTAGAAGATTTATGTTAACCTATTTCTAGGTTTGCAATCAACTCCTTTCAATTATGGTAGATCTATCCACACATATGATTTCTCAATATCTTTTCTATAAAATTAGATTATGTACTAATACAACAAATCTATTAGAACACATAATTCAATCACAATAAATCAATCAAAAGAATTGCATTAAATAAAAGAGTCAAAACTTATTGTTTTCCCAACTAGGGTTCATCACACCTAGACACTAAAAAGCGTTTAGTTACAAATAATAGAAAATGAAATCAAAGATAAACTGAAAGAAAAAATAATAGAAAAAAAGGAATAATAATTCTAAATCTCACTTCTTTTCTATTGATTGTTCTTGCAAGTTTGAGGTTTGATGTTATAGTCTATTAGATCTCTTAATGATTTCTTCATATTATCTTCATTCCTAGATCAATATCGTCTCTTCTATACGTTTTCATGTCTGGAATTGACTCTAAAAGTTTGCTCTTCCAATTTACCTTCACTCATGTATTTTTATAGTAAATTTTAGAGTTTCTAGGAGATACACAGTCTGGTAAACAGGCATGTACTAGACCTTGTATATTCCAAAATCTCCAAAATTCGTGATTTTGTATATGCTGTGAGACTTACACAGGAATAGCCATGACTATGTATCTCTAATTTGTTCAAAACTTTATTTTATGCCACATTTTTATCCAAGTTCTTCTCCTTTTGCTCCATGAAGGCAATTATAACCTATAAATGCATTAAAAGTGAATTAAGAATAAAAAATACAATAAAACTATAAAATATCATATAGAATACATCAAATATAGGTATATAAATGTGGAAAAATATGCATCTATCAAACATCCCTACACTTAAGCTTTTGCTTGTCCTTAAGCAAATTATAATCAAAATTATTAACTTTAAAACATCTATCCTTTATTAATATTAGCATGTCCATTCATACTCTAAATCATCATGTCATATTAGTCAAATTAACTTATAATTAGAATCAAGTTATCCTAAAATTAACTTCCTAAGTCAATATTAATAATAATCGTATCAGTAATCCCATTGAAATCAAAAGCATAAACATTTACACCCTCACTAAGATTTCACACAATGCATTTAAGTGTTTAGGGTGAAAAATATCAAAATGTCAATCAATGCATAGTAAAACTCTTACCACAGGCTTGTAATATTATCATATCTCCACCTGTATGTAAACTAAAAAAAAGAATCAAAAGGACTTTACATGTTTGTAATGGGGCTTAGGTAAAGTATGCTTGGGATAATAAAAAGGTGTTAAATTTTTGAAGGAAATTTACAAAGAATAATACTATAAGAAACTTGTTCACAATGTACATAAGTCCTTTCATTATAAATATATTAGTACAATATATTTTTATTCTCTTCTTTTTCTATGCTCCTTTTTTTCAAATCAATTTCGAGCATTTATAATGTACCATAATTAAAGAAATATTGTAACTTTCAAAATTTCAAGTTTCAAATAAGCAAGTGTTCTAATTAACTTCAAGGTTCAAAATAATAAGAAAGGCTTAAAAGAAAAATAGGATAAAAGTTAATAATTAGGGTTATAAAATAATGAAAAAGGCTAAGGATCAAACTTGGTTATTCCTAAAGATAAATTATGTAAGTTCATTATCAAAGGAATATGCTTAAACAAATTATTGAATCTAAGCGCCTTTATCATTTCAATGCTTTTAATTTAACAACTATGATCTCAATATGTGTAATAAAGGTAAATTCTGGAATCATTCAACTATACATGGTAACACACATGAAAGAGATAAAAGACCTTAAAATTTTTTGAAAATATGCTCTTATGCTTAAAAGCTCACGAAAAAGTTAGGTTTATATGTGTAAATAGTATGCAATTATCATTCAATTTCATTATTCCAATGACTATTAAAAATATAACTTATAAAAGAAAATTTAGTCTAACTATCATCCTTTTGCATACTAATTTAAATCAATATTCAATAAAGAAATAAAGTATTAATGGACATATTTCAATTAATTTAGGATCTTAGTTAATACAACTTAATAACTAAGATTACAATAAGCTTAAAAAATCATTAAAATCATTAATCCCTTCCCCACACTCAAAGTTGTACATTGTCCTCAATATACACAATATAAGCATATATGAATAAGTGAAAAGGTTTGGTAGTACTTTCCTAAGTAAGACGATTTTTTTATTATAATCTATCCAATATTAAACTAACATTCTTGCAAAATAGAAAGAGAAAGGGATTAAAAAAACAAAAGGAACTAAAAATAACATAAATGATTATGAAACAAGAACATCATTAACAATAATGTTAGAGAGAACAAAATAATTAATGGAAAGAAAATAAGAAATATACACAAATAATTAAGAAACAGAAAGAATCTACAAGATCAAGCATCTCCCTCATGATGTGATCTTGGTTGGTTCGATGAAGGAGGGTTTTCTTTTAGATGATCCTATACTAGTGGATAAGCTGCCAAAGAAGTGCCCTCATTAGATGTGGAGCCTAGAACTCAGTGCTAAGATGACACTCCATTAATAGTATCAGCTCTCCCATCCATCCAACTGTAGTTTGAAGCTCGCTTAACCACTAAACTAAAGTCTCTAATTGTCCTACCTACTATAGAAGCTCTACTTGATGAAGCCAGAGAGTCTGTTGAATTCCTAAAATATGTGGCACAACCTCTTTAATAGTGCTATGTTCAATTGAGTCGAATGTTGCATCATAGTTCTAGGACCTTTTAGACCATCTGATTATGATGTTGCATCACCTGTATTAGATGGCAATGGTTATAGTTGCGGTGGCTGCTCTTTTGCATATTGCTTCACTTTATCTCCACCCTCTACTACTAGCTTATCAAGCTCTCCAATAAGTTTGTAGATATCGCCTATGGGACCTCAATGTCTGTGGATCATGCGTTTATAATCAATACAAGATTAAGAGCCACATGGTACCCATCTACCACATTGGCGGTATGTAACATCCCACCCCCGACTGGAAGGGTAAAATAGTAAATTGTCATAGGATG
>JANIJH010000002.1:37425774-37437088 GCA_024520975.1 Erythroxylum areolatum | reverse complement strand
TCAATCCAAATTTATTTTACACTCACTTTCAAGTCCACCTTGCTCAATTATTCTCATCAAGTAGTTGAGGTAATTAGATAATACTTCCTTCTAGAAAGTTGTCCCTATTTTTCTAAGGTTTCCAATGATACCAAGTTCGTCCAATTTGGTTTAGTATACTCGAAGTTATACTCAAAAGATTTCAGGTTGGTCTTGAGCTTTAACAGAATTCTTATCTCAAATTCCAATCAGATTATGAAATTATTAGAGACAGAATTAGATTTTAATCTCTTCATACAATTTGTATCCTTATGTCTCTAGTTTATTTCAAATTAAAAATCACTCCATTCGGATAACTACAGAGAAAGTTATGCTTAAAAGACCAAAGTATATGAAAGCTGTCAGGAAACTTTGCCGCGACGAGCTAAAGAGTTGGCCGCGACAAACTTCACTGGTCATCTTCTTCCTCTCTTTCTTTTCCCAGATTTCTCAATTCTAACATATTCAAATAAGATATAACACATTTAAACCAATTTTTATACTTCCATTTCAACTCTACAACTTCAAATAAACTAAAATTCTAAATTCCATAAACACATTAGAAATTCAAAACTACCTATTCACTTTCTCTTACTACTGCGTATATTACATTCTCATCTTTCTCTAAGCCTTCACCTCATTCAACCCATTCTAAACACCTCCCAAAAAATTTGAAACCTTTCCACTTTACAAAGTTTCTCTTTTAAGCTACATGCAATCAGTGTTACAACATCTACACTATATTATCACTCTTACCGAATTTGTTTCTCTCCCAGCTCATGTATGTGCCCAATTCCAGTACTACAACAACATCAAATTCATTTACAACACATCCAGAAACTATAACACAACTTACTTGATTCAACAATTAGTTCCAGCAATGAGGGTGAATCATATGTGTAGAATAGAGGATAACCAAGCTAGAGCCATCGGTGGAGAAACAAACAATAGAGGAATGAGAGAGCTGCAGAATTGGTTTCTTTGTTAAACAGTGAATTACGTGACTTTTTACATGTCTCCCATCTGTCACTTAGACAAGTCTGCCACTTATCACCAAACACATAAGCCATTTGTCATATACTTATGTTGTCACATGTCACACTAGGATTGGTCCAACTTTCAATATATATATATATTAAAGAAGCCAAAATTCTAAAATACCCAAAATATACTACACTTGCGAAATCACATTTTAATCACATTCTATAACTCAATTTATGCCCGAAAAAATGTCATGAATGCATGTTCAAAATTTGCAAGAGTCCAAAAATGCATATACCTGAATAAGCAAAACTTAATTATGTAAAGCATACTATGCATTGAAATTCCTCAATACTCTAACCCCTAATATGGGGCGTTACAATGATAGTTTGCAAGTTTTATATCTTTTCATATTATCACTACTATGTCAATATTCAAATTTGGATTTTATTGATATTGCTTGCACCATCTGATTTGATTTAAGTTATTTTTTCTCTTCTTCATAAAGATTAAGTTAAGCTTCCAACTATATGATTCGTGGTCATTTTGAATCGTGAAGCATTTAACTAGTAAACTTTGATAAATTTAAACATCAATTTCTAGCTATTGTTATATGAAAGGGCAAAAGAAACACATTTAGCAGGCTGGTATCAGTGACTCATCTCACCTTCAATTTGTTTTCTACGATTAGGCAGAGACAACATCCATTATTGAATTCAAGAACTCTCGATATAGATGTTGGTTTATGTCCTATAGCCAATCGGTTTGGTTGTAGTTTAATGACAATTATTTAGAAGCATTCCTTATATTATACATGTTTAGTTGTATATGATAAAGTCCATAGGATAATAATACATTGCAAATAAAATTATAATAAGATTATAATTATGAGACTTATATTACAGTTATTTATTATCCATAAATTGTTCCAAGTCATTATTCTATTAAGATAGGACATTAATAGAACATAAAAAAGACTAGCACACATTATGTTTTTCCTTATAAATGAATTAGTCGATCTTATAGACTAAAGTATGAAGATACTTAAACAAATATGTAGATGCTTGTTAGAGAACAAGTTCACTTAACAGACTCGATATGAGAAATCCATTTGGAACATTACTTGTATGTCTATGGAATTGTCGTTGTGGTGATTGTATAAGTGATCCTTTGACTTGAGGTATCCAAAGTTATCTTGTATAAGGATTGCTATATTTGCTACAATTTATGATCTGCTTAATCATGGGTCCTTCAATCGGTAGTTATTGGATGTAGCATGAACTATAACGAGGTTTATGTGTATTTTAGAAAGGATTTATTACCCTAAAGTAATTGGGAAGAATTTTCTGTTGTTCCCGATTAGTATTGACTCCAGAAATCTTTAGCCAAGGTAGAATGACATTTTGTAAATAGTTTACAAATGTCATTAATTGAATCGATAGCTCATGGTGGAGAACTAATATGATTGGACTCAAAAAGAGTAAACATTAATTTCATGCTCTGTCTAATCGAAATATTGTATGATGAAATGATTGAATTATACGAAAAAAATCATGAATGGAAAGGTTAGTGAAAAAATATTGTGACATTCCTAAATATTTGGTTGGTCATGCGTCTCTAGATGTCAATCATAATCTATGATTATAGATTGTTTAATTAGAGAATTAAAGATAAATTTAAAAGAGCTTTAACTAATCTAATTCTAATCATGAATTAGAATTATTATTTATAATCATTGTCAACATATTTGGGACCCTAATGGGTCTCATATAAAGAATGGGTTGAAGAGAGCAAAGATATTAATCAAGGTGGATTTGATTGTAAAGTTTGAGAAACTTTATAATTAATTAAAAGATATTTAATAAATAAGAATCAATATGAGATATTAAATCTTATTTGAGCATGATTGATAAATAATTCTAATTAAAATTTAATTGAAATCAAATTTTAATTTCAATTAAATTATTAAAATATTCAAAACTTATTATAAATATGCTTAAGTTTTATGGAGTTAGAACTTCTTGCTTAACACTGTCTATAAGAGTTACATAATTCTCTTAACAGATTATGTGGATACTGTTAGAGGCCAAACATTTGTATTGCTATGGTGGTTGAGATAAATCAATTTCATAAACGATTCGAGGGATATGACAAGACAAAGATCAAGCTTCAGAATAAGGTACGAATTAAGATTATGCTTTATTATGACTCACGTGTTAATCATTTTATAGAATTAAAGAGATCTTAATTGGTTTTTGAGAAATAAAAAAGTACGAAAATATTGCATAATTATTTCGCTACAGTCGGCAAGCCTGGCCCTAGGCAAAGGCAGGTATTAATTAATACCTGCCTTTAATTAATACCTGCCTTTGCCTTTAATTAATACTAGTCTTTATTAATACCTGCCTTTAATTAATACTAGTAAGAGAATTAATAGAGTTAATTCTTTAGTTCTATTTATAATAAAATAATTTTTATCTTTAATTTATATTTTATACTTCTAATTAATACTGTAAAATTAAATAAATTTCAAGTTTTAAAATTTATTTATCCTTATTTATTATTTTGATTATGTTTTAACCAAATAGTATTGCCAACAACAGTGTAATACTCTCACATAATCAAAGTATATGTGATTTTTGTTATAAATGTAAACTTATAAATATATATGGACTATTTTTAATATCTAAAATTATTTAAACCTCATCTGTAATCTTTTTATTTCACTTAGAAGTCTTGAAGTTAAATTATCAAATCTTACAAAAAATCATTAAAATATTATTGGCTACTTTGTGTTTGTTTATGTAAAAACTATTTTAACCTAATTCATTAAGCAACAATATTTAGATTATTAGAATTTCATTGTACTTATTTTCGGTTAATTTAATGTATACTTTTTATTTTTTATTGCATTAAATTCATATTCAATTAATTAGAATGGTAAAAACATAATAGACTTTTAATTGATGAATATATGTTCATTGTTGGAAGTGCATTCTATAAGTTAATAATTTGTTAATTCACACTTGTTTTAATTTAATAGATTTCATATAATCCAGACGATATTAATTGATAGGGTTTATAGTGTATTATTAAGACTCTTTACTCTACTTGTAATGGGCAAATGCAAAAATTATTATCTCTCTATAATTTGTTAGAAAGCATGTATAAATAATTCATTGTAACTTGAACTTCAGTAAAGAATAGAACTTTTACATTTTCTATTAACAAATCTCTTTGTTTAATTGGAAAATAAATTTTGTTATTTAGAAAGGAAGATGAGAGGTATATTCTTCCACTACAATTCAATTATTAATGCATTCTTTAGTCATAAGATGGATCATGTTCTTCATACATAAGTACCATGTGATGGATTTGCATGTTGACCTTGTATAAATGGTTACAAAAAAAACACTTGTCAATTTCCAATGGAATGATATCCTATTTGAAAAACCGAAGGGAGTAGTAGTTTCGTAAACTTTCCAATTCGTTTCTAGCAAACAAAAAAATAACAAAAAATAAGAAAACCTTGCCTACGTCTGTGGAACCCTCACCCAGCTTAATACTTTTACCCAAATACAATAGATTTACCCAAGGCTTTACTGAGCCGACACTACTTAACCCTTGACACTATCTCTCAACCTCATTTTTTGTTAAAGAATTTCACACTCAATAGTACAACCAACTCATACTAACCTCAACAGAGGATTTATCTCAACAATCTATTAATTGAAAAATAATAAATAAAAGACTCAAGTATCTGAAAATTAATAGCAAAATCTGAACACACTTAGGATTGAAACAGAACAACTTTCTTATAGGTTTAACTCCTCCAAAATTGATCTGAAAGTTGTTCACAAACAATCAGTCCAACCGTGAGCCACTTCACAAAGATGACAGTCCAACCGTGAGCCACTCCACAAAGATGGTAGTCCAACGTGAGCAATCTCCACACGATCAACACAGAGCCATGAATCTCCCACTCAGAAAATATGTATTGCACTCTTTAATTGTTATCAATCAAGCAAGAAACACACCACCAAAGAACACACAAACAAACAGCCCACGTCTTTAATAATAACCCATCAATCCACACAATGCCCAAGGTACTCACAATGCTCACTCATAAATATAGCCGTGTGACTCACCAAAACCAGAAACTAATTAATGCCCACTACACCTTATATAAAACCCACACACCAAAACTTCCGGCCGTGCTCCACTACTACGTGCATGGTTTTGTACTAAATCAACTACTTCTTGATTGCTTGCATGCTCCCAAAGTCCATCAAAAGCAAATATAACAAATTGGTAATGTGCCTGCAACTGGTGCACAAAGATTGGTGATTTTGCCTTCACATTAGCCTATTTAAAAAGTTATCGAAGCACTAACTTAGAATATAAGTGTCCACTATTTTAAATCATAGTGTATATGTGTATATATGAAAACATAACACCCACTGTACCTTTACTCCACTCTTTTCATCATAGCATCTCTCACTCAACACACATTGTTCAGCTTTCTTTCAAGACATGCACCATGCTGCAGTGTTTCTTCAATTAACAACTAACGCACACCACCGCAGCAATCGTTTCACCGCAAAAGAGATTCACTTCAGTTGTTAATTGGAGATGTGTACGACACAAACACATTCAAGCAAGGAGAGTCCAACTTTAACCACACAACTACCACGTCAAATTCAAATACGCAACAACCATTGTTGTTTTTCTTCTGTCCACCGAATACACAGCCATATTTTCACCACACATCTTCTCAAGATACACATCTATTCAAAATAGGATTCTACAATATCTATAACATTATCCAAAATAGCTTTTTGAATCCAAGTCAAATAAGGATTACTGGTTAGCTATCATCATCCAATTATTATCTTATAGGTCCAATTAATAAAGAATGTCAAAACTAATTACTTAGATATATAATGTATATCCTAACAATCTCCCTCTTTTTGACATTGTTTGTCACAAATATGAAACTCCACTTAAATAACATAATTGGAGATATAAGTATCAAATTCACAATTCATATGACAAATACTCTCCCTCAATCCAAGGTCAAGTTCCAAAAAAAATATCCATCAAATTCTTCAATTTCAAGAAATATCTAAAGAGGCAATAATGAACATCCATCAAATATCTAATCATCCAAATTTTTATCTCCCCCTTTTTGGCATTGTTTGTCACAAATATGAAACTCCACCTAAATAACATAATTGGACATATAAGTATTAAATTCACAATTCATATGACAAATACTCCCCCTCAATCCAAGGTCAAGTTCTAAAAAAAATATCCATCAATTTCTTCAACTTCAAGAAACATCCAAAGAGGCAATAATGAATATCCATCAAATATCTAATCATTCAAATTTCTCCCCCTTGGGAAAAAAAGATACGAAAAGCACGACGAATAGTCACATGTATACCTTGAAATCTCCCCCTGAATGGAACATTCACAATAAACAATCTGATATCTTCCCCTTGGGACAAAACATTGTCAAAACACATAATCATAATAATCAACAATAGGTGCAGCGGAAGAATCATAAGCACACCAACAAGACAAATTACCACCATTCGAAACACTGAAAGATATGCCTAAAAGAGAGAGAGATACCCAAGAGAGATCCATACTAATGAGAGAGCTAAAGAGTCTTCAATGGATCCAAATAGAACTCACAGTGCAAACTATTAAAAGGATAGGACGACAAAGGCAACATTAAAAAAAAACTAAAGAAGACAATTTTTTTACATTTCGTCTTTTTTTTTACAATACAAAAAATACTTCAAAAATTCAACGTACACAGTCCCTGTGCCCTTTGAAGAATTTCAAACCTGGGCTTATTCCTCGTCACATTATCTTTGTCATCAGTTTCTTCTTCTGAAGTAACTGATTTATTCTTTGTCTGAACAGTTCCTTCACTAGCAGTAATTAACTGTGAATCTAGACAATTTCTTATTTTTCTTTCGCAATTTCTTTGTGCCTGTAATTGACCCTTTCTAATCCAAGTTTGCTTCGGTACCATAAGCTGCTGTTGGAAATTTAATAAAGAGTGTTTATATTTTCAATTTTGACCCCTTTGAATCATAATTTGTAACATCTTATAGCATCTCGGCCTTATGTGCCCGATAACTCTACAAAAATGACACGTGGGTACAAATCTTTAATTTTTTCTCGATGTTTCTTCTTCTCGAACAGATCTAGACATATCAATTTTCTCCTTGTTCACTTTAGAACACTCACCCTTATAGCCAATGCCTTGAAGATCCTATTTAACCTTACCAATTTTCATTAACTTTTCTAGTTTTTTTGTGCCTCTATTCAACATTCTCAATCCTTTTTCGGTACTTACTAATTTCATTTTAGCTTCACCAAGCTCATTTGATGTCAACATCAATTTCTTTTCTAACTTTTGGATAGTGTTCTTCATAGAGAGATTCTCTTCCTTCAATCTTTCATTCTTTCTACATATATTCACCCATTTTTTGCACATTAATTCGTAAGCCTCGTAAATGTTCCCCTTTTTATCACTTGAACCACTTTCATCACTGTCATAATCTAAGATCAAGCTTTGAGCTGAATCGTCTGCATGTTTACCGAAATTTCCCGATTTACTCACTCTTTTATCTTCAGTTACTTCCTTGTCGGTTACTATTAAAAAAGTAATTAGACTTTTGCTGTACAAAGTAATTAAAGCATCACTATTCACAACTTCTTCTTCACTTCTGGATTCGTTATCACTCCAAGTGCTCGTATAGGATTCTCCTTTTCTCTTCTTCAAGATGTTAGCACACTCCGCTTGAAAATGTCCGAAGCCTTGACACTCATGGCATTGAATTCTCTTTACCTTTCTTTCTCCCTTTTGAGTTTTGGCTTGTTGTTTAAAGTTGTTGTTAGATGAGCTCCCGCCTTTTTGCCTAAAATCGGGTCTGCCCTTTTTCACTCTCTTCAGCCACTTGCTGAACTCTTGTGTTAATAGCTCCAATCTCAGCTTGCAATGCTAATCCTTTCTTCTTCTCTCGATTGTCCCTCAACAAATTTATTTCGAAATTGGTAAGAATTCCAATTAACTTCTCCAATGACAAGTCATTGATGTCATGAGCCTCCTCAATTACTGCAATTTTTGAAATAAATCTTGGAGGTAGTGATCTTAATGTCTTCTTGAGTTGTTTTAGACTGGAATATTTCTTCCCGATTTGATGTGCCTAACTCGCTATATCGCACAATCTTTTATGAAAATCTTCAATAGTCTCATTTTCATCCATCTTCAATTCTTCAAACCTCACAGATAACATCTGTAGTTTTGATGCTATCACAAATTTGGACCCTTCATGAATAGTCTGCAAAGCATCCCACGCTTCTTTAGCTAATTCATAGGCTGATATCATTGAGAAGCGTCCTTCATCAACAACACTAAAAATTGCATGCATTGCTTGTGAGTTTCCAGCTGCACTTTCTTCTTCGGCTCTTGTCTATTCAGATGGATCTTTTTGAATTACCTCTTATTTATCATCAGTAATCATCATATGTGTCTACCCATGTACTACCGAATGCTAAGCTTTTGTGCACTAAGCTTGGATGAAGACTTTCATCCTTAATTTCCACGCAGGATGGTTAGAACCGTCCAACGGTGGTGGCCTAATAATTGATGCTCCTTCTCTTATAGCCATGTTTGTGAAACTAGGATCTTCACCAACTTGCTACCAAGTTCTGAATCGGTAACCTCGCTCTGATACCAATTGAAAAATCAAAAGGGGTAGTAGCTTCACAAACTTTCCAATTCGTTTCTAGCAAACAAAAAAATCAAAAAATTAAGAGAACCAAAATTAAACCAACACCGAAAATTTGGTAACACAGTTCGGCACACATTTCCTACGTCTACGGGGCCCTTACTCAACTTAACACTTTCACCGAAGTACAATAGATTTACCCAAGGCTTTATTGGGCTGACACCACTCAACTCTTCACACTATCTCTCAACGTCACTTCCCATGAAAAAATTTCACACCCAATAGTACGACCACCTCATACTAACCTCGACAGAGGATTTATCTTAACAATCTATTAATTGAAAAATAATAAATAAAATACTCAAGTATCCGAAAAATTAATAACAAAATCTGAACACACTTGAGATTGAAACAGAACAACTCTCCTATAGGTTTAGCCCCTCCAAAATTGATCTGAAAGTTGTTCACACACAATCAGTCCAATCGTGAGCCACTCCACAAAGATGACAATCCAACGTGAGCAATCTCCACACGATCAATATAGAGCCATGAATCTCCCACTCAGAAAATACGTACTGCACTCTTTAATTGTTATCAAACAAATAAGAAACACACCACTAAAGAACACACAAAAAAACAGCCCACGTCTTCAATAATAACCCATCAATCCATACAATGCCCAAGGCACTCACAATGCTCACTCATAAATATAGTCGTGTGTCTCACCAAAACCAGAAACCAATTAACGCCCACTACACCTTATATAAAACCCACACACCAAAACTTCCGGCCGTGCTCCACTACTTCGTGCGTGGTTTTGTACTAAATCAACTGCTTCTTAATTGCTTGCATGCTCCCAAAGTCCATCAAAAGCAAATATAACAAATTGGTAATGTGCCTGCAACTGGTGCACAAAGATTGGTGATTTTGCCTTCATGTTGGCCTATTTAAAAAGTTATCGAAGCACTAACTTAGCATATAAGTGTCCACTATTTTAAATCACGGTGTATATGTGTATTTATGAAAACATAACACCCACTGCACCTTTACTCCACTCTCTTCACCGTAGCATCTCTAACTCAACACACGTTATTCAACTTTCTTTCAAGGGATGCACCATGCCGCAGTGTTTCATTAATGAACAACTAACGCACACCACCGCAGCAATCGTTTCACCGCACAAGAGATTTACTTCAGGTGTTAATTGGAGATGTGTACGACACAAAGACATCCAAGCAAGGAGAGTCCAACATCAACCACACAACTACCATGTCAAATTCAAATACGCAACAACCATTGCTGTTTTTCTTCTGTCCATCGAATACATAGCCATATTTTCACCACACCTCTTATCAAGATACACATCTATTCAAGATAGGATTCTATAACATCTATAACATTATCCAAAATAGCTTTTTTAATCCAAGTCGGGATTATTGGTTAACTATCATCATCCAATCAATATCTTATAGGTCCAACTAATAAAAATGCCAAAACTAATTACTTAGATATATAACATATATCTAACACTATTAATCCAGAGTCTCTCCACCTTCTACCAATAGTAAGATTTCAGTCTGTTTCTAAAATTTATTAATGGACAATGGTACTGTACAAGCTACATATCACATAATATCACAACCACTTCAGAATTCAATTTGTCTTTTTCTCAGGTATCTTATTCAATATTGCATGCACCATTTGATTGTATATTATTACATTTTTTTAAAATTTAGTAAAAAATTTTATTTGTTTGAATTTTTTGGTTTCTTTTTTTATTTTGATTTCTTTCATTTTTCATTGTATATGATTAAATTTTTGTTTTTAAATTTAGTGAAAAAATTTGTTTGTTTGAATTCTTTGGTTTCCTTTTTTATTTTGATTTCTTTTACTTTTCAAAAATTATGAAAAACATAAAAATTAGTTTTCAGTATTAGTTTTTTTTCATTATACTATCAACTAAAAATTATAAAAATCATAAAAGGTGATTTTGAAATTTTCACAACAATAACGTAGCAAATACTCAGCTTTGTTGTACTGATTATTAATAAGAACTATAAATAATTTAATTTAATTTAATATTATATATTAATTAACTAAAATTTATTATTATTATTATGGATTATGAATAATTTAGCTTTACTTAATAATTTTATTTAATTTTTATAATTAAATTTAATAATTTTAATAAATATAATTAAATTTTATGTCGTAAAGCGTTCAACTAGTATACTTTGATAATGCTAAATATCAAATTTCTATGTGTTACTTTATCTCGCTGCATGCAAAAAGAGATCATACAGGATACGAGAGGTGGGTATCACTTGCTGATCTCACCTACAATTTGTTTTCTAAGATAAGGCAGGGACAGTATTAATAATTTTATTAGGGAACTCTCCCTCCAAAAAAAGGTACACCACTTAGCACCACTACATAGCAATTAGCGGCTAGCTATGGATGTCTGTCCTCTGTTCTGTGCTACAAATTCTGCTATTGCAACCTTGTGTCTTCTCGTTTTCCTTATCATCTTGTGGACATCAACAAGTATTATTGGGAAGTCAGGC
>JANIJH010000002.1:37410986-37425674 GCA_024520975.1 Erythroxylum areolatum | reverse complement strand
GATTATAAATTGTTTAATTAGAGAATTAAAGATAAATTAAAAGGAGTTTTAATTTATCTAATTCTAATTATGAATTACAATTACAATTTATAATCATTGCCAATATATTTGGGAACCTAATGGATCTCACATATAGAATGGAGAGAGCAAAGTTAATTTAATCAAGTTAGACTTGATTATAAAGTTTGAGAAACTTTATGATTAAATATGAGGTATTTAATAAATAAGGATCAATATAAGATATTGAATCTTATTTGGACATAATTAGTATTTAATTAGAATTATTTTTAGTTCTAATTAAAGTTTAGTTGAAATTAGTACTTAATTTCAATTAAATTACTAAAACGTTCAAAGCTTATTATAAATAGGCTTGAGCTCTATAGAGCTAGCACTTCATGCTTAACCCTCTCTATAAAAGTTACAGAGTTCTTTCAACTCATTCTGTGGATACCGTTAGAGGTCGGACACTTGTGCGAGTATGTTGGTTGAGACGGATCGGTTTCGGAAACGGCTCGAGGGATACATCAAGATAAAGATCAAGCTTCGGAATAAGGTACGAATTAAATTTCTGATTTATTTTGATTCATGTTAATCATTTTATAAAATTAAATAGATCTTCGTTTTCGGGGAATCAAAAGTCATGAAAAAGTTTCGTGATTATTCCGCTGCAGTTCTGATCAGATCCTAACTCGATTTCCTAACAATAATGGGAGAGAAATGTAACTTTGAGCTTTCGATCTTTACAAAATTTGCTAACTGAGAGCAAATTAAAATTGAACTTCGGCACCAACATCACTCCTTTAAGTTTCAGTATTGAACTAAGAACAACATCTTTTATTTTATTAACTACAATACGAGTCCCATTAGGTCAACCAACTACAATAGGAACCTTTAAAGTATTTAGATTAGTAAAAAATGGACTTACTTGTGACATATAGTCCATCGTTCCTATATTGATCACCCAAGTATTCATTATAACATAACTGGAACAACAGAGATTTATAAATTGCTCTTTACTTGCAAAGCTACAGTGAGAAGTTGTGAATTGATTTATAAGCTGTCCTTTGCCTTTCAACATCTTCTTCAGCTCTTGCTTCATAATGTTAGCTATCATGTTTCCTATCTCTTCATAATTGCCACCTATGTCCTCGTCAATGTCAATAGGAGTTTCTGATCTACATTTCTCCAATCCTATTTAAGCAATAATGTTGGCTTGGCCTCCCCCCATAGATTACTATTTGTTCCTGTTGCCTAGCCACCATTCTATATAGCCTATTAGGTTGCAATGACCCTCCTTAAAATGTCCTTTACGACCACAATAATCACATTTGGTCTTCTTATATCGATATTTTCTTTGATTTCTCTTGTTCATTTTTGTTTGCTTAACCATCGAGGTTGATCCATCGATCATTTCAGATCTAGAGACTTACGAAATTTTTTGAGTTTTGATCTTGAGAATCATGGAGAAAACTTTATTCACCGATGGTAAAGGATCCATCAGGAGTATCTGATCTTGAGTTTGCTTATAGCTTTCATTCAATCTGAGCAAAAATTGCATAAATTGATCTTTATTACATACAGCAACCTTGATTGCACAGGCCACATATGCAAGTTGGCATTGGTTTAATACAGTTCAATTCATCCCATAACTTTTTGAGTTTTGTGTAATACATTTTCACTATATCTTTCTTGAGAAACCCAAAGGGGTAGTAGTTTCACAAACTTTCCGATTCGTTTCTAACAAATAAAAAAAATTGGAAAAATTAAGAGAACTAAAAACAAATCAACATCAAAAATTTGGTAACGTAGTTCGGCACACCTTACTTACATCTGCGGGGCCCTCACCCAGCTTATATAACTTTTACCAAGTATAATAGATTCACCTAAGGCTTTATTGAGTCGATATCACTCAACCCTTGACACTATCTCTCAACCTCACGTCTCATGAAAGAATTTCACATCCAATAGTATGACCGGCTTGTTCTAACCTCAACAGAAAATTTTCTTAATCAATCTTTTAACGAAAGAACAATAAACAAATAACTCAAGTGATTAAAATAATAAAAAAACATTAAATATACTTGAGATAGACAAGAACAACTTCCCGATAAATTCCGCTTCTCTGAAATGGATTCCAAGTTGTAGACAAAATGATTTTCACACCCACATCCAAAATCAATCAACTAATTAAAGGAATGGCAGCACCAAGATGGAATGCTCATTCACTGCTGTCCATTTACTTGATAACAAACAAGCTGCATTGAATCCATAGTTATATAGGTCTTGAAGGTGGAGAGATTAATCACGTAAGGAGTCCATTACGCATACAATACATTGCAGCCTTAAAACCAATTAATGCTCGCCTTTCGCACACAATACACTGCAGCCTTAAACCAATTAATGCTCTCCTTACACACACAATACATTGCAGCTTTAAACCAATTAAGGCTCACCTTATGCACATAATACATTACAGCCTTAAACCAATCAATGCCCTCCTTATGTACCCAATATAGTGCAACCTTAAACCAAGTAACACCCACACCTCCTTTTATAAAAAATTCCAGCAACGTTCTCCCTTATCCCTCAAAGCCATAATCCCAAAAGCTCCATATGTGCAAAGAATACCCAATTAACGCCCAATGTGTATTTCACTCACAGCATGTGCACAACCTTGAATCAACAAGTCTGGAAAAATCAAAACGTTAACCTACGGTGTTTTCAATCCTCGAAGACATACATTTGCAACTCTTTTTTCAATAACAAAAATAATACACTTCACGTCATTCTTCCACCCACACAAGAGATTCACTTCAATTGTGATAGGAGACGTGCACAACATCAACACACTCAAGCAAAGGATTCCACTTCAACCACGCATCAATAATGTCTCAATATAAACACGCAACAACCACTTCCTTTTGTTTTCTTTTATCCGAAATATCCATGCAATCTAGCCCAATACAAGCTTTTGAATCCAAGTCATTATCCAATTAATATCTTATATGTCCAATTAATAAATAATGTCAAAACTAATTATTTAGATATATAACATATATCCTAACAATCTCTCCCTTTTTGGCATTGTTTGTCACAAATATGTAACTCCCTCTAAATAACATAATTGGACATATAAGTATTAAATTCACAATTTATATAACAAATACTATCCCTTAATCAAACATCAAGTTCCAAAGAACATCACAATTATCTAATTATCCAAACTTTTCTCCCTTGGGACAAAAAGATACCAAAAAGCAAGACAAATAGTCACATTTATACCTTGAAATCTCTCCTTGAATGGAACATTAACCACAAACAATTTGATGTCTTCCCCTTGGAACAAAACATTGTCAAAATGAAGAATACCTTCAACAAAATCAATCTTAATGAATAAGAAAAAATAAAAATCAGTAGTAGATTTAGCGGAAGAATTATAAGCATGCCAAGATGACAGTTTACCACCAGTCAATACACATGCCAACATATCATTACTTGCTTCTATTCCATCTTCACAAGACTGGTCAAATTCATAAACCCAAGCAAATAAAGATGAGTGTTACCAAAGTAGTGAGAGAGAGAGAGATACTCAAGAGAGAGACCTACACTGATGAGATAGCTGAGGAGTCTTCAGTGGAGCCAAATAGAAGTCACAATGCAAACTACTAAAAAGATGGGATGCCAATGGCAACACAGAAACTAAAGAATTAAATAAGACAATTTTTTACATTTCGACTTTTTTTAAAACAATATAAAAAAATACTTCAACAATGTAAAGTACACAGTCCCTGTGCCCCTCGAAGAATTTCAAACCTGGGCTTATTTCTCGTCACATTATCTCGGTCATGGGTTTCTTCTTCTGAAGTGACTGACTTGTCCTTTGTCTGAATAGTTTCTTCAAAAGCAGTAACTAACTGTGAATCTGTACAATTTCTTATTTTTCCTTCACTATGTTTTTGTGCTTATACTTAACCCTTTCTAAACCAAAAGTGCTTCGGTAACATGGTTGCTGTTGGAAATTTAATGGATAGTGTTTAGATTTTCGATTTTGACCCCTTTGAAACATAATTTGTAACATTTTGTAACATCTCGGCTTTATGTACCTGATAACTCCGTAAAAATGAAACGTCGGTACAAATCTTTGATTCTTTCTCGACATTTCTTCTTCTCGGACAGATCTGAGCATATTATTTTTCTCCCCATTCACTTTAGAGCACTCACCCTTATAGCCAATGTCTTAAAGATCTCCTTTAACCTTATCAATTTCCATTAACTTTTTTAGTTTTTTTGTGCCTCCATTCGATATTCTCAATCCCTTTTTAGTACTTACCAATTTCATTCTAGCTTCACCATGCTCATCTGACGTCAAAATTAATTTCTTTTCTAACTCTTGGATGGTGTTCTTCATGGAGACATTCTCTTCCTTCAATCTTTCATTCTTTCTACATATCTTCACCCATTTTTCATACATTAATTCGTAAGCTTCATAAATACCTTCCTTTTTATCATCTAAAGTATTGTCATCACTGTCATAATTTGACATTGATATTTGAGCTTAATCGTCTGTGTGTTTTATGAAATTTCTCGATTTACTCACTTTTTTGTCTTCATTTACTTTCTTCTCGATTATTGTTAAACAAGTAACTGGACTTTTGCTTTACAAAGTAACTAACGCATCACTATTTACAACTTCTTCTTCACTTCGAGATTGGTTATCACTCCAAGTACTCGTATAGGGTTTTCCTTTTCTCTTATTCAAGATTTTAGCACACTTCACTTGAATCTGTATGAAGCCTTGACACTCATGGCATTGAATTCTCTTTACCTTTCTTTCTCCCTTTTAAGTTTTGGCTTGTTTGAAGTTGTTGTTTGATGAGCTCCTGTTGTTTTACCTAAACTCGGGTCTGTCCTTTTTAACTCTCTTCAGCCACTTACTAAACTCTCGTGTTAATAACCTATATCCTCATTCTTATCGGATTCATATTCTAAGTCATTCACGACTTTATCAATCTTAGCTTGCAATGCTAATCATTTCTTCTTCTCTCGATTGTCCCTTAACAAATTCATTTCGAAATTGGTAAGAATTCCAATTACCTTCTCCAATGACAAATCATTAATATCATGGGCCTCCTTTATTGCTACAATTTTCGGAGTAAATCTCGAAGGTAATGATCTCATTGTTTTCTTGACTAGTTTCAAATTGGAATATTTCTTCTAGAGTTGATGTGCCTGATTCGCTATATCTCGCATTCTTTCATGAAAGTCTCCAATAGTCTCATTTTCATCCATCTTTAGTTCTTCAAACTTCACAGCTAACATCTGTAGTTTTGACGCTATCACAGATTTGGACCCTTCATGAATAGTTTGCAAAGTATCCTACACTTCTTTAGCCAATTCACAAGCTGATATCATTGAAAAGCATCCTTCATCAACAGCACTGAAAATTGCGTGCAATGCTTGTAAGTTTCTAAGTGTTCTTTCTTCTTCGGCTCTTGTCCATTCAGATGGATCTTTTAAAACTTTCTCTACTTTATCATCAGTGATCATCGGATGTGTCCATCGATGTACTACCGAATGACAAGCTTTTAAGCCCTGAGTTTGGATGAAGACTTTCATCTGTGATTTCCATGTTAGGTAGTTAGAACCGTCAAATAGCGACAGCCTGATAATTGATGCTCCTTCTCTTATGGCCATGTTTGTGAAACTAGGATCTGCACCAACTTGCTACCAAGTTCTGAATCAGTGACCTTTCTCTGATACCAATTGAAAAACCCGAAGGGGGTAGTAGTTTTGCAAACTTTCCGATTCGTTTCTAGCAAACAAAAAAATCAGAAAAATTAAGAGAACCAAAAATAAATCAACACCGAAAATTTGGTAACGCGATTCAACACACCTTGTTTACATCTACGAGGCCCTCACTCAGCTTAATAACTTTCATCGAAGTACAATAGATTTACCCAAAGCTTTACTAAGCTGACACCACTCAACCCTTGGCACTATCTCTCAACCTCACTTCCTGTGAAAGAATTTCACACCCAATAGTATGACCGTCTCGTACTAACCTCAACAGAGAATTTTCTCAATCAATCTTTTAACGAAAGAAAAATAAACAAATAACTCAAGTGATTAAAATAATAAAGAATGAAAATTAAATACACTTGAGATAGACAAGAACAACTTCCCGATAAGTTTCGCTCCTCTTAAATGGATTCTAAGCCGTAGACAAAAAGATTTTCATGCCCACATCCAAAATCAACCAACTAATTAAAGGAATGGCAACACCAAGATGGAATGCTCATTCACTGTTGTCCATTGATTTGATAACAAACAAGCTACATTGAATGCATATTTATATAGCTCTTGAAGTTAGAGAGATCAATCAAGTAAGGAGTCCATTACGCACACAATACACTACAGCCTTAAACCAATTATCGCTCGCCTTACACACATAATACACTGTAGCCTTAAACCAATTAACGCTCTTCTTATGCACACAATACACTACAGCCTTAAACTAATTAACGCTCACCTTATGCACACAATACATTACAGCCTTAAACCAATTAACGCCCTCTTTATGCACACAATACAATTCAGCCTTAAACCAATTAACACCCACACCTCCTTTTATAAAAAATTCCAGCAACGTTCTCTCCTATCCCTTAAAACCATAACCTCAAAAGCTTCATATGTGCAAAGAACACCCAATTAACGCCTACTGTGTATTTCACTCATAGCACGTGCACAACCTTGAATCAATAAGTCTAGAAAAATCAACACATTAACCCACGGTGTTTTCAATGCCCGAAGACATGCATGTGCAACTCTTTTTTTCAATAACAAAAATAATACACTTCACGTCATTCTTCCACCCACACAAGAGATTCACTTCAGTTGTGATAGGAGACGTGTACAACACCGACACACTTAACAACCACGCAACAGCAACGTCTCAAATACAAACACGTAATAACCACTTCCTTTTGCTTTCTTCTATCCAAAATATCCATGCAATCCAGCCCAATGCAATATCCACATAGCTTTTGAATCCAAGTTATTATCCAATTACTATCTTATATGTCCAATTAATAAATAATGCCAAAACTAATTATTTAAATATATAACATATATCCTAACAGTTCCCTTGTGTAATCGATGAAATCTTTCTCTAGATATGAAAGATAAGACGTGTTACTATCTCCAAACCATTCTTCTATCTCCTTCCACAGATTTCCTTACATAAGGAATTTAAGATCTATGAAGTCACCATCAAGTCATTATGTTTTCATTGATCGTAGTTGACTGCTCCTTTCTGCATCGATTAGATAGTTCCATCAATAAAGCCAATTTTGTTTCTAACTCCTAGAGCAATCTGCATCGCCTGTCTCCATGCCCATAGTTATCACCATTGAGTTGTGTATAGAGATGGCAATGGGTAGGGTTCGGTTTGGGTATTACTCTACCCATGTTCATATCTACTTTTTATGACTCAACCCATTTTCATATCCATATCTATCGGTTTTATGATTTACTACTCATATCCAAATCTATTGGATTGTTTGGATTTTTAGATATCCATCGGGTTGTATAGCACATAAAAATATAACTTCTAAATAGAAAATATAAAGAGCATATTTTTGCGAACGCTCCAAATCAAAATTACTTTAATAATAATAAGTCAAGATTTTGATTTGTATGTCTTAAAAAATCGTAAAATTGGAATAATAAAATCATAATGTCTAGTGCAAAGATAATATATATTTTTCACAATCAAGAATTGAAACAAAGACTAAAATATCCAAAGCTTCAAAATGTTTTTGCGTGAACTCTACAACATTCAAAACTCTATCTCCATATCATTTTCATTATTATTATCCTATAAGAAAATAAAATATGATGAAAAAGGTGAAGACTAAAGAGTAAAGTGGGAATTT
Source organism: Erythroxylum areolatum (assembly GCA_024520975.1). Classification (NCBI taxonomy): domain Eukaryota; kingdom Viridiplantae; phylum Streptophyta; class Magnoliopsida; order Malpighiales; family Erythroxylaceae; genus Erythroxylum; species Erythroxylum areolatum. The sequence continues at coordinate 37,417,740 of JANIJH010000002.1, read as the reverse complement.
TAAAGTTGTTTCTTCTCAGAAAATATTAATATTTTATTACATTTAATAATAAATATAAAAAAAAACAGAAAAAATAGAGTTAATAAAAACGGGTAAGATATAAGTATCTATCAGTTTAGATTATCACTAGACTCATATCCAAATTTATGTCCATATCTATTTTTCAATATTCATTTAAAATCTATTTTTTAACCTCCATATTCATTTTTTTTGGTCGGGTAATACCAGGGACGTAGCAATGTGGGGGCCAATGGTGCATTGGGCCCCCCAATATTTTAAAAAATTAAATATATATTATTTTTGATATATAGATATATATATATATATATAAGTATAGAGTTATTTGAAATTTATTGGTGCATTGGGTCCCCAAAATTTTAAAAAATAAAATTTTGGACCCTCCTATCTTAAATTCTTGGCTCCGTCACTGGGTAATACAGATATTAATCGGGTTAAAAACCTACTGTCATCCCTAATTGTGCAATAACGAGACTTACTCCAGGGGTGTAGTGATGTTTCCTCCTTGGGTTTAGGTTTCTCACATTAGGATTGAACTTTGTTTATACTAACTTTACTCTGATACCATTCAGAAAACCCAAGTTTAGCATTTGGCTAACTAGAAAACAAAAACGAAAGATGAAAAGAAAAACATTTGGGAGAGAAAAAATAACCGATCTCTTCTGGTATTCTTCTTCTGCTATTTCTTCCGAGATATTTATCCAGGAGAATGTAAAGAAGAAATAATATGCTAGTGTTCACGTGCATGTTACTTTTCACGTGGCAATAATACACTTAAACGAGTCTCTAACTTCCCTAACAATTTTTCCTGCCAATAAATCCTACACATACATTTCACTTTTATTTTTCTATAATTAAATATTCAATTGAAATTTAAGAAAATATTTTTTTTGTAAAAATTAAATTAGAAAAAATCATATTATGATTTTTTAAATTTCGAAAAGTATATGAAAGGTATATATCTTTTACACAAAAGATTATTTAATTAGTCTCATCATTCCAGTGTTATTTGGCTTGGAAAAATAAGCACCATATTAACGGGGGCGTGGAGTGTCTAATAGAATAGATAAATAACAAGAGGTTTGCAATTTTATTATTATTATTATTATTTGTTACTCTATACAGTTAAAAGAGTTATCATCCTTAGGTATGTCTGCTTTTATCATTCTACACGTCCTTACCACTTCCTCTCTTTAATCTGAATTGAAGGTCTATAAGGAAGTAGCATTTATTGTGTTCTCTAAGATAGTGAACTTGACCATTCATTAAATTGAGTAGTTTTCGGGACAGGTATAGCCCAAGACCTTCCTGTGTACACCATGGATCTCCTCCCTCTAACATATCTTTGATGACAGCACAAGGAAGGCCTTGACCAGAGTGAGTCATCCTGCAAAACACCAGACATGGAAGGTAGTCTGCGTTAATAAGATGTTCCCATAATTGTATCTTCTCTATAGACTAATCGATACCAGCAGCATAACTATACCACTATAAAGAATTGAGGGTAATTAAGAGCTCATAACTCAATTAAAAAATGACCTTCAACGAATACAACAGAAGTGGAAAGCTCATGTAAGAGTAGAATATAGGCATTGCACCTGATCTGTAGACGTATATATTCATTCCCCTCCTGTATCAACTTCAGACCAGGTGAAATCTTGATCTCTACCCAGCCATTTGGCCAAGGTGCAAATTTAACCACACTAAGCAAGAAATCTACCAAGACTAACTGAAGTCTGATTTGATCACCAAAAAGGGTCAATGATTTGATTTCCTCAGGAATCTCCTGAAAAAGATGTATGCTCTTTTCTCTCAGGAGGATCATTACTTGACTAACAACAGCATCTATAATGTTTCCCAAAAAAAATTCTTCCATGTTGAGTTCCACAGAGCTGCTTTAATTTGACAGGATAAAATTGTAGATACCCAGTGAGTGTTCAATATGGATTTAGTAGTAGCATAATAGAATCAACATTATCTACACTATGGTGAAGATGAGGTCCAGGTCCACATAAGTTCTTAATGACAATCTGGTAGAGGCAGTAACAGAAGTTGAAGCATAGTCAAGTTACATTAACTTGTAATTTTACAATATAGCTTCACACTATTTGATGCGTGCACGATAAATCTACATGTTCCTTCTCATAGGAGGTGATCTTGCAGCACTTGTTTGTTGCGTGCTCAGGGAATTGAGAGCCAAGTGAAGGAGGTCTACCCTCCACCCTATTTATACTCTAAATACTTATTGCACCTTATTTTGAAGAGACTAACATAAGAAATGCTTTCCAGTTAAAAAGCTGTTACCATTAGCTAGCTTAAGGAGCATTTATCAAACACCAGCATGTCAAGAAACAATTAATCATGTTACTCCAACATTATTAGCACCGTCTGATGTCAAGGATCTGGTGTCCTTGGTCAGTGCTACAACAAGAGGTTATAGACATGGACTTGTGAGTACTAAGTACTAGATGAAAAGACAGAGCAAAATGCTTACCCTTCCTCTATGCCTCCCAGATCCATATCCTCAAGTACAGTCATGATTTGTTTTTCACATGCATAACTTGTTTCCAGGAATTGCTTCTGATTTTCTGATGCTGCCGTAGTCTCAAGAAGTTTGTGGGTAAACTTTATGCCACTTAAAGGATTTTTTATTTCTTGCCGTATATACGCAAACTCTTTGAGTTTCATCTCTTTTTCATGCCTATGGCCATCAAGGGTATGCTGCAACTGTGGCTTCACAATCCTCAAGAAGCAGAAACATCCAACTACATTCCCATCTGCATCAGTCCTTTTACTTGCTGTTAGGAACGCCTCCACATACTTACCTACCCTATCAAAAAACCCAAAGGGAGACTTCTCCGTATCTTGACCACTAATTCCTCGATACAGTAGAATCATAAACTTAGTTAGAGCGTCTTGGCTTTTCAGTGAGCATAGACCCCCAAAGATTTCCCCAGGAAGCATTTTACCAATAACCTCCTCTCTTGTTCTGCCTGTTAAATCTTCCATGGCAGCATTCCATTCAGAACAGCAAGCATTCTCATCAGAGGCAAATATTGGTGGAATAAGTGGATTGAGACTTTGTATGATTGCTTTGTAATCACCTTGCAAGCGAATAAATTTATCCATGAAAACTTTCTCATGCGTGACATCTTGACCCACAAAGCATACCCCTATGGCATTGTTTGCATAGTCCCTACTTGTGCAGGCATTGGCCACAATATGTACAATTGAATTTTCTGCATGAAGATCAAATTTCCTCAGTTTTAGCTCAAAATTTGTGCCTTCTTGTCCTGGAAAAGATAGAAGCCATTGTTGTTAGATATTAAGAACGTAAAACTGTAGAAAAACACGATTGATGCAATTGAAGGGACAAAGGGAACAAGAGGAAAGAAGCCGATTTGAAGTCGCAAGATACTTTTCGGCTAGGATAGGATGCAGGTGAATCTTAAGATAATCATTTCACCAATTAATATGAAATCAAACATTCAAAATATGACAGAATCACTGATAGGAATCAATATATCATGAAAAGCAAAATGCCCGAGTCAGACATTGTACACAAAAGTATCCAGATTAATCCAATATAATTAACAAGGAAAATATCGATTACCTTTCAAAGCTCTATTTAGAACATTTTCAATGGCTTCACGTGAATCCTCATGAACTATTTCATGAATCAGAGATTTCCCTGTTGCCTCACTTGCTTGTAATCCCGTCAATTCAGCAACCTTTCTGTTCCATCCATTGATATGACCAGTTGAATCGACCCCAAATATAGGGGCTGTAGCTGTTTCAATCAATCTAACCATTTGACGCACCACCGAACTGAGTTCATCTATTTCCTGCATTTCAGTGTCAGTTTGGTGTGTCGAAGACATTGCGTTTGGATTACTATCCTCCATTTCCTGAAATGAATCTCTCATTATCAGTTGTAAGGAGTGAATAGCGTTAATTTCTGAAACCTCCCAAGGCAAACTTCTACTTTTCACCACCTCAATAAAGGCATTAAATGATGACCTTGGATGCATTCTTCCACCATCATCCTTATCATCTGGATGATGCTTGGCACCTCCCCATTTAACTTCCTTGGCATTGTGAGACCTGAACCAGAATAAAAAATCTTTTGAAGTGATTCTAGCAGCAGCCATGCCACAGACAGCATCACCAAGTGAAGCAGAACCATAGTAACCAGCATCTGCCAAACTTTCAGTACTAAACCCCGTAGCATCTCCATGATTGTTCAGCAGCCACTCCGCAATGTCTTTTATCTGCAATTCAGTCGGAGTGATGCCAAGCAACCAACACTTTCCTCTGTAGTATAATGCGGCGCCATCACACTTAACAAGATCCATTATGCTAGGGGATTTGGTAACAATACCAAAAGGGGCATCTCGGAGAAGCATGTCGCAAAGTAAGGTTTGTGTCTTGAGTATCTTTTTCTCAACTGATTGTGATGCCAATTGAAGCTGCATGTATAGCTGTAGTCCAAATGCCTGTATGAGGAATTCGCAGGCATATCGAAGGGGAAAGGGGACATAACGTGGGGAAGTGTGATGGCATGCAACTAGCCCCCAAAGTTTGGCTGAGTCGTTACTATTTATGATTACTGCCATTACCAATGAAGCAATGGACCCCATATTTGCCATGTACTGAGTGTGGCATCCATGGGGTGCCCGGAGTGTTGAACTGACTAAACAAAGGGGTTGCTTCAATTCTTCACTTTGGATAACTCTAACTGGATTGGCTTGGCAATCACAAATTATCCTAACACGATTTTGCTTGAACAAGAAACGTGCTGCCTGGGGAATGTCTGTGGCGGGAAAATGCAAACCCAAGAAAGGTTCTAAATCAGACCTCCTTATTTCTGAAACAACTTCACCATGATCATCATCGTGAAACCTGTAAACCATAACCCTATCATATCCAGTAATTTTCTGAACGTCTTCTACAACTGTATCACATAAAACACCAATATCACCACCAGGGAGAGCCTGCAGCCTAGAGATTGCCCTAACCGCAATTTTCTGCGACTGCACAGCACCAGCAAGTGACAGTGCAGCATCATCAGACATTGCAGGCTCCAAGTCAATCACAATTCCGACATCAATTCGATGTAAGATGGCATAGAAAGGCCTTTGAGCGCTCTTGGTGCAAACCCATACTGGATTTAACAATGAAATCTCCCTAGAAAGAGCAGCTTTTGTCAATGAAGCCCCTGAATGAGGCGTAAAAAGGGTTCTTGCATCAATTCCAATCAAACCCTTAACTTGGCTCCTGTCCAACTCCGTGCTTGGATTTATATCCAGCATTTCAAAACAATTATCACTGTAGGTAATGATCTTAAACGTGGATTCTTCAATTGCAAACATACAGCCAAAAGGCTGAATAAGACCACCCCTTTGGATTCTCGAAAGATACGCAGTGATTTGCTCTTCAGGTACAGTTTGTGGAGCAAAAGGAACTGATCTGGAGTAGTTAAACGACTTACCAGAAACAGCAGACTGTTCAAACTCAGCTAAAAGTCCAGCATCTGCATTGTACTGGGCAATGGTGGCTTTGCCTTGGTTTTTATTGTTAAAGGGTCTCATGTTGCTTACAGCTCATTAAGAGAGAGTAGCTATGCCTCTTTCTCCGCTGCTCTGAAATCCCATGTAAATGGGTGGTCTGCTTATTGATGTGAATGTTTCTTAAAATCTCATGTGGGTGAGGATAATATTGGTGGACCTTCCTTGCTGCTAGTTTATCATAAGTGTACTTCCTTACTGCTCACCGTTTTTGGCTTTTGATGGACGCTGGTTCTGACATCAAATACTTCTGTAAGTCCTTATCATCTCCCTGCGTGGCACTTGCACAGTTGTTCCCGTCTTACAACTTCGTCAGTAACTTACAATGTCGGTTAAGGTCTAACCTCAACGTTGTCGGCATCCTTTCTCTCCTCTTTTTAGTTCTTTTATTTTACTAGAGACTAGCAGGATAATTATGCGTAAATGCACAGTGAAAGTGCTCACTGAATTTATACGTAGGAGAAATTTTAACGTCATAGTTAAATAAAAAATGATATTCAAATGTAATGAAATAATCATCGGTTGGGAGAAGAAATAAGATGAAATGACTTTCTTTGAGATTAAAATAGCAATATAAAGATACTTTAATCTATAAGTTTTTTAATTTGTGCTTCATAAAATTTCTTAGTCTCAAAGTTTACTTCTTTGAGATCGTTGGTTATCTTTATCATTCGACTAGTTTCATACATCTCGACATAGCGAAGTCCATGTGAACTACTATATGCCTTTTTATTCCGTGCATGGAATTGGATAAGTAAGTCATCTAGCTGATTTTGACGATAATATGTCTCGTTTATGGCTTTTTTTCAAATATCTATAGCGGTTGAAATAGGTGGAATTCATTTCTGCCATTAAAATAATGAAATTAGTCTATAAATGTGATAATTATTTCACAAATTTATCGAGAAGCAAGAATAAGACGAAGGTTAGAGTGGAAGAATGCAGCAGAGAATAAGGAGGGAAGCTATAAAAAATAGTGCGTAAAGATCAAGAAAGGGTTTTGTTGACATTATAAATTGGAAAATTGGGATACTGACCTGAACAGTTGTTCTTTGTTTGTTGAAATAGAAGAGGTAAATGTTTTCCAAGAATGATTAGTCAATTCGTATATTCCAAGAAGGATTATAGAATTGGTAAGTGAAATTTAATGCGAGTTGGAAATGACATCA
>JANIJH010000002.1:37318996-37355905 GCA_024520975.1 Erythroxylum areolatum | reverse complement strand
ATATCTTAGATTTAGTTAGGATAAATATCTTTTCTTTATGTTTGAATGAGTCTAAATTTAGTTGTTTTTGTTCCTAGAATTTAGGTTATTATCTAGTCCATAGGAAGATATTTTGTTGAGTTTGTTAAGTCTAAAATGCCTATAAATAACACTACTTTTATTGAATAAAGTGATCCCTCGTAATATTTTGTTCATCTTTTGTTCATCAATTTCCCTTTTCCAGTTGTTTTTTTTCCTCTGCTCAAAACCAACATCCTCATCAACTGCTGGATTTGGTCCGGTAACTTCAGCACTGTAAGTCGGGTTGTTGCATAATGGTAGGTTGCTCCTCCCGGTCACGTAATCGAACCTTTTTAGCTGTATGTCCATCTATAGTAGAGTGGCTGGAGTCTCCTTGCGCGGCGTCAGAGCGTTTTGAACTATCCATTATATTTAATCGAAAGGTTAATCTGTTTATCTTTATTATCTTAATTCTTATCCAAACATAACGATCACGGAAAGTGCTTTGAGGTCTTCTTCCTTTACTACCTCTTCGCTTATGTAACTCTTGTCTTCCTCCTCTCTCTTGCTCTCTGTCTCTCTCTAACGGCTTCTTTTGGTGGCTATCTATTTTCACTGGCTCTCTTTGTACTATTCTGGAGCTGTGTGTTGCCATTCCTGAAACCTCTGCGAGAATAACGGCAACGGTTCATCAACCTAGCCTCATCCGAGAAACCTAAAAGGTTGATGGTGATAGTTTAGTCCCTTTCACGTCAGCTCTCTTATTTAATCTTTTCGACATATCCTTTTCTTGATCTTGACAATCCCTTTTCACGGTTTTCTGTGTCTTTTTTCCAGTCGATGATCATCACCATTCTATCAATAGAACTAAAAACTTTTCAGTGCTTCGAATCCAAGTCGAAACCATGAGTGAAAGTTTGTCCCATTTTCTTGATGAATCTGAATTTGTCGACACGACTTTGGACGGTGATGACCTCTTCACGATTTTCGAGAGCCTAGACAGCGTCGCCACCTCCGAGTTTCCTCCTGTCTCGCCATTGGATGGTGTCGTCAAGTCCAAGGAGAGAAGTTGAAACGAGAAGATTAAGGTCGCAGAATTCTACGTCTTCCAGTGCCTTGCAGGAGTCGGAGACAGAGCTTGAAACATCTTCGAGAAGCAACAAGCGGCAAAGACCACATCGGAGGAGATAAACCAAGATGGCCAACACCTAATGTCTCACATCACCGTCGAGCGATTCCTGCGCTTGTCGGTGTTAAGGTCGCTCATGCCTTGTTATCAGCAACGGGGAAAAGTTGCCCATGAAGCTGTGTTATCGGTGGTGGAAGGAAAGAACACGTGAGTTTCAGGCTTCACGGTGGATGATAACGGCAAGTGGAAAGAAGGAACTGGCGTTTCGTCCATGGAGTCCAAGCCTTCAGTGATGACTTTGAGACCAGTTCGACATGGCATCTAAAATCTACGCAAGGAAAAAAAAAAGAGAGAAAAGAGGTAAAAGGTAATTTGATAAATAATTAAAAAAAGATAATTTGAAAATTCATAAATTTAACATCAGACATATCGACATAAAGGCTCGTGTATGATTTCTGTCCAAAATAATTTAATATTAAGCAGAATTTATTTTAATTAATCAGAATTTGATCCTAAATTAATAAAATCTAAAGCATTTGACTCTTTTAGCCCCTAAGATGTATCGATAAAAACGAGCGCTACAATTTACAACATCACTGGAATGGTAATACATACGCGCCGTGACGCGCGAATGCATGCAGTTGTACGGGAGCTGAGGAGGGGGTTCCTTCACAAAGCAGCTTTCTATCCTGGAACCAGCACGTGTCAGCAAGTCAGGCTGAGCTGGTAAAACACTTACGTGGCTATAATTCATCGGTTCAATCTGGACTGGACTCAACTCCTAGCGTTGAATTCCTCCAAGCCCTTCCTGTAGTCTTTGTGTTCTCTTCTTTAATATTACTTTGGAGAGATAAATAAAACAAAATAGACCGACTCCTTACCTTAGAGCGAGTTGGAGAGAGATTGAGCTAGAAAGAAACAAGCTTCGCAGGTTTGTTTCCCTTGAAGACTAAACTATTTCTTCTTAATTTTATCTGGTGAATTTAACTCCAATCAGAAGCTATCGCTTGCTGATCTCCTTGTCTGAAAATTTTGAAGTTCAAATACTTGGTTTGGTTTTTGCTGATGCTAGTGTCTTGAGCTGGTTCATTTTCTAGAGTTTCTTTCCATGTTTCGTTGCGCTTTGTGCATTTTTCCATTATTTTTGTTGCTTTTGATGTGTATATTGGGTTGTTACTGCTGGCTTCGATTACGCTTGCACTGGGTTGACTTTTGTATGAGCTTGTTTATGTAAGAAGTTATGACATTTCTAACTGGATTTCGAGTTTTGAGATCTAAATTTAGTGTTTCCTGCCTTCCTTCCCCAATCATTTTTCATATCTTATTTGACCATAATGTTCAGGATGGCTTATTTTGTCAAAAATTGATACTCGCTATATTGCAACTTTATCTCTGTTTTTTTTTTGGTCTTTATGATGTATTTGGTCAATATTCTGATATTAGGATCCTCGTTCAACTTAATTACTTATACCTCTCTGTGGTTTATTTTAACAATTTTCTTCTTGTTTTAAGGGAAACAACATAATAATTAACATTTATAGGGTTATAATTGCAGTTTGACTGCAAGGAGAAACATTAGTCATCCCATTTGCCCAGATTTATATGTGTCTGGAAATATTGTTCTACTCCTTCTGCAAAACTTGTTTAGAAAAAGATTTATGACACGAGAGAGATTTTCTTTTAAGTAGAAGCTAAAAGTGAGACTATAACTTAGATCTGATATGAAATGTGAGACATGAATAATTGTGCTTGTATGAAAAGTCGTAGTACTGTTCACTGAAGACTCTTTTTTTATTCTGTTTCACCAACTTCTATTTTGTTATGTTTTTAAATCCAACGTACTTATACCCTGTTCTCACTAATTTCCTTTGTTGATTAGCTTTGGATTCTTAAATTTGCATAGATTGAATTTAAGTCACCCCATTTCCCATTGAGCTTGGTGATTAAACTCGTCCTTTAAGATTTTCATAGGAAGTCTTGATATTGACTTTAGAACAACTGTAAAAGAACTATGGTTACAAATTAAAATTACATTTCATACTCATTAATATATTCCCTGTCAGACATGGTGTCAATCCTGAAAATTTGGGTTATTTTTTCATGTCGTAGTTGCGTTCTTATATGGCCACAAGGTGATAACACCTTTGCATTTAAAATTCTTCCTACCTTCTATTGCTGTGTCACATTTTCACTAGTCTACTACAGTTGTCCATAGCAAATACATTTTGCTTCGTAGAAGTTTTCTTTGTTTTGTTACTTCTCCATTTCCACTTCTTACTAATGTTCTCTCTTTATTTTATGCAACAGTCTCGACAGGTGCTTCAATTGTTTAGGGGTTTTACCCACTGATGTTTCAAAGTCGAGATTGTGGTGCATATATCAAGAACATAACAAATGCCAGCACTACAAATGAAGGCCAAATTAAGCACGGTTTCTTTAATAGACAAAAAGTTTCTTGGTGTGTGTGAAAAGTCTGGTGTGATAGCCAAAAGGTCATGCACTCATACTACTTATTCTCGACCAACAACGGAATCTGAATTGTGTATACAGAAATGTTTGGATGCTTCTGGTAAGCTAGTAGATTGAAAGAGTATAAATTGTTGTTTTGATCATGACCTCTTTAGGTTACCCAGCATTTTATTTTCTACTCATAACTAGCCATGCATACTGAATAGCAGTTTCCATCTCAAAATTCCTGGTAAAAAAATTTTGTTTGAAGGTATTTAGTCATAAGAGATTACAAAATTGATGTGTTGCAGTTGTAAATTTTAATATATTTTTCTAGATAACTGTAGCATGAACAAGTTTTTTTTTTATCTGTAGTCATTGTTGTCTAGTTTGTTTTAGTTTGTTTTACATTTTGCTCATGTATGCATCTAACAGCTACTCCTTTTTTCTAGTTTCATCAAGAATGGATTTGCAAACTCCAGATGATGAAAATGGTAAAGTTATTTGTCTTCAGGAAATGCCAATAGGAGAAGATCTTTTGTTTCAGAACCAATCATTGATGTCGGTTGATTCTTGCACCATGCGGAGAATGGTGAGCTATTAAGGCTGTTATGTTGTTGATACTTTTTTACCTTTCTCTGGGGCAAACCTCTTTTACGAATCCTAAAATATATGTATATGATAACTACATCTTTGCAAAGTTATGTATTATGTTATTACTTATTGTCGAATATTTAGTCCTTAAAGTTAGGAGTTAGTTTCCTATTTTGTAGATATCAGGAAATCAAGGAGTTAGTTTCCTATTTTGTAGATATTAGGAAATCAGTCTTTATTGTCTTTATTAATCTTTCTTGTGTTACTATTTTGTAGGTAATAGTTTCCTTATTTAGTTATGTAGAAGTGTGTGTGTGTGTATATATATATATCATGTACCAATTCTGATTTTAAATAAGAAGATTAATTCATTCAGAATCTTCATGGTATCAAAGCCTAGGAAACCCTAGCCGTCATCCTCACATTTCGACATCCTTCTCATTTCGGAATTCTCAGTTTTTTTCCTCCGAAAATCTCAATTTTTTCTCTCTTTTCTCTTTGAAAAACAAAATCTGAAATGGCAAATGAAGCAGACAGTTCCATCTCTGAGACATCTTATCCTTCCAACCCAAATCCGGTCCAATCTAGTTTTGGAAATTCTGGAACATCTGAGAATCTATCTCTTTTAATCACGAGTCATAAACTCAATGGACAGAACTATCTTTAGTGGTCCCAATCTGTCCGGATGTTCATCTGTGGCATAGGAAAAGAAGATTACCTGACTGGAGAAGTTCCAATTCCTGAAAAAATTGATTTGAACTACAAGAATTGGAAGGTCGAAAATCATCAAATCATGTCATGGGACTCTATGAATGTGGATATTGGTGAAAATTTTCTCCTATATGAAACGACTTAAGAAATATGGAAGGCAACGAGAGAAACTGACTCCAGTTCTGAAAATACTTTAGAACTCTTCACTGTGGAGACGATTCTTCATGATCTTCATCAAGCAGAATTAACGGTAATGCAGTATTTTAATATTCTAATTCGTCATTGGCAGCAATTAGATATGTTTGAGTTTTATGGGTGGAAGTGTCCGGAGGACAATGATTATATCGTAAGATAGTGGAGCAAAAAAGAACTTTTAAATTTTTGCTTGGTCTGAAGAAAAGTTTAGATGATGTTAAAGGAAGAATAATGGGAACAAAACCTCTTCCAAGTCTCCAAGAGACGCTTTCAGAAGTTCGCCAGGAAGAAAGTAGGAAGAAGGTAATGCTAGACAATCAGTCGCTGCCTCCAAACCCAAATGGGTCTGTGTTTGCTAGTCGTAGTTCACAAGCTCCAACACCAGTAGATAATTGCCAGCCAAGAAAGGGGCGGCCTTGGTGTGACCATTGTTCTCAACTAGGTCATACAAGGGAGACATGTTGGAAGTTAACTGGAAAACCGATGGATTGGAAGCTAAAAGGATCAACCCAAGATAGCCGTGCAAACTCAGCCAATGTCACTGGGGAACAACAGTGCACAACCGAATCCAGTCCCTTCACGAAGGAGCAATTAGACATGCTAAAATTGTTGCTGAATAGCACTCTAACAAAGCACCTTACTGCTAAACCTACAACAAGTTTACATGCTAAGTCAGGTAAATTACAATCAAAACAGTGGATCATTGACTCTGGAGCATCAAATCATATGATAGGAGATGAGACACTTTTCTTTGACTACCAACCATGTCACCCTCATTTCACGGTGAAGATTGCTGATGGAACTTTATCTAAAGTGGTCAGGACCGGATCAGTTCAAATATCACCTAGAATCATCCTCAAATCTGTGCTTTATGTTCCTAATCTTGATTGGAATCTAATTTCCATTAGTAAATTGACTCGTGATAACCATTGGTTAACAACATTCTTTCTAAATGTGTGTGTGTTTCAGGAATTGGGTTCGAAGAGGAAGATTGGCAATGCTGAGATGTGTCATGAACCATACCTCATTAAGCCACCTAAATTTGGACAGGCCTTAGTAGCTGCTACAAGTCTATCTACTTTTGTTTTAAGTCAATCTAGTGTCAATAAAGACAGTGAGATAATGATGTGGCACTATCGGTTAGGACATCCTAATTTCTTATATCTTGGAAAGTTGTTTCCCCATTTGTTCTTCAATAAAAGTTCAAAATTTTTCAAATGTGAGATATGTCAACTTGCAAAGCATACTAGATTTATCTATCCAGGGATTTTTTACCAACCATCAAACCTTCACGAGTCAAAAACATTAACGAAGCACGGTGGTTTTTTATTTTGGTTGATGACTATACAAGACTTACTTGGGTATTTCTTATGAAAGAAAAATTTGAGGTTGACAAAATATTCCAAGCTTTTAATACCATGGGTCAAACTCAATTTGGTTCCAAAATCCAAATCCTAAAGTCTGATAATGCTAGGGAATATTTCTACTCTATCCTGGGAGAATATCTATCTAAGTAAGGGATAGTCCAAGTAAGTTCATGTCTCAATACTTCGCAACAAAATGGGGTCGCGGAGAGAAAAAATAGACATTTGTTGGAAGTAGCCTGCTCCATTATGTTCTCCACTGATGTACCAAAATACTTATAGGGGGAAGCTATCCTTACTTCGGCATATCTCATCAATAGGCAGCTATCTCGAGTTCTTCAGTTTCAAACACTTCATCAAGTCCTTGTTAATCTCTTTCCTTATGCCCGGTTTTTGTCATCCAATCTGCCTCCAAAGTTATTTGGATGTTTAGCCTTTGTTCATGTCTATCCACACAATAGAAGCAAACTTGATCCACGATCCACAAAGTTTCTTTATTGGTTACTCCACAAAAAAAGGGGGTATAAATGCTTTTATCCCACTACTCGGAAAATGTTTGAAACCATGGATGTTACATGCTTTGAAAACAGTTTTTTATTTTCCAAGATTGAAATTCAGGGGGAGACCACAGTAAAATTTCAATCCTGGAGTTAGGATTCCTTGCTTGAACAAAATTCCCTGCTTGCTCCAAGTCATTAGCCACCAAACTCTAAACCTATTCCAAGTCAACCTACGTTTCCAAGTTAGCCTACGTTTGAACATCCCTCCTTGAATCCAACTTGTGAGTCGATTTCTTCTGTACCTAATTTGTCATCTTCACTAGTGTGTCCTAACAAACTTGCGCCTCAATCAGCAACTAAGGAACTACAGGTTTACTCAAGAAAGCATAGGCAAGCTCAGAAGGAGGTTGAGCCCATGACACCTTAGACTGACTAAAGGAAACTAGTATGCTTGGCTGTAGACTAGCAAGCACTCTAATGGACTCTAAGAAAAAGCTCGAGCATGAAGGAGTGCCAGTGGATAAAGGGAGATACCAACGTCTGGTAGGGAAACTCATCTATCTTTCCCATAGTCAACCAGACATTGGTTTTGTGGTGAGCACAGTTAGTCAATTCATGAACAATCCGATGGAAGAACACATGGAGGTAGTATACCAAATTCTTAAGTAACTAAAGAGGACTCTTGAAAAGGGGTTACTATTTAAAAAGACTGACTATTGAGATGTAATGTTGTACTTTGATGCAGACTAGGCAGGGAGTCAGATAGATAGCAGATCAACTACAGGTTATTGTTCCTTTGTATGGGGGAATCTTGTGACTTGGCAAAGTAAAAAACAGTCTGTCGTCTCCAGGAGCAGTGTTGAATTAGAGCTAAGAGCACTTGCAGTTACAATTTGTGGAGGGATATGGATCAGTCGAGTAATGGCAGAATTGGGTATAGAATTTGGACAGACTGTGAAGCTCAAATGTGATAACCAAGTGGCCATAAGTATTGCAAAGGACCCAATTCATCATGATTGAACCAAGCATGTTGCGATTGATAGACATTTCACTGCAGAGAAGATAGAGAATTCTGTAGTACAAGTAATATACACTCCAACTTGGGAGTAGTGTGCAAATATTCTAACGAAGGCTCTTCAAGGACCTAACTTTGAGAGATTATGGAGCAAGCCAGGCATGTACAACATGGGCAACCCAACTTGAGGAGGAGCGTCGAATATTTAGTCCTCAAAGTTAGGAGTTAGTTTCCTATTTTGTGGATATTAGGAAATCAGTCTTTATTAGTCTTTATTGTGTTACTATTTTATAGGTGATAGTTTCCTTATTTAGTTATGTAGAAGTGTGTATATATATCATGTACCAATTCTGATTTTAAATAAGAAGATCAATTCATTCAGACTCTTTAGTTATATGTACCATAAACTTCCATTAGTTGGTCCATCGCTAGCTTTGAAATTTGAAACATGTGATCTATGCACATAGAATTTTATTTCCAAATTGGCATTTATAACTGTTACTGCATACTTTTATGTTTGCAAACATGTTCTTAATTTAGGCCTATTCTTCTCTGCTCTAAGAATTTCTTTTTATATGTTTATTTTATTATATTGATTTTAGTTGGTCTTTTCCCCTTGTTGTTTAAGTGCATATATTTTGCTTGCAACTTCTCCAGCTTACTTGGACTTCTGCAGGTGCCTCAAGGCTCTTTTTTTTTTTTTTTTTCATTATGTAACTTCTGGATTTTCTTAATCAAATGTTATGTAATCTTGATTGTTCAATGACTATTTAGTCCACAATAGTGCTAGATTATATTTCATTATGACTTCAATATCAAACTTTTGGATTGAGATTTTGGTGTTTCCTCTCCTATTTAATTGTTCATTTCATTCTTTTATATATTGTCGCTGATCATTTGGTGGTTCTTCATTGTACTTGTGTGAACTTTTATAGTTGTTGGGAAATATAGAAAAGAAGGAGGAGGTACCTCTGTAGGATTGGCATTTAAATGATTTTACCAATTTAAACAGATTATAGCCTATGAACGGTTAAGATAATAGATAGTCTTGATCATTTTAATACTGCTTAATCCAAAGTGTTGCTGGAACCATGCATCCTCCACCCAGTCTCTGTGACTTCAGATCAAAAAAATTTGCAGTTTACTTGATAAGTCAAGGAAGGGCCACCCAATTAATGTAGAGTAGATGAGGCCTCTTCCCATCTTTATGCTTCCAATTGACTCGGGAAATCAGTGTTGGTCCAAATTTTTTAATTTTATTTTCTAATTTTCTACATTTACTGAAATGAATGATCATCACAGGGGATCATAATTTTTTTTTTAGGGTATCTTGATTTCTGTTTAGTGATCATCATGTCACTGAACGTTTGATAAAAAGGTGGTTCATTAACGTGCAGGAATTTATTAATTGCACATCAAACTTGGAAACAATTTTCTCTCATTTGGAGCCTACTGAAGCCCACAGTGCACCAAATATAGACGATGATGCAGGTGTGACTATATTTCTTTACTTTGCGCATTATTAAACTGGATATGGGGATTCATTTAGTTTTTTAGATTGCTAAAAAACTGTTGGCCTACTAAGAGGCATGTTATATCTTTTCCTGATGTAATGACATTTTTTGTTTAAATAATTTAATTATTGATGTATATTTGCATGCAAATTGCATTTCTGTTGAAGGTTTGTTGTTTCCCTGTTTGGCTAGCTTGGTAGTCAGTATCATAAAAAGGATGCTTTGTTACAGCTTTCAGATTTTTAACTACTCAAAACATGATAGCTACTATGTTTGATTGGTTAAAGATCTGACCTTGCGATATTAGGGATTATGTTTATGGGTATATTAAAGAAGGCATTTTGCGGATCATGAATTATAATCCTCTTTTTAGGTTATTGCATGGCTTGGCCATTGTAAAGTATTTCTCATTTTGAACTACATCAGGTTTCTTTGGTAGATACTTATCAAATTTTCCTGAAACAAATGGAAGTGAAATAAAATTCTCGGAGATTGAAGGTAAAGTTAATTGTTGTGATACTCAGTATTCTAAATTCTTTATTATTATTCGTAGGAAGCAACAATGATCTTAATGTGCCAGGGCTAAAGGCTGACGGAGGTGATGATAACACAAAAGTGTCAAATTGTCAAACTTGCAACGTATCTGATTTTTTCATCTCTGACATGATTATTACTGGCCTACCATTTGATGGGAATACTGTTGACGATATCACCAAGACCAATCCTTTACATGATTACAAATGTACAGAGCCAAACATGTTTTTTGACGTGGCTGATGAGTGCATGATACTTCCTTTTCTTGAGGATACTGCCAAAGTGAGCGATTCAAATGATACAGAAAGATGGGAATCAGTGGTAACAGAACCTGATAGTTCTAACTTGTACCTAGCAATCCATCAAATAAGGTCCTGCAACCAGGATCCTGATCTGAATACCAACTCAGGTCAAACTGAGGACTTTGATCCTCAATCGTTTATAAGAAGTTTACCAGAATTGACTGATGTGGTACCAAAGTTTGAGCCCATCACGCTCCCAAATGAGTCTGGCAGAAGAAAATCTACAACTCTGGTACTTGATCTGGATGGTGAGGAATCTAAGCTATTATGGTTGCTTTTGTACTGAGAATCAACTGACCACCTTAAACTTGCAGAAGCATGTACTATGATGTATTATGTGAAGGATTGTAATACAATTATGTTATTATGTGGTTGAGAAATATTTTCTTATACTAGCTCATGATATTTTTGTAGGCATATCTTCTACAGAAGTCATTGTATTAACTGTACATTGGTGGCAGTAAAATCAAAGATTTAGGTCATTAAGGCTTCTTTTCTATTTATATGTATTCATTTGTGTATTTGCTTTCTGCAGAAACACTTGTACATTCTGCGTTAGAACACTGTGATGATGCAGACTTCACCTTTACTATATTTTTCAACATGAAAGAGCACATTGTATACGTAAAGCAGAGACCTTACCTCCACGCATTCTTGGAGAGAGTTGCAGACATGTTTGAAGTTGTTATCTTTACAGCTAGTCAAAGCATCTATGCTGGACAACTCTTGGACATATTGGATCCAGAGAAGAAGCTAATATCTCGGCGTGTTTATCGTGAATCATGCATTTTCTCAGATGGAACTTACACAAAAGATTTGACAGTTTTAGGTGTAGATCTCGCAAAAGTTGCCATAATTGATAACTCTCCGCAGGTATCTGATATTCAATTTGGTTTGATGGTCTGCATTTTGGGACCCTTTGTGGTGCCCCGTTCCTCGCCATTCTTTTTCGCTGCTGTTTCTTTTATGGAACAAGTATAGATCATCTTTATTTAGCTTACCTGCGTATATATACGGCAGCACAATCTGTTATGCTATGCAATATTTTGAATTATAACTTCTTGGTTAAATGATCTGTTTAAACTTAAAAAGTTATTATATCATTAGAAATTAAATTGAACCATTCTACTTGCATATCCATAACGTTGCAGTTACGGTTTTTCAATCTGGAATTGAGAAGGGATAGTTGAGGGTTTTACATTTTTATAGTAGAACTCCTGATTTTCTTGTTCATTTTGTTGAGATGATGATTTCATAGACTACTAGCCTCTTGCCTTGTGTTTCAAAGTAATGCAAAGTTCAGTTCCTTCAAACATTTGTACCTAGACTGTCTACCAGTCTAGACAGTTGATTACAGATCTAGGAAAGGCATTTGAATACCTGACCTGTTGGAACAAAAAAAAAAGGGACTACCCTCCTTGCTTATTTCTAATTTTTTTGAATTTCAGTCCTGAGCCAAATTTGGTAATCATGTGCCATTTTTCTTTGGTTACAGGTTTTCAGGTTGCAAGTGAATAACGGTATTCCTATTAAGAGTTGGTTTAGTGATCCTTCAGATTGTGCACTAATTGCATTACTTCCTTTCTTGGAGATGCTGGTTGATGCTGATGATGTCCGTCCCATCATTGCAAAGAGATTTGGTAACAGGGATTAAGAGCCCTATTTGCTTATTAGTTTGAATATAGCTCCTTGTTCTGAAGTTTGATTTCTCACGGAATTAGTCTCTAACGTAGATGGTCGTTATATCTTCACAACTTTCTGGGTTTCAATTATAGAATAAACTAGTGTTTATCCTCTTGTTGAGTCAGCTTTTGCTCCGTTTTCCCTTTTAGCTTCTCTTTCTAGCTGACAACTTGACGGGGTGCTCTAAATTTTTCCTGAAGGTAGTGTAGTGACTGTCCCTTTTCATTTTATTGTATAGTTGATGTTGCAAGTCAAAATTTTAAACGTGTGTGTGTGTATATATATAGAGTGTTAGTCTTGTGAAAACATAAGGATGCAGAAGCTATTTCGCATTTCTTGTCACTGAAGAAATTACTATTCGGTGCTGACTTATATGTTCTCTATCTTTATTTATTTATCCTTTTTCTTTCAGCATCTTGGTAATCACAATTACATTAGGCTATTTAAAATGTTACTTGCAGTTGAATCTGACAAGGTTCCGGTTCCCATTGCATACAACAACTTCTGTGATAGTTGTAAAGTTATTTTGTCTGTTAGTGAGTAAAGGCCAATTGACAAGGCAGAATCTTGAATCTGGTAACTTCTTTAGGATATAGTATTTGATATCCAACTTTATACAAGACCATGGGGTTAAGACATCAATCAGACGCAGGTCATAGTAGTCTATAGAGAAACATCTCAAATTTATTAATGAAATGTATCTGGTAACATAAAATATTGTAGGAACTAAGGAAAAGGTTAACAATAATGTTCAACTTTATTCATTATCATATTGACGTGTTGCTTCAAGACTAATATGCCCATAATTAAATAGAGTGATTAGTCAGAAGCTAGTTTTTATAATTTTCAGTATCAACTTATGTTGTGCTTGTCTCTCAGAGATGCACCTTTTGGTTTTCATTGAGCATAATATGCTATGCTATTTATAATACAGATGCTACTAGGTTAACTTGTAGTTCCATTGATGAGAAAGTGGATGCAATTTTTATTTTCGTGTAATGCTAGTGATGGTGGTTTAGTGACATGGAAACTTTCTAGTTCCACACATAAACAGTTTTTATTTGTAATTGATCCATAGAACTTGAGGAAACGAGGGTAATTCAGCATTTTGCTCACCTAGTCTTTTGTTTTTGTTCACATACTTGTACCTGGCTTGTTATAGTTTCCTATCTGGTAAGTATGGCCGAAAACATTACCTTGATGATTGATAGAATGTGTATAAATTGTTTTTATTGCTTGAATTTCCAATAATTGATGTGGGTTTTGGTTCAAGAGTTCACTGAAGCCAAAGCGGTTGGCTGCAAACTAACCGGAAACATCTCAGTAGAAAACGAAAGAATACAAGCAACCAATCTCTGCCTTTAATAACCTGTGATGGCTTATTGTCTATCCTCTTTTGATTTTGCAAACCTTATATGCAGGTCATGTGAGGATCGTAATAGATTATCTGCTAATGGTAATGTGTAGGTATGTTTTTGAGTCTTATTCATCAGCAATTTTTCATTTTTGGTATAACGACTTACTGTATCATGGATCATTTTGAATAGTCTCAGTTATGTTTCCTAAACATGTTAAGAAGAGGATGTTTTTCTAGTCGTTCTTTGGACATGATCAAATCTTTATGCTCTTTGTTATATCTTTTGCCTGTTGACCCTCACTGTTTCTTGAATAATGACTAATATGAGGGATCCAAGTGCAAATCGATGACCATAAGCGTGGCGTTAAATGTTTGGTACTACTGCTAAAAGTGATTATTCATGCATATGATATATTTTAAACACGCCCTAACTGATTATTATGTTATAGTTGCAGAACCATGCGTAGCTGGTTGTTATACTAATCTCTTTAACATTTGGAGTAATTCGGTGTAGAGACTTGTAGTGTATCAGTATTTCTTGATGTACTTCTGTAACTCAGGAAAACAAACTGGGTATTTTGCTTGATGTCGGTTAGATAAGCTTCTCCTGCTTTTTCTTTATGCCAAAAAATTGCAGAAATCACATGCCTTGCCTGTTGAGCTAGCTTGTACCAGTTTGTTTTTTGGTTTAATAAACTGGAGATAGAAGTGGATGATAGGCAATTCTATTTGGCAACTCCTTGTACGAAGACCACTCTCGAGTCTTGTCTGGTCGTGGCTGTGTGTTTATTTAGTTAGTTATCTCTATATTCGTCGAAGAAAATACGCCCTTTGAGTGATTTTGTAGCTGTGACGCAGCATATTGTTAAAGGAAGCCATTAACTCAGCTAACATCAGCTACCAAAAAAAAAAAAAAAGAAAAAAAAAATCTTCTAAAAAGTGTTAGCTGTATTTTCTACTCATTCTATCATGTAACGCAAAATGTTTAATTTGAATTTCAATGTTTTCAGCAAAATTAATCATAATATTTTTAATAACTTTTGATCTTAATATTAATAGTTTTGTAAATGTTTTATTAAAAAAAAAAAGCTTCATTGATTTATTTTTCGTTATTTTTTGTGAACTTCCTTAGCAATTGCCCCCTTCTACTTAGACCGTAGTGTCAGGAATTTTTCGAACATTTATCTTCCAATAGTCGGGAGTTTGAACACCAACAATGAGCGGTAACGTCTTAATCAGTGTCTAGGGTCCCAGATGAAATTGAGTAGCTCCCTCCCAAACGCTGTCCTCTTCGTTGCAATTGTTGCATGTGATCGGTGATGCTTCTTGGTGACGATGATGTGTAGGTGTCGAAGCGTTTATTTTCCTTGTGCTGAAGTCCCATATTCATTTCAAATTAAACAGGAGTACGTTGCTGCCGATAAGGTGGGGAGCTTTTAGTTTTATTCTTTTTTTTTTTTTTACTCACGAGGTGTCCTAAAAAGATTAATTTTACTTTATTTTAGGATTACAAGGGCTGTGGTATAATTGCTGGGTTGCTATCGTCTAATTTTTATTGTACAATTGCTTTTTTAATTTGTTGTGATTTTCAAATAAGGGATGTACGGTACCGTACAGAATCACTGGTTGTCCAAAAGAATCTTCAGAATTCCAGAATCTCAATGAAAGCCAAAGGTGAATTGGAATCTCTCCAAACGACTAGTGTGAGACAATTTTCTGAACTGTCATTAAAACATAACTAAGTTCGACCATTACAAAGAAAATGGAAATCACAATACTAAACACTAGGAAAAGTAACTAACAACCTATTTTGAAGGCCACTACTCTGCAGATCCCTTGATCGCCTGAGAACAGGACAATCTAGGACGGTGGCCCCTTATTTATCTAATCGAACAGGACTAAGTAAAACCAAGTAATCCCGAAACTGAGACCAAGTAAAACCCGCCACATCAGCAAGACAAACCACGTATATTGGTTAAATGGCATCTATTGGCATCAGGTTCAGGATGACCCGGTGGCTGGTATTAACAACGAACTCAACATAAAACCTCAAATCCAGTATAAAAATGTAGTGACTGATTTATTTCCCAACAAATGGAAAGAGGCACCTAATGCAAGGATAATGCACAATGGTCCCAATGCCCAATTATCTTAAAATATGATACATTGTTATTCATCAACTTCGAGCCCATCTGCAGAGAACTCTTACCCGCAAAAGAGTCGGACATAATGAATAGACAGAAAAAAAAAAAAAAAGGGGAAGCAGGGGAAAAAGGGATATATAATAGTTCATAAGATTTGTCTAACAGAAAGAGATGATAATTTTACGGCATTGAGAAAAATTATGGAACTAGCAACATTCTTTCTTGGGAAAAATCATGTACATACTTCAGAAGACATTATAAATTACATATCAGCGTGACCACAGCAACTTTCTTTCCTGGAAAACATCGTTCACTTTGTGCCTGAAAGAAATCCAGCGAACCAGAAATATTCAGTTCTCAAACCATGAGGACAGACGTATCTACATGATCCTCTAGTTAAAGCAACCGATCTCTACATGGACGACTACTTTTGTTAGAATTTTAACGTCAAACGTAAATATGGATCTTGTAATTTCTGTATGCTCGAATCTACCACTCATCAGCTTACCAACTTGTTCCAAATAGACTATTGTTGAAGTTGCATTGACGATTTCAAAGAGAAAACCTATTGCCAACTAAGATGCATAGTTGATAAAGGAGTTTAACAACAAGTAATAAAAACATTAAAGTAAAATTTGGATATATTAGAATTAAAACTAAAAGTTTTTAGAATGTTGGTTTATTTTTAGCATTATAAAATGTTTATTTTACTAAAAATATTAAAATTCAAATTAATATAAAATTAAAGCATGTCAATACACTAATGTTTATATGTAGGTGTCATTATATTGTTTGTATCAGGTCATTATAACTCACATATAAGAGACAAAAATAATGCTTACCTTTAGACAAACATTTGAGGTTTTGCAGCATTACCATCAGGTTGGTAGTTTGAGTTCAATTCAATCCTTTTTCAATTCATTGGCCTTAAGCTATTTTGCCTAAATTCGGGCCTGATCGATTTTTTGACAGTAATAAGCAATATGGGAGGTTTTTCCTTTGAAAGAAACTCGATCGTTGCTTTGTCAATTCAAAATGGATATCTACCTTTAACCCGTAGCTATTCTGAATTCTTAAACCACCTTTCTTTGGATCATACCTCTGTAGTTACCTATTTAAAGATCTTAGGAAAAAAGAGGAAAGCCTCCTTTAGATTCTACAATCATCACTTAAGGCACTCTAAATTTTCCAATGCAAGCCATACCCATGGAGTATCCACTCTATGGTTCTAAAGCCTATAGTTGTTAATAAACCCTAAGGGCTATTAAACTAGAAGTGAACTCATTATCTAAATCTCAATCGAATTCAAACTTAAAATGTAAACCCAACTCTTACAAAACTTTAGTGGATTTTCAGGATCAATTGGTGTTAGACCCCACTAATTCCTCATTGAGATCTCTTTAAGAAGTAGCATTGTATGATTACTTATTAGCCCTTCAGTCCTATTGCTCTCAACTCAGATAGAAATCAGGAACAAACTGGCTAAAAGATGGTGATCATAACTCTAAATTCTTTTATCACGCCAAGTTTTGGAACTCTTCAATAACACTTACATTTTAAATAAACTCAATAAGACCTTTGTGACTCTTATTCCTAAGGTCCTTAATCTCGTTTCATGAATATAGATCCATTTCTTATTGCAATGTAATGTATAAGGTGATCTCCAAGATCCTTGCTAATAGACTCAAAAAGAGTTATACTTACCTTGATTAGCCCTAATTAAACTTCTTATATTCATAATAGGAATATTAAGGATAGTATCATTCTTGTACAGGAACTCTTTAAGAGATACTACTCCAAGAAGTGTTTTAAGAGTTGAACTTTCAAAATCAACTTGACACTGGCTTCTAACTCTCTTAATTGGAGCTTTCTAATTAGCTCAATATAGCTTACAGATTTTCTAGCAAATTCATTACGTGGATCACCAAGTTCATCAATTATACTTCTTACTTTGTTCTAATCAATTTTGAACCATCAAAGATCATTAAGGTCTAATTAAGGTGCCTCGCTTTCACCTTATTTATTTGCTATCAGTATGGAAATTTTTACCTGACTGTCAAGGTTAAACATAAGCAGTGAACCTAGATTTAAATTTATGACAAATGTGTAAAGCTTGGCCTTTTCAATTTATCATTTACGGATGTTCTATTACTCTTTCATGGTGCCAATCTAGAATCCATTAAGCTTATGTTTAGCTCCTTGGAGTCCCTAAATCAATCTTAGGTCTAGTTTTAATCCAAACAAAAGCTCAACAAGTGTAAAATAGAGTATATTTAGTTTAATGTTCTCATCAACAGGTGTAAATCAGAGTATATCTTCACTTGTTTCTATTGGAGGCCTCTCAATGCAACAACTCCCATTTAAATATCTAAGGGTTCATTACTTTATTAAAAAAATCACCTTTCAGGATTGTTTACCCCTCTTGTGTAAAACTCCAAGCCTTTCCTTTCATTGAATATATTTTTTTTATGTTCGATGAATATTATTTTTTGGGGATCCAACATCAAAATATTGAAAATTATCTGAAATAAGTGCTAGAGTGCAATGATAATGGATCAAAAATAAGTCCGATATGATAGATTTTAGGAGTTTCGAAAGTTTAGGACTTAACCTTTTTGGAAAGTAATGGGTATTAGTGATTTTAAACCCATTTGAAAATTTTTAAAACATCCAATTAATAAGTATTGACCTTAATTTCAGTATTTCATAGTCAATTTGATGATAAAATAGTTGTGGAATATTTTTGAAATTTAATTTGATTAGTTAGCGAATTAAATGCATTAAAGAATAATTTGGTCATTTTGTATGCATTAAATGACAATTTGGTCTTTTTGGTATTCATTAAAGGAAAATTTGGTCATTTTACATGGTGTTGGTTGAAGGATGAGTCATTAAAAGAGAATCAATCGAAAGGTGACACGTGAAATCCATTAAAAGAGTATAAAAAGGCATTAAGTAAGACATTTAGCTTCATTCTTTAACATAGCAGTGAGTGTTGGGAGAGGGTAAACGTGAGAGACCAAAAACAAAAGTGAAAGGGAAAGAAGCAAGTGTGAAACTCGACCAAGGAGAGAGAAAGAAAAGGGCTTCTATTGTTGATTAGTTTTGACGGAGATTTGAAGAGATCTTGATCAAGTAAAGGTATTCAACAAATACCCAAAAGATTGGAGAAAAAAGTGGTAAGTTTTCCTTTCCTAAATTCCTAATTTTTGTGAGTTTTTAGTATGATTGATGTGTTTAAGATCAATAGTGCCTTGGTGTTATTTTGGTATTTTTTTTACATGAAATTGGTTGAATATGACAAGAGAGTAACTTGTAGTACAATTCTGTCTTAGGTTTATTTGAAAAAGTTCCATTATTTTGACCATAAATTGACCTAAAAACCTCCAAATTGGGTGATTTTAATTGGAAATGAAACATAAGACATAGTACTAAAAATTACTAGAAGAGACCCTCACCTAATTTTGGCTAAATCATATTAGAATTTGAGATTGGTGATCTGATATTGCCCCTATATTTGAGTAACTTGTGACATTTGGTGCATGTTTCTTGATTTAAAACTTAAAATGGCTTGATTTTTTATCATATAAAAATTAAAGACATAGAGGAACAAATATCTTGAAGATCTCAAAATTTAACGTGAACGTCTACTATGTGAAAATTTAGGAACAAGTGGAGGTATAAATTTTGGACAGCGGTCATAACCGTGAATCATCATGCTTGATAATAATATGGTGAATTAAAATGAGTAAGATAGTATTTTGAAGAAATTGTTAAGCTAGAATACGTAAAATATGATATTTAAGTAACTTTCGAAGTTGTATTTGAAAACGGAGAACAATAGGTTATCTTATAGAAGTAAGCGAAAACACGATTAGTGTAAGTGTTACGCGATTAAATACTAATATCAAATTTTGTTAAACCAAATTTATAGTTTTAATGTTTTATTTCCAAATTTGAAAATAAATGTCTAAGCGAAATGCGTTTTGTGTAGGTAAAGGAGAGGCACCGAATGCTCAAGTGTGCTTGGCGATAAGTTTACAAAACAATAAGTGTTCTTTAAATTGATTTTATGAAAATGATTTCTATTCTATCATGAAGTGAATATTGATTATAAGTTTTATGCCAATATTACTAGTATAAGTTTATGGTTTAGGAATATATGAATTGAAGTTCGAAAGTTAAATCTACATTGAGATATTGTTACTGGTTGATAAAAAGGAAATGATTTCTAGTAGGTCTTATACATGTTATTATACCAGTGTATAACGATTAACCTAGAATAGGTAAACGATGTAGAACCAACTTCGTAATTAATGGATAACCAGCTGTGGGTAAGTGATGTATAACCAACTATATAACTATTATATATAGTGGTTAACAACCAGCTCTGTAACTAATGGTTAACCAGTTGCGAGTAAGCAATGGAGAATTGATTCCGTAACTACCGATGTATAGCGGTTATCCTAGTGTTCGTAAGCGATGCAGAATCAGCTCTGTAACTTTATACCTAAGGGTACCTTATGGCAAAGAAGTCAGTGATAGGCTATGTTGTGTGAGAAATTCATGAGATTTTTAACGCCGGCGTTATTTATTTGAAAAGTAATTTGAGAAACTTGATTTCGGGAAGCATATATGTTTCATATTAATATTGAATTATACGAATTGAGATGAATTTGTTTTAGGGAGGTTTAAATTGTTAATTGTGATTTGAATAGAAAATCTAGCATTTACTGAGCTCATTTAGCTCAAACTTTCTTTTCTTTTTTTAAATGAAATGTCCCAGGTGCACACTCAGGAGCTTTAGTTGAAAGAACTCCACTTCACGAGTAGTCAACTTGGTCACATGCTATTGTGTAGGCATTTTTGCCTTGTAAATATTTTAGGAACATTTGCATTTTCATGAATATATTTTGGATTGTATTTTTGTGTAAAAAAAGTTAAATGTTTTAAAGTTAATGAATATATTTGAGCTTTGTTATTATTAAAGTGATTGTTGAGATTGCTTGTGAATGAATTTAAAGTCCAAAATTTGTAGTGGGAATTTTGAGAAGATTAAAGAAGTGCTTTTGAAATTTTACAGATTTGAAAATTTTGAGATAGTTAAAATGTAGTCGTTATGTTGAAGAAATTTTTTAAAGAAAAAGCCCCCATGCTTATGTCTTTTAATGTTAAGTTAAGGCTTTTTGGTAAAAAGAGCAATAAGCTTAGCTTCATGGGAGCCTTCTAGTTGGATCAAACATCGACCAGAGGTCCACCGCGAGATGTCGGACAGGCCACCTAATCATTTTAGGATAGGGCATACTCGTTTTTAATGGAGGTAGAGTGCGATTTATTATTTCCATCCTATAAATTTTTACAATTACTAGTGCCCTCAAAGAACATTCTAAAATCTATAGATGAACTTTTGAGGGACTTCTTTCGGAGTGGAGTTAACAGTTCTAAAGGTGAAGTGGTCAAATGTATGTTTATCTAAAGATCATGAGGTTATAGGTATTTGCTCATTCACATTGTCTAGCAAGGTCCAATTAGGCAAAAGATTTTGAAAATTTTGTGTAGACAAGGAAGCTCTCTAGATTAGGTGGCCGTGTACGTATTTTCTGAAGGGGAAAAGCATTTGAAGCGTTAAGGTAAATGATAATGTCACATCGATATTGAAACAAATTTTGCACCTGAGAGACTCAATCTCGCTCTCCATTAAGCACAAGGTGGGGGATGGCATACCTGAAAATTCCAAGGTACAAGCTTTTATCAAGAGCAACACTTGGATCTTGATAGCCTATTCCACTGAGGGAGGGATCCTCATTGATTATGGATAATTTACCCTCCTATTCCCGCAACCCCTTAATCCAGGATCCTCATTGATTATGGATAATTTACCCTCCTATTCCCGCAACCCCTTAATCCAGGATTCTATTCTTTGGTTACCATACAAGGACATGACATTCTCTACAAGGTCTTACGAAAAGCTCCCTAGGGGGACCCTAACTTAAAATGGGACTCTGCTGTATCCTCTCTAATACTTTCATCCTATGGCTAGCTGCTTTAAGGAGGTTGAGCACCAAGGACTCCCTCAAAATTTACATATTTGACAAGAATTGCTCTTTCTTGTTATAGGCTACAAAAGACCTTGACCATCTTTATTTTAATTATTGTTTCTCAGGAGCAAAACTCTCAAGTTGTTTGGGTTGCGATGTTCCTACTCGAAGTTCTGGGTATCATAGTGCTTGACTTATAGGTTTAGAGAAACGGAAAACAATTCCTTAGCACTCTCAAGGAAACTGCTACTCAAAATCAAAACGGCATTACTGGCAAGGGGTCTTGAAAACCACTTAGGTCCGGAAGCCAAGCTTACACGGTTCCTGTAACTTGCACCCGATTAAAACTTTTGTGAACTGTGATTTCGAATGTATCTTACGGCTAGGGGTGGAACAATTTTGTAACCTTGGCCTTGTTTAACATTATTACATAAAACTTTAAAAAAGTCATCAATTCTGTTTTCAAGGATGCTATATCCTTCTCAGAATTAATATTTAAGGAGTCCATTTCATTCACTCGTCCAAAACGAGGTTGGGACGTGATGGTCCTAAGGTTCAACCGAGAGCAATAGCCACAGAAGACTTACCTGGGATATCCGGGTGGGCCCTTGGTCTCTTCCAGCTCCATTGGAAAATTAAATCCTCATCATAAGGCAATTAATTATCTGGAAAATGTATACAAGTGGGCATGTGACTCAGTTGGGGTACAGTGATCTTCTACCAAGGATTTAAAATTTGTCAGACGAGCTTGTGCAATTTGTTGATAATAATTAAGAATTTTTAGAAAAACAAAACCTAATATGGCAATGACAAGTTGTGGTGCAGTACAAGTGTGGGACAATAGTTCAATGCCAGTAAAGCATGTGTGCTCTATTTGCAACTACAAATCAGATCAGAATTCTATGTAATGAAATTGCCATAATCAATCAACTATTGTTCACTATCGCTCCCCTGAGAAACTGAGATCGTTTTGCTTGATTCCCCCATGACTTCCTGTAGAAATTGTAACGGATCAGAATAGCAGTTCCATAATCAAATATAGAAGTTTAATAAGTTAGGAAACAAGATCAGGATTACATGTACCACAAGACTTGATGCATATTAAGTCGTTAATCTCTTTTTCTGAAGCCTTTCTCCATATTTTACAGGGTCAGTAAATGGGGCGGGGAATTATACCTGTCTCATTCTGTAGAACTGCACACTGTTCTAATTCCTTAAAAAAATTCTCTAGCCTCAGATATATTGCAATTTCATCAATAATATATGGTAAACTGTTACTGAAAATTATCCATATATGTGGGATAGTAGCCTAGGGAATTATCTTTTCTTTAAAATGTTAATAAGTCTTCCAGAAAATTCAACCTCCAAACAAGGAAAATGTTTTAGGGGTTGACCTGAGAAAGAAATGCATGAAGAATGATGAAACACTTAAATCAAAACCAGGATAACTATGATCAATTCATGCTCTTTTCAGTCATTGCAGAACAAGTAGTACATATATTTCTGACTAAATCTAACTTCAATTTCGAATTCTATCCCCCAACTCTACTAGATTCTTTAGACACTGTCATAGGTTTTTCAAAAATCAAGTCATTCCCAGGATTCCGTTTAGAATTTTCCATATTCCCAATTGTTGTCTTGTACTTGTTTCCAATTAAGAGAGAATATTTGTCATAAATTGAACATCTAAATTGTTAGCTAATAATCCCAAACCTGAACATGTGACTGGTGCTTGTTATCTCGTAGTTCATGTTCGTTTTGCCGCTGTTGTGGCAATGGTAATTGTTGTTGGTGATGGTCTTGCTGCTGCTGTTGTGGTAGTAGTTGTTGCTGTTGGTAAAGATGGTCCTGCTGCATTTGATAGGACTGTTGTGGTAGCATCTGTTGTTGCTGATGAAATTGCAACTGTTGCTGCTGTTGCCTTACTTCTTGTCTCTGGTGTGGTTGATTTTTCCACACAAAAGGTCCTGGCGGTTGTTGCTGAAGATGATGCTCCTGCTCTTGTGGATAGGGAAATTGCTGCTGTTGTTGCTGAAGATATTGATGTTGCAACTGCTGTTGTTGATAGTTCTGCTGCCAAAGCTGCTGCTGTAAAGGGGATTTCTGTTGAAACTGCTGCTGTTGTTGCCAAAGCAGCTGCTGTTGCTGTTGTTGATAGTAATAATATTGCAATATTTGGTCATATGCTTGGCTATCTTGAACATTTGCACTTTGCCCATTATACTGTGCTTGATATTGAGATGTCTGTGTCTGCTGAAGAGAATAAGATTGAGAAAAGGGGAGAATTTTCTGTTGCTGTGCATTTTGCATTGACCAGGCTTGAGGATTAGCTACTGTAGTAGAGGCGGGACTCTGATTTTGTCCTTGAATACCTTGAAACTGGGGGCTTTGCAAAGGAAAAGGTTGTGAAAGGTAGCCTTCACTCATCGGTAGCTGAGCATCATTTTCAACTTGTGGACACTGATAAGAAGCCAGCCTCTGCCGATTAAGTCTTCCACGGGAATGTCCTTGATCCCTAAATTTGGAATCTCGGCGCATTCTTCCATACCCACTCTTTCGACTGCAGTTTTTACTACTACCTACTAGCGTTTGTAACTGCGGAACTCCCTCTGACATGTTCTGATTACTTCTTGACCATGGAGGAATGGCCCTTCTAGCATTAGTTTTGGCCGAAACATCAGGGCGACAGCTTATTGGGCTTGATGCAGAACAATGAATGTTAGCCTCATCAATACTCCCAAGCATGTCATCATTGGATATAGTATTCTCTTTATCTTCATTCTTCAGCAGGCTTTCCTTGGATAAATTGGATTCTTGAGGAAACTCAACTTCATTTGATGTGAAAGGATATCTACTCGTTGAAGGAGAAATTTCAGAATTAAAAGATGGATTGATTTGAATAAAAGACTTGGTTTCCCGTGAATCTAAGGAAAGTCTTCCCAGTAAAGGTGACTTCAAATCCTGTCCAAGATCATGGTGATGCTCTTGCAGAACACTGATTTTTGACAACTCAATTGAAGCTTGACTATCACTTTCATTAGTGACTCGATCTACTGAATCAAGAGATATATTTTGTTCAGGGGACTGTTCCCCAAGATGCTTTGAGACTGTAAGAGATAACTCCTGTGGAGCTTCTTCTGCCTTGTAGACAGATTCTCTAGACTGAAGCACTCCATCCGTAGTTGGGACAGGCGGGATACCACAATTTTCCCTCCATGGTGCTTCGTGGTTAGATACCTGCTCAGATAGCAAGTCCTTACTCCCCAGTAAAGGCAGTTCACAGTTTGTTGCTTGTTCCGTTGCAAGCAGGTCAACCTGGTTATCATGATTTTCTCCCGGGTACACTCTTTCATCTTGGAGCAAGGATCTAAGATGGCGGTCAGAACTATGATCTCCAAAGGATAGGCAAGGCAATCTAGCTTTGTTGTCTTTTTGAGTTTTATTAGCCTTATTCCATTGTATTATCTTAGCAGTAGAAGAAAACAAAGTAGTACTCCGAGAATGTGGAAACAATCTCATATGTCTAATCCATGCCTTCCTTGACTCATAGCTAGTCCCACAAAGGTCAACAAACTGCAATCATGAAATTTTCGTGCTTATTTGTTTATGTTAATTAAATGCATCTAGTAGATATTTGTGAATCAGAAACGAATAATGGCCATATAAAATGAATGGACTGCTAGAACTTTGACTTTCGGGCTGGAGTCAAGAAAAAATAAAAGGGTATGTGTTTAGGAATAACTCCTAGTCTAAGACTCACTCCTAATTAAGAACCACCCTTGGAGAACAGAAAGCTTCCCAATTTCGGAAGTCAAAATCACAGAATCCATTTAAAAACCACCAACCTCCTCAAATACTTGATGAAAGACATATATGAAAAGACATTCACGAGGTAATCTGACCTATCTATAACTCCATTTGACAAGGTATATAAATAGAAATTCACCTTGTACTAGACCACTACAGTGACCAATTAAACTATAAGCGTAGGGGGTCAATTTTACCTCTAAGTATAGTCTTGATATATCCTCCCTCTCTTCTGCACTTAAACCCTGACATTCAAGTGCTGTTGGAGATATCACATCAGCTACAATGGATTCCACCACATTCATATGTCTTGACTCCCCATGTGTAATTGCAAATTTAATTAATTCCTGTAGAAGTAACAATCAGCAACTATCTCAAGCTTCCACACAAAACAAAACTAAAAGCAAAAAAGAAAAAGCAAATGTCCAGTCTAGAAAACTACAAATGTCAAAGCATGGCCAACTTTAAAAACTAGATACGATGTGAAAACAAGCCAATGACTCTCTTGGGATTTTATAGATTGCTTCCTCACACCCAAGAAATAATTTGAGAATAAGAACAGTTGATGTAGGACAAATGGAAGAAATCATCAACTAGGAGTTAAAACTCACAAAAACTACGAAATATGGACTGTTGATTGTTGTTAGGCTGTCAAAATTCAAATTTCAGATTGGGATATAATTGGATATTTTGGGGTTTGATTGCTGAAAATTTGGGCTAGGATTTGATATAGCTGGAATTAAGGTTTACTATGGCTAGAATTTAGGATTTTGTTTACTGGAATTCTGGTGAGATAAACCAATAATGGAGGGTAACAACTAGAATCGCTCCTAGTCTTATCACACCTTCTAATTGAAAACTTAAATTTAAAGATAAAAATTTCAGGATATTTTGTTATCCAAGGGCTAAATACGCACATATTTATAGAGAAGTTCTTAAAATCCTTATTCTAGTATGAAGGGATTCTTAAGACATTTAAATCCTATTCTAATAAAAATTCTATAAGTTTTAAGTCCTAAACAATTACAATAAAACATCTACGACTAGAATAACATATATAACTTGTTACTACTTCCTAGCTAAATCCTAATATAATCTAAATTCAGCCCTTGTTGTCTTTGTTGTCAACTGAATTCCCATCTTTGAACATGTTAGCATTTCTCCTAGTGTTCAGTCTGCTAGTGTTAGTAAATAGTCCATTAAGCCCATCCAAACCTACATCCGTAGGGGTAAGATGGGGAAGGGGACAAATGCCACATAGATAGGTTGTTAGGAGTTAGTTACGGAGAGAGATTGTGAATGAGAGGGTGCGGGGAATATAGAGGAATCTATATAGAGAAGGGGGAGGGGGGTTATTATTCTTCTTCTTCAATTATAGCTACTATATCGGCCTGGAACTATTTTCTAGGAGGTAGACTACTATTGTACCCTACTTATTATGTAAATAATACAATCCCTATTGCTATTCCTATCAATTGGTGCTTTCATTGAGAGGCTAAGAGGATAGAGATTGTATGAAAACGAGGATGGAAGCTCAGTACCCTGATGGCTAGCATAGAAATGTTAGCCAAATCTCAAGGTCTATTATAGTCGGAGCTGAGAGATGGGTTTCAGACGTTGTTGGGAAGGAATCCGTAGAAGCAGGTCGTGGGTGAGGGAGAGGGACCACCAGGGTTCACCCATCATGCGCAAGCGTCATCTTCAGCTGGGAACGATAGACCTGTGCAACCCATATTAAACTCTGATGGTAGTGACAGACCTGTGCGTGGACTGCAGGGGGTTGGTAATCGTCGACAAGATGATCACTCTTCTTCAGCAGCTATGGAATGTGCATGGGAGGAGTATAGAAATGCAACACGTCGAGCCGACCTTTCGACGTTCCACAGTGACGACCCATTTGCATGGTTCATGCGAGTTGAATCATATTCTATGATTCACGAGATTCCACCGGAGCTTCTATGAGCTCTTATGCTACATGTTACCATTGTAAACCAAAATTTTGATACTAAATTGATTAGGACAAATATAAGAAATTATCAACTAATAATTAAAAATCGCAAAAACTAGAAAATATGGACGATTGATTACTGTTAGGCTGCTAAAATTCATATTTCATATTTGGGTATAATTGAATTTTTAGGGTTTGATTGCCAAAAATTTGGACTAGGATTTTAGGGTTTGATATGACTGGAATTTAGGTTTGATATTACCTAGAATTTGGGGTTTTGGTTACTGGAATTTTGGTGAGATAAGCAAATAATGAAGGGTAAGAACTAGAATCGCTCCTAGTCACTCTAAGAAGAAAAAATCACACATTCTAATTGAAAACTTAAGTTTA
Source organism: Erythroxylum areolatum (assembly GCA_024520975.1). Classification (NCBI taxonomy): domain Eukaryota; kingdom Viridiplantae; phylum Streptophyta; class Magnoliopsida; order Malpighiales; family Erythroxylaceae; genus Erythroxylum; species Erythroxylum areolatum. The sequence goes on along the minus strand of JANIJH010000002.1, from coordinate 37,328,232 downwards.
TAGATAAAAAAAATTCAGGATATTTTGTTACCTCTACAATTAACTTGCAACAAGGCAATTGTTTGATACCATCAATCAGAATGCTTATGGCAACGTTATCATTGTTGGTAATCTACAAAACAGAAAAATAGTCTGAACACAACATGAGTTTTAACTAAAAAAACAAACAAACATGAAGTGGTGTGAGTATCAAGCACTAATAAGACCCTAGCAGCTAGGACTTAAAACATCCATGAAAAACCTACCAAGTACTTCAGACGTGAAAAGTGAATATGCAAGGCTGGAAGAATATCAAATCTTCCCTTTGTTGTAGCCATTTCCAGCGCTTCTTTGTATATGTTAGAAGCTTCCGTGAGATTTCCCTGATCCATTTAGATAAGTATTAACAAGAATTCGAAAACTAGATGCATGTAGTTAAATCTTTTTATTTTATTTTTAATATACATACCAAACGCTTTTCCATGTTAGCTTTTCTTACAACATAGTCAAGAAAGTCTGCATCTGATTCTGCACTACACTGAAGAAAGGCAGAACGTGCACTGTGCATATCCCCAATATGTTCCTTGTACATGGCATTGAACAAGTGAACCATTGGCATCTTCTGCAACGAGCATATTAGTGGGGCAATAAGTGTCTCCATCATTCATAAAGAATTGAGTCGAAGCATTACAATCAATGGGATGATAGTCATTGCAATATGTATTTTCCTTTGATATTGATACTCTATAGTTGTAACAACCAACAGGTGAAAATAATCCCTAAATATAAGTAATTACTAAGCACACGTCTTATCATTGTTTGTTAGACCATTGAAGTGGCATGGCTTCATTTCCATCTTATTGTATTCCTTATACTACTTTTAGATCCAACAATTACTGATTACTGTTCAAATTTTGGCTAAATTTTCATGTGAATTAACAGGGGTCTTCTAAAATCAAGTGGTTATAAGTTTGCACACACTTATGATAATTGGAAATTTTACAACTCATATTGACTTGTAAATAGTTAAGTTATGTGCAAACTACCCATGTGTATGACTGCAACAATAGCAACAAAACACAAACCAACATTTAGCACATTTTGACTTAGTGACATGAAAATACAGGAATAAATGAATTAGCTCATATAGGTGTAAAGCAAACTGATGAGTTATCAGTATCTCTGCAGCTTAATATTACCTTCAGAAAGGTTTTTGATGCTCGGTCTAGTGCAAAGTTTGCCATCTCTCTTCCTCCTTTGCTTTCCATGAATTCCACATAACGCATCCAGAATTCAGGATAATTAGCACATGAAATCAAGCATCTTTCGTACAGTTTAACAGCCTATGATAATTAATGAGAAGGAGTGTTAGATGTCACAAAGAAAGAATGGAAAAGACAAAGTGTTGTAACAAGACAAACCAATACCCAGTCAAAATCACCAAATGATTCAACAAAGTCTAGATAGTGATGCCAATTTTCTAATTGGCCGACATCGAGTGACTTGACATGAAAGTAAGGCCTCTTTATGTGAGTTTCAAAGTATTTTATTTTCCTATTCAACTCAGAAGCCTGCTGATAAAGCAATTCTCCTGTAGCTTCATATCTCTGCAATGCTTTAAATTTGGCCAAATTAAAAGATGGATCCAATAATTCATCAATGATGGGAGTTATATTATCTGGCCTATAATTTGCAGACACTTCACCGTCAAGTACAGATTCCACCACCATTTCTTGCATAGAAGTGTTGTTCGATTCAATTGCTTCCTTCCAAATGCACAACTTCTTCTTAAAACTGGAGAAAAGCAACTTACGCTAGTAAGGGCTTAATGACCAACTAATTGGAGAATATTTAAAAAACGCAACAATATAATAGCAATTTCAACCAATGAAAGATAAAGTTGCACTATCTAAAAATAAAATTGGTACTGAATTTGTATTGAAGCCCCAACATCAATTAGATACATTAGTTAGATGGATTAATTTTGGTCCATAAGGATGGCCTTTTGTACATCTGGACTTCAAGGTCTATATACCTTGTTCTACAACCATGGTTTTTGTTTTCTCTTTTTTATTGGGTTGACAATAGCATACGATGAATAGATATCCTTATGTTTAAAAGAAAAGGCTGCAGTATAGAATTAAAGTATTGACTACCATGTAAAATGTGTATGCTCAAAGTGGCAAAAACTCTTTTGATACCCAGATCAATACTGCTAAATTGTTGATGTTCTATCAAATGTTCCCATTTCTAAACAATTATTGGTAAACTTAGGTTAAGATAACAAACCTAACGCATAACCCACCAATTCTAGTACTCCCTACACTCATTCAATGTTGCATATTAATCCTTCACATAATCCAGAAGCACCAACATGATGAGATCCAAATGTCAGCTTTTTGAAGTATTTTAAGTGATATGAGAAATTAGACATAAAAAAGAAAAAGAAAACGAGAACAAAGGCATACCTATCATAATAGTGATTCAACTTTTTGGTAGGAAATCTCAATGTTTGGATGTAAATGTGAGCCAAAGCACTCCAATTTTGTTTAGAAAACTCAAATGCGATATATTTATCCCACAAGGCATGGCATAAATAATCTTTTCCAACAAAAGACAAGCCTCTTTTGAATAACCTAATTGATAAGGTGAAAACAAATATGTTAATGAAGTGAACAAAAGGAGATAAGAATTTGGGGATGAACAAGGAGTTAATTTTGAGTGATTAAAGAAAGCAAATATAATATTGTTATTGCTTTAAAATGTACAATGATCAGAACTCTGATCATATGCACGCTGGAAGTGAAACAATTTGCTATACTAAGTTTCAACGTAAATCCTATATTCTTTGCAACATTAGCAATAAGCTAAGAAATAACTAATTTCTATGCAATCTCAGAACCTTATCCATAGGTATGGAGCTAGTTTAATTTCTTGAAGGTAAATTGTTAATATAACATTTTAACATTATCAGATCAAAGCTTCCACCAGATTGTTACAAAACACTTGATGCCTTAACAAGGAATATCTGTAACCACAGTTATAGTTGACAATGGTTTACAAATTATATCAAAGCTTTTAAGTCAAAAATCAATATTCTCTTAAACTACTTCTAATCCAAGGATATTACCTACGAACATTAGATGGATCCTCAAAGGCCAAACTACCAAAGCTACAGTAGTCAACCCAGACATTGACAGAATAAGTTGCTGAACACACAGCTCGTTCATATATTTCGTAAACTTTGTCAATAGAGCACAAGTGCATACAGTGATCAGCATACTTTCTCCAATAACCGTAACACAGAGGATACTTGGACAAGAAGGAATCATAAACAAGACATATAATCTCTATGTTGTCCTGCAAAAATTGGAAACAGAAACTCCATCAAATAAAGAGAAGCAAAAATTCTAGTTCATGAGAGAATGCAAGAAAAATAAAAAAATCTTGAGATTCTATAAATTCCAATAAAGAATTTGTTTTTGTCGGGCTCAAAATCAAGTTTATCAAAAGCACATGGTGCTAGATAGTATTATGAGAGAATATGATGCATAGACAGCATATAGTATTGAATTGAAGTGGATACTGATGAAATTTCCTACTTTCATACACAAAATAAGTCAATATATATTTTAAAATTTTATTATTATAATCACAATTCAGATGCTGCATGAAATAAAGGTACCATCAGAAGAGAAAACTAAAGAGAAAAAATTCCAACATGTTCTCCCATATAATGGGAGAGTCTAATCTGTCAACAGTATTAATACATTAATACACCATTGTCAAATGATGATTTCATATCGCATCAAAAGCAGATTTTGTGCCTTTTCCATAGCTATAAAGATTTGAAAATCCTTCCTTAAGTAGGATTTATTAGTTGTAGAAAGATACGTCTATAATAGTTTTACTATTTTTAAGTACTGGAATTTAGCATCCATTTTATAGATGGAAAGAGAATTTTTCGGCTAGAAGTTCTCTAAGTTGCATGTTATTAGGGCCTTTCATCTATCTTAAGTCTAATCTCATTGTCATTTAGCCTTTATCCATCTTAACTCTAATTCCACTTTTATTTATTTGAAAACTATTCTAGCTCCTATTCTTTGCTTATTCTAAATTTTTAACTTAACTCTAGTATTTCGGCAATTACATAGTGGTTCAACAATATACTAGACGTACTAGTTTTTCAGTTTCTTTCAATGGAAAAATTACTAAAATTGGGCATTTCATTTGGAGATTTTTTTCAGAGGTAAAGATTTATTGGAACATGTCGATGACACTGATTCTATTCTTGATAAAAACAAGAATAAAGATGAACATGCTAAGTGAAAAGTCAAAGAGGCTCAACTCATGACGTGGGTTTTAGGATTTGTTAAGCCCAAAATCATCTTGAATCTTCAATTCTTCAAGACTACAACTGAAATGTGGTTTCGTTTAAAAAGCTCCACAGCCAATATATTGCTCATCAGTTTCAACCTGAGCATGAATTAGTAACACTCCAACAAGAAATCTCTCTATTTCTGAATTTTACTCGTAAGTTTATAAATCTTTGGGTTGAATATACATACATTATTTGTCCTACGTTGCCTCTTGAAGGACTTAGCACTGTTCAATCTATTCATGAAACTACTAAAAGGGATCAATTTCCTATGAGGTTAAGATCTGAATTGGAAGGCAGTAAGTCCAATCTTATGAATCAAGATCTAATATCCTCTTTCGATGCATGTCCCAATGATTTGTTTAGTGAGGAACAACGTCTTCTTACTCAAACCAGAATGGCATAACAAAGATTCACCTTGATTCAGGTGGCTTGTGTAGCAAAGGTAAGCAAAGAGAAAGGGACATGAGCACTGTTCAGTTATTGTTGCAAAAAATTAGGTCTTTGTAGTTCAAACTATCCTAAATTCACAATTGTGATAGGCAACATGCATTCTTAGGGGAAAAATATACACAGAGACAAGTTAGGAGATGATGGGAGACGCTGATTAGGAAGTTAATATATCTTTTTGTAGAATTTATCTTACATTTCTATAATAATTATCTTATTTAGGTAATAGTTATCTTGTTTAGGAAGTTTATATTCACAGAAGTTCATTATTTTTAGAAGGAGAATAAGTTTGCAAATCAACTCTTACCTATTCAGCCTATTTAAAGGGCATTATGATGAATAAGAAGTTGGTCAAAATTTATCTTAAAAATAGTTGACAAAAGGCTTGTCAAGGGTGAGTTTTCTAAACAGCAACCATAGGGCCTTGAAAGGGGAAGAACTCCAATTAAACAAATGAGGATTTTCCTATGAGTCGTTTCTTGACTAGATCCTACAAGAACCCATAAAATTGCAGCAAAAAGGAAGGTCATATTATTAAGTAATGTCCAAACAGACCCCCAGGAAAGCTACAAAAACATATACTGCCTTTAGTGCTAATGGTTCTGTGGATGTAGTGTGACCGACACAAATTGCTCTTACTCCTGTTCAATCTGTAAATCCTTAAATGTTTACACAAATTATTATTTTTGCACTTTCTGCTTCATGACTCTCAAGTAAACCTTTTTCTATAGCATCCACTTAGTATTGATTTTGGGGCTTCCATGACAAACAATGATCATTTCCTTACCGATGTAAACAAATATTATGAAAATATCAAGATTCACACTACTAATAGAAATCATTTATCCATCACAACCATTGGAGATATTTCTTCTTCACTAACTGATGTCTTCATTTCTCCTGATCTTACCACTAATCTTGGTTCTGTCTGTCAGATGCTTGGAAATGATTATAAAGTAGAATTTTGCTATATCTAGTTATGTTATGCATAACAATTAGGAAAGATGATTGTAAAGGGGCTTAAAGTAGAGCATCTTTTTCCTATCCAACTTCCTTTATCTAGATATCTACCTTTTGTCACTTGTCATTATGTTGTTGTTGATTACTGAGTATGGGAAATGTTGAGATACTAAATAGTTGTAAATAGTTTATACTTAGATATAGATAGGCTGTAAATAAATAAGATAAGATAAGTTTGAAATCTCTTAAATTAAGGGATTATATTAGATAGCTTTAGATAACTTTCTAGATTTAATGTCCCATATATGGTTGTATACTCCTATTCAATATATGAGAAATAGAAAAATTCTTTCTCAATGGTATTAGAGCCGTAGGGCTTCTTTTTCTGGGATTTGTCCTGTGAGTAGCCTTCATTGCTACACTACTAAAACCCTATTGTTTTTCTTGTGTGTTCCAATCATGTTACGAATACCGTACCGCGTTTGATACCGGATTGGGTATGGTATTATACCGGTATCGGTTAATACCAAGTACCGTTTCGATTAATTTTTTAAATTTATTAAATAGTAACTGAATTTTTTTTAAATTACAAAATAATCCTTTATCATATTATATAGTTGTACAGTTTTAGTTTATATATATCTTTATTATATTCTAATTCTATATATAATAGTTATCTAAATATAATAATTTATTGTAAAATAATGAAAATAATTCAAAATTTTGAATTATTAATTATTTTTTATTTTATCAAAATTTTAAATTATTTTTTCAGAATTATTGTTTTTTCACATTCCATTTTATTTTACATTTAATTAGACATAATCACAATTTTAATTTAATATATATAATTAATTTAATAATTATTAATAAATATAATTAAATTTAAAATATATTTTTAAAATATATAAATTTCAAATAAATTTTGATTTAATAATTAAAATATATAAAATAAATATTAGTTTATAAATAATAATTTTTAAATTATTTATTTTAAAAAATAAAATATTTTTATTAATATTTTATTAATAAATATTATATAAAATATTTAAAAATTTTCAATAAAAATAATGTATTAGTAATAAAATTAAAAATAATTTATTTTTAAGTTTTATTTAATTTATAATTTTTATTAGCAATAAAAATATTTATTATTATTTTAAAAACTTTGAAAAAAAGAGGGGAAGGGGAGATAGGAGGGAGGGAGGGAAGGAAATTTTGAAAATTTTGCAAAAAAGTTCCCTAATTTTTTAAAATTTTTGGTACCGGCCGATATAATACCAGCGTTATCGACTGGTACAGGTCGGTGGTACCGGTACGGGCTAGTACCGACAGGTATTCAAACCCGGTACCACCGACCCCCAGTATTGTACCGGTTGTGGTCTGGTACAATATGGTATTCATTATTATGGTTCCAACCTTCATCGCTACATTCCTCCTTACCTCTCTTGTGTGATTTTCATTAGGGTAGCCTTAATTGCTGCAGTATCTTCTTCTTCACTGTAGTATCTTCTTCTTAATCATGTCAACCTCTCAAGCCTCTGTCTCCACTAGATCTAACCCTCCAGAAGAATTTGGCACCATTCAGAAAATTGGAGATTTACAAAATATTCGAGCTTCCTATAGGCTTAATGGGAAGAACTATCTCAAATGGTCTCAATTTGTTCATACATACGTCAAGGGCAAAGGGAGATTTAGTCATCTTCTTGGAACAGGACCAACTAAGGATAACCCAATGTTTGAAGCATGGGGTGAGGAGGATTCCATGATAATGTCCTAGCTATGGGATTCTATGGATCTCATGATCAGTGACACATGCATGTTTTTTGTCACTGCAAAGGAGATTTGGGACTACATTCGTCACACATACTCAAAGACTCGTGATGCTGCTCAAGTGTATGAGATCAAGGTCAAAACTGCAGCTGCTAAGCAAGGAGATAAATCTGTCATAGAATATGCAAACTTGTTGTAGAATTTGTGGCAAGAACTCGATGATTATCCAGTTTTTGAGATGAAATGACCTGAGGATGCTGTCATCTTGAAGAACTTCATTGAAAAATACCGTGTGTATGATTCTTTGGCTGGGCAGAATGCTGAATTTGACCAGGTCAGGATCCAAATCCTTGGAAAAGAGGACACTCCATCTCTAGAAGAGACAATCTCATTGATTTGAGCAAAAGAAAGTAGGAGTGTTATGCTTGAACCACAAACCATGGATTGGTCAACCTTATTAGCAAAAATTGATTATCAGGACAAAGGAAAAAGTGATCTATCTAAGCATTCTGGTAGAGAAAACCAGGGGAAGGAAAACAAGGACAACCTCTGGTGCACCCACTGCAAGAAATCGAGGCACACAAAGGAGACATGTTGGAAAATACACGGTAAATCACCAAATCGAGAATGGGAAAATCGTGGGGGACAGCAGAGATCCCAAACACACATGGTAGATCAGCCCAAAGTTGAGGAAAATTCAAGAACAATGGAATTAAACAGTGAAGAAATTGAGAAGCTGAGACGCTTGTCGGGGACTATTAAAAACTTTCTAAGACTTGTTCTTTGGCTCTTTCAGGTAAACCTTTATTCCCTATTTGCATGAATGCCTAAGAAAATCTTCATACCAATTCTTGGATAATAGATTCAGGTGCCACAGACCATACGACACCCACATCTCAACTCTTTCACACTTATACCCCATGCCCAAGTAACAAAAAAGGTTGTAGTTGCCAATAGCTCCCTAGTTACTATTGCAAGTTTTAGAGATATACCCATTACACCTACCCTTATTCTAAAAAGGGTTCTCCATATTCCAAAACTATCGGCTAGCTACTTTCTGTTCAAAAGATTACCCATGATCTTAAATGTTATGTTACTTTCTTTCCTTCTCACTGTGTTTTTCAGGATTAGGTCTCGTGGAGAAGGATTGGACTTGTTAAGGAAAGGGGTGGCCTCTACCTACTTGAATTGCCTCAAAGAGTTAGGAGCAACCTATCTTTGTCATTTCTCAGTTCCTCAAATAAAGATACCATGTGGCTGTATCATCCACGCCTAGGTCATCCATCTTTTAAAGTTTTAAAGGTCATGTTTTCTCATTTGTTTCAAGAATTAGATATTTCTGAATTTCATTGTGATGTTTGCGAATTCGCAAAACATACTCGAGTATCTTTTCCTATTAGCAATAAAAGAAGCTCTCGTCCTTTTCATTTTATTCATAGTGACATATGGGGTCTCTCTACTATACCTAATGTCTCCAGGGCTCATTGGTTTGTATCCTTAATTGATGATTGCACTCGGGTAACATGGCTCTTTCATCATCATCATCACCCAGTCTGAAATCCCGCAATTAAGCAGGGTCTGGGGAGGTCCGATAGTACGCAACCTTACCCTTACATAGTAGAGAGGTTGTTTCCGGTGGACCCGCATGCAAATGAGACAATATAAGAATGATGTGGTATACCAAAAACAATACATG
>JANIJH010000002.1:37288256-37300955 GCA_024520975.1 Erythroxylum areolatum | reverse complement strand
TATAAAGTCAAGACAACCACAATCCTTTTTGTTCTTTCCGCATTACTACGTACACTCAAACTGAAATGAGCCAATGAATGCAAAAAAAAAACCTAATGTATTTACATAAATTTGTTCAAACATAGATCAAGTAAGAGGACAAATTTTAAATAATTCAAAATAGTTGAAGGCATAAAGTAGAATAAGAGAACCATCATCATTTGGGTAGGATAGATGTTCTAAAGACTGTTTCTCAAATTAAGGATGAGAGGCTAGGCACTTATGAAAAACCATATTGGATCACTGTCAATGTAACTATTATTATTATAAAGGATGATAATTTTTGTTATACCGCTTGTCCAATCACGACTGGAGATAGGCCATGCAGTAAAAAGGTTACAAATAACGGAGATGGTAGTTTGTGATCTGAAGTCGCCTAATATTAATTTGGTTAGAGCGTAACTTGTATAAATGTTTTAACCTTGAATTGTTATATGGTATATGAATTCTACTCCACTGTTATTATTTGCTTTAGATGTAAAAGGTGTGACCTAGGAAATTTGCCCTACCAATGACCCTTGGCTTCTTGCTCAAATATCATGCATTCCAACTAAAGATCCAGAGATATCATGTATTAATTAGGTTTGTTTTCTAAAGTTCATATTAAAATAAAATGCATTTTAATATGAAAGAAAATATTTGATTGAATTTAGACCTAAAAAGGGTTGATTTCATGTATGTTAGATCATAAATCTTTCTGTTTATACATATGAATACAATTTATTACATAGTCATATCTTCTAAAAAAAATTGTCACTGATAAGTTATGGTATGGTTAAGGCTTTGGACAATCAATTGATTACCTCTAGACCTTCTAAGGAAGAGAAAAAATGTGACAGATGCTTTGGATGAGAACTTACTTCACAATAAATTAACTATATTACTTCCTCACACAATAAATTTACTACATCTAACTAGCACAATGTCATAACTACAAACCCTTATTCAACGTAAATATTAGTTTCATTCCTACATGTGCATGTCGGCAAAAACACAAAATCAGATCACGTAAGTGGTTTAGGAATAGGGGAATTGAAAAGGTCACTCAAGCTAGGTCTGACTACTTCAGCTTTTACTACGTGAACGAAGCTATGATCTTCGTGAACTCCAGTTATCTCATATGCTAATTGCTTCTACGTGTGTTAACATATAAATAGAACTAAAATACCTTCTTTTATTTATAAACGTGTGTTAACATATGAACTCCAATGATCTCATATAAATCTAGAGGATGCAATTGGTAGAGGACAAACCAGCAATGGTGAGGTGATGCGCTTCTCCACAACAAGCATTACACCTTCTTTTTTCTTCAAGCCAATGGCAGTTGATCCCAATTGTAATTAATTCAAAGCAGATTTTGTTAACAAACACATAACCATCAGTCAACTTCTGCATACACAAATCGATCTTTAAGTTCACAATAACAATAGAAACTTTTCACACAGTTGCACAACAATAACAGAAGTAATATTAGTTTTCTCAAGAAAAGAAACATTTGAAAACACACAATGCTGCTAATGATTATCTCAAAATATCCAGATGAAATACCCACATGAAAAAAAAAAATCCAGACAAAATACCCAGATGAAATTCATAGTCGCATTGGAAATACCCAGATGAAATTCATAGTCGCATTGGAAATACCCAGATAAAATACCCGCATGAAAAAAGCACCCCTCATGCAATCGAAACCCTTCACTCAATTGAAACAATACAAATGACTTACCTAAGAATCTGGTGGTAGAACGTTGGAATCACGAACATCAAGAAGAGAAAGAAGTTTCGGGAGAGAGGCTTGAAGATGTTTCAGATGTTAAAGAAGAAAAACAAGTTTCGGAAGGCTTGTGTGTACGAAGGATAGGTTTGTAAAAAGGTAACAAGCTTCAGATGTAGAAGAAGATTACAGATTTGTCAATTAGATAAATATAGATATTAGTTGGTTTTAGCTATTCTTTAAAATTAAAGAATACATATTCTAGAAGAATGAGTATTCTGTGTTTGTTTCTAACCAAACACAGGTTTAATAATTACCAAGGAATATGTTAGGAATAGAATTACTATTCCCTTAAACCAAACAGGCCATTAGAGTAGTCTAATTGTTTAATTTTATTGTTGTTGCCTTTTTTTTTCGTTTTGTCCTCTTGGTGTGCTTGTATGTATATCTCTACTTCAACTATCTCAAATAGTTCCGTATAAGTGCTCAACTTCCAACTATCTTCTAACTTTGAGTCATGTCTTAGCTAATCGTCTTGTACATCTTCATAATGTCTCAACTTTTGCTTACTAATTCCTATGTTTAATTAAGAATTCTCCAAGTAATCTAATTAACTTTTAAAACTTCTATTAAATGAGACCTTTTACTTTTAGGTTAAATGAGTCGAATTTCAATAATTATTAGGTAGAATAGAATATTATTTAAATATTATAAAAACAATTTGTTAACATATAAAAGTAGTTTGTCATGTTTATAGAATTAATACCAAAAAAGCATCCTGTATTTAAAAATAGAAAAAAATGAAAAGGCCTTCGTCTTTTAGATCCGGAATCGGATCGCTAACCATTCACGTGACTTACCGACTAGCCTTCACGTGCCTCCGAAATATCTAAGCTTTCCAGAATTAGATTGCTCACTTCCCGAAGCCACACTCCAAACGCAACCTTATAAAATATTTGACGGAGAACAGACGAGACGAGGGCTTCACTTCTCCTCTCAGTCAGAGACAGTGAATCACTTGGGAGAATAACATGGTGTCATGGACGGCGAAGCCTTTCAATCTGTACACCCATCGCCATAAGACCCAATTTCTTCCTCTGCAGAATCCGCGGTTTTGTTACCAGCACCATGTCTCTTTTCTGCCTGTTGTGTCGAGCTCTCTCCGCTTCAATCCTCTTCGGTTCGTTTTAGCGCAGTAGAAGAATTATATCAGATTCTATTCTCTTTTTATTCTTAAGTAATTTAAAATGGAATCCCTCTGAATTGAAAATAATTTTTGTGTGAAACGGAAGACTTTGGATAAAGAGCAATGATTTTGGTGTAATGGTGGTGAAGAAGAACGAGAAGAAGAAAATAAATAAGAAAGGGAGAGGATCCTCTGCGGTATGTTATGCTTCGCCTCTCAGTCCTCAAACTCTCCAGTGGATCACCACCGTCTCTTCTGCGTATGATCCCATCCCATGCATGTTTTATTTAGACTTCTTTCTTGTCTATATTTTCCTGATGAAGCAACATCCACATTGGTGTTCATTTCTTTTTGCTTGATTTAGGGTGTTGATGTTGACAAGGGGCACTGCAATTCATAAGTCGTTTCTTATTCCGTTATTCGCTCTACAAGCACCCCCCGATTTGATATCTTGGATCAAGTATCCATTTCTATTTCCTTTACTTTTTTATAGAGATTAAGATTCTTACTTTATGGTTCTTACTTTATGGTTTGGGAATTACTAAACTTGTGCAAGCTTGGTGTTTGCAGGGGTGATTATGGAATTTGGACGGTTTTCTTGGCTCTCCTAGTCCGCCTCTTTTTCTTTATTCCTGGTAGGTTCTGTTTCATGTGCTTGCAGTAGGATCTGCCGTTACTGACATGTTGCTTTATTGACATCAATATTGGAAGGAGTATGACATTATGGATATTGGGATTCCTTTGTACTAGGTGAACTAGAGTTGCCATTTATGGCCTTACTTTTTGTCAATGTGGCTCCTTATCAAGTTATGAGTCTAAGGTAAGTGTTGATTTCGTTTCTGCATTCTGGATTTGCAAATTTTCATAATTATTCTATCCATATAGGAGTTATTAGCTTGTTATCATTTTCTTTTATATTTATGCATTTCTTGTGCTGACAGAGGAAGACAAGAAGGTGAAGTAATTGCTATGCTGATTGCGTCCTATTTGGGTTTCCAGCATTTTTCAAGGGCGAGCAACTTGCGGAAAGCTTTTGAGCAAGGTTCAGTTGTTGCCACGGTTGCAATCATTGCAACTGCTGTCAACACATTCCTGCTATTAATCTGAATTGATACTATAAACTTAAATTGTCGACCATTTTCTTGTCAGTCATATGTAAATATTGAACTCGTTTGAAGGGTGACGGCCAGCCAGAATAAATGAGATACCAAAGAGGCTGGTCTTTTGTTCTTCTGTTACATACAAGCTGTATCATATCGTCAGAGTTCCGTATGTATTACTTTCTATTTTATTTTAGAATCGCGGTTATTCCACTATGAAATGGAACGGTTTCTTGTAATTTAAAGGTTTGACATGGTTTTCATTCCACTAGTGGATAATCCTGCATCTGTATCTTAATTTCAGAAAAATACTATCTGGTATCAACTTTCTTCCTCAATGCCAGTGTCCCACCAAAAGAAAGAAAAGAAAGAACGTTGGAAAAGATGTTAAATAGAAAATAACAGGCGAATTTTGTCTGTTTGTTTGTGATTCTAGAGTCTAGACACAATCACCAGCATGAAAATGGAAGTGATCAAAGCATACTAGCCTATTCTGCTTTTAAACATTCTTACAATCCTGAAAACTATTTGAATATAAGGGAAGAGACGTGAAATTCTGAGACTAGGAATAAAATGTTTGAATTCACCATATTCCGAAGGTACGACCGTTCAAAGATCTCACGGGGGATCTTCAAGCGTAGTTTTTCTTCGATGACTGTAATTATTAAATAGCTTTCTCCCTAGCGAATTATCTGTACCGACCCTATGGTCTTCGATTTTATGGTTTTTAGGATAAAGGATTTGAAATAATGGTGTCACTGTAAACTAGACTTTACCCTGTTATATTAAACAGTTCTCTGCAACTCCATTGTTGATATTCATTCTCTGTATATTAAAATTGGTGTAGTCAATCCGTTAATAAGAATTTTGTTAAGGATTGCACATGTAGATCCTATTTTGGTTGGATTAACAGGTGCTCGACTATTGCAGTACGAGTATTTTAGTACTAATTATATTAATAAGTTCAAATAAGAGGTATAGTTTGCCTCATTTGAGCTTGTTTTTGGAGCTTTTTGGCTTTGCCATTTAGTGGTTCTAGCTGGTAGGCCGCTGCTGCATCTTGTTTCTTCTAGCGAAGTTTCGTAATCAATAGAGATGCATGTCTTTCTCGACAAAACTTGGGGAAAGCTTCTGCAGTTGTTCTAAAGTTATTTGTTGTACTCATTCGGTGTTCCAAGAAGAAACAAGGTTTTGTCACCTAAATGTGTCTCCAATAATAAGTTGATTCTTGCTCGGTCAGGGAAAATATTGTATAGACGTGGTCAGTAAACTATTGAGATGAAATTTTACTACATTCAGAGTCTTCCCTGACTTGGCAGTAACTTGGCAAAAGCGCTGTATTACTTGTGAATGAGATTTCCTCTTTAGTCAACGATAATATTTCTGGCATTTACTCTTGATTCGTTTATTACTGCAATGCAGTCACGGTTGCTCTATTTTCTGTATCTTCATTTGGAAGTTTAAATCCATCAAGCATTAAGGAATATTACTTCAAAGGTCGTGTAGCTCCTCGTTTATAATTTAATTCATTCACTAGCTAATAACAAGTAAACTGTGTTCATGAAAATAGCAGTCCTAAGCTAGTTTATCTAGTACTTTGTTCTTCTAATTCTTAACATGGCTATGAATACAAGAAATCTGCAATATTCTATGCCCCTCTTCATTTTATCCTAAGTTTCTTGATTAACTAATATGCTCCCATAGAAGAAGAAAAGCAAATACTTGTTTATGTTTGGCCAAGATCCTGATAGAACTTCTGGTCAACGTGGTTGTCAACTCTTTGCCCACTGCTCATGAGTTCATGAACTCTGGCGCAATCGGAGTGACTGCCATTTCACTGGGGAGAGTATAAGATTCAATTCGCTGCGGATTAGACATGATTTTCAGCAAAAAGTGACCCCAGTATACCAGCAGCAGAAAACAGGGTAAGTAAGTTGCATAAGACCGAGGTGGCTGAGCTGGACTGGCCTGTTGGTCCTGCTACGCCATAGACTGTTGGTCCATAAGGCGAAGACACAGTCGGACTGGTTATAGTTGGATTCATCGTACTTGGAGGTGGTGGGGATGTTGTGATGGTCGTTGGGTTGGCTGGTAGACTTAAGCTGCATTGGTGAACTGCGAAATGAGTTCTCCATGGCCATCATCTTATTGTAAGAAACATGATATATGAAAAGATTAGTTTGAAAACCGTACCTGGGTGTTGTCCTGGCTGAGGCATAGTGACAGTTTCCCTTACCTGGAACAGTGCATAGAGCAATCAGAAAATTTCGTATGAAGGGGAAAGAAAAAAGCTTTCAAGTATGCGACAGCTTTTGAGCTAATATTTGGGAATGTACGTTACTAACTAAAAACAACTGGGGATATGAGGTCAAAAATTCCGTACGAGAGAGGGAAGTACCTCAGGTGAAGAAAATTAGAGAAAAGCAAAGATCTCCCTTAGAAATTGCTTCCTTGGAAAATTACTAGTTGAGAATTATCTCATTAAAGAAATAACTTCTTAGAAATTCTACTTTGGTTTAGAAAACAGGTCATAAATTGGAAGAACACTTGTAAAGTGTTAAACAGGACTATGATTTTCGTCAACAGTATTTCTTACTAGGGTCAGTGCTGCTAAGTTGTGCTGTTCCCCCAAACACACAGCTAGTTGGAACTGGATTCTTCCGGTAGTAGTCATTGAAGGCATAAGAGGCATGGTCACGGACAGTATTTGGGTCATAACAACTTGCAGCTGGTTGAATGGATGAACAATCTGCTCCCCCATAGCCGCAAGCATAGTCAAGAGCAACTTGTAAGGCTGTATCTGAAGCGGTTGGACTTGCAATGCACCAAGATCCTCCTGATGTGGTCGTGGTTGTTGTGGCCGGGGGATTTGTTGGTGTTGTGATTCCAATCGGCGGCGATGGGGATTCTGGTACAGAGGGTGTCGAGATAGGAGTTGTTGGATTGATGACTGGAACTGTTCCTGGAGCTGTGTCGTGTTGGGTGTCATAATATGGAGTCGAGAAGAGTGTCTTGTTTTCTTGGTCACCTGCAAATTCTGTTTTCCGATATGTTTCTAACGGAGGTATCTGTGAAAGACCTGTGCCTGAGGACACCAATAGCAAGATAAGTTATTTGCTCGTTTCATTCCAAGTTAACAAGCAAGAATCTAGAACCTAGACCGTTTCGGCAATAGCTACCAGGTGACGTACACAGAAAACCAAAAATTAGAGCAAATTATGGATGTGAACAAGAGAAGAACACGAGTGGCTGACTGAACTCTATGATCTCCAGTGCCTGGATTGCATAGGTTTGTGCTTACGTTAGTGTACTATGTAAACCCACTTAACATATTAAAAATCATTTCGTGCTTTGGAGATAATTTAGAGAAAGCTTCCATATTTTCAGCAACCTGATAAAATGTAACAGTTTTTGTAAAGACAAAGAAAAGAAAAAACAACTCAATAGTAACACGGCAGAACAAAAACTAGAAATACAGCCTTTGAATTTCTAATCAGCATACTGAGCGCGTTTAATTTAGCTCTCTTGACGCACATCAGAATCAAACTTCCACAGTCTGCCTCTTTTTCATTGTTACAACCAAAAAATGATTCATTTTAATGAAATGAAGGTAGCGCCGTTTTGATATTGTGCTGTTGCAGACAAGAAAACTTCGCAAGAATCAAGCTTTAGTTTCATGGCATTCTTATCTTTTTCCTATATTTCAACTAGTATCGAGTCTCTCAACGAGAGACTCATAATAAATGAGAGAGAAAGAGGCTCAGTATTGCCATGAGCAGATCAGCAGAAATATGCAGAAGGAGCTCAGTCACAATGCTAATCACCTGAACTAACTAAAAGAAAAAAGTAGCAAATGAAGAAATACTGAAAAGCTGCAAAACCCATGTCTCATAAGCAGCTTCTATCTATAATGTGAGCTTCAATTATCTTGACAGTGAGAAACAATAATGGAGAAGCCAAGAGAAGCAGCAATGGTGTTTTTGGAAAAGAAGAGTTTAAATACGATCCCGCATATGTTAATGTAAATAAATCTTGAAGAATCAAAGCTTCCTTGGACCATAGAGAGACGGAAAGATGAGAAGAGGGTATAGAGAATATCAGAAAACTTGAGAAAGGAGAAATTAGATTGTTAAACTTTGCAAGCAAGAGGAGGTACAGAAAGATGGAAAAAGTGTATGCAGAGAAAAGTTTAAAGAGTGATCTGTTGGGAATACAAATCTAGATGTTTGCGATGATACGTTGGTAGTTGTACTTGTAACTTCTAAGTGATGGTTGATGTTGTTGCATTTTCTTTATCTACTTTGTGCGTCTCTTTCTACTGTTTTATGGTACTGAATCAAAAGTTAAAGGTGGATCCTTTTCTTTGGATGTTAGAACAAGCCTCAGGATCTTAACTAAGCGGTTAGCAACCGAAGTGTTTTGCAAGCTCAGTGAAATGGTGTTTCAGATGCACCGTCAGTGGAGAAAATAGCGATTCACTGGATTAGAAAACTTGATGTGTTGAACGTTGCCTTATTTAAGAAGGAGGTAGTGCTCGAATCATACTAACTTTTCTCTCTCTCGAGAGAGAGGAGGCTTACAGACAAAATAGACTTGTAGCACTTTCCATGTAGCGTCGTTATAGTTACAGTCTGTCTCGACGTCGTTACAGTTACAGTCTGTCTGTCGAGACCAGATCTTTTGTTTAATATTATAGTATCTTATTCTATCCCATAAATCTCAGTTATTTATTTATGTGGATTTCCTGTTTATTTATGCGGGATCTACGCAGAATTCGCATAAATAAATAGTTAAGATTTATAAGACATCATAAAATTGGACAGAAAATCTGTCCCCTGTTTGTCTCTCTCCTCTCGTAACATTGTTTTGCCTAAACCTGTTTGGATAAAATACCTAAATCTAGTTACTTAGGAACCTTCGGGGCTTCTTGCTGTTATTTTTTACTGTTTGTGTTTTATCAACAAGAGAGGAAAGCCGTGTTTAAAAGCCCTTTTATTGTGACCCTCCTAGAAGATGTGTTTAGCAAGGTTATCCAATTCTTTTATTTGACCCAATTAGAAATGAATAATTTATACTTTCATAAGTTCAGTTTTCTTTGTTAGAATATATAATGACCCATGTGACTTATAATTTGAGTCCCATAAAAAGCACCCAAGATGATGATTATTGAGTATTAAATAAAGGGATCTCAAATGGGTCAAAGACCCTTTCTCTCTCTCTTTCAATATAAACCAACATGATAATTGGCTAAAATATAAATAAGGTTTAGAAACTTATGAAAGGTTATTTTAACTATTAGAGAAACTTGAAAAGAGATAAAGAAGAGAAGAAATAAATTTGTATCAAGAATATCAAAATCTTACAAAAATGATCATGGATACAGGTACGCCAAAATCATTCGATCCAAAAATTATCTAATAATTAGTATCAGAGCCACGGTATTGTATGATTTGTTTTCTACTGTGTATTATTTTGGTACGATTTTGTTTCTGTTTGTTTTATATGGAAAGAGTGTTGCATGATTTTGTATTTTTTATGGCATTACTTTCTTCGTTGCATTGCCATGAAAAGATGCACTGCCATGAAAGGAATGCAGAAATAGAACACAGACATCGATGTCTTGTTGATATTTCTGCAATTCTTTATCAACATATTAAACAACATATGGATGAATGGTTATGGATGGATTGTTTAAAAGTTCTAGAAACGAATATGTACTTTCGGTGTTGATATAACAATGCATAAGAGAACACAAAAATGAAACAAACTTTTGGTGTTGATATAACATCAAAATGGGACAAACTTTCGGTGTTGATATGTAATGAGTATGGGTTCTTTGTTTGCTCTATAAGAAAAGAAAACGAAAGGATAGCATGTTATTTGATTTTATGTTATGGTTTAGATTAAGAATAATTCTGGTATGGTTTAGATTAAGAATAATATACAGTAGAGAGAATCCAAAATACAAAAACTGAAACATTGATCCTCTATGAATGCTCTTAGTAAGGCTTGGGATAGTTTTCGTTTTAAAGAGAAACCATCCTCCGTGATTATGGTATGAAGAGCAACAATATGAAGAGAAAGAAGATTTAAGGATGTAAAAAAAAAAAAAACTAGAAACGTAACCAGCAAGTGTCGGCTGAAGAAGATAAGGCATGTGCGCACGCGTCTCACATGGAAAACTGGGTAGTGGCAGGAGCACGCGCCAGTCGAGCCATTTTTTATTTTTATTTTTTAATTAAAAATGATAATTTTTATGGGTTTGAATATTGATCCTACTTAACGTATTTTATTTGGGTCATAACTCATAATTCATTAATTAATTGATAATACAAATTAATTAATGAAGAAATCAAATAATTGATTTAAGTTTATATGCGTACATTTGCTATGCATAATATAATTTTGTATCATATTAAGGTTTAATTGATACTTGGACCATTTATATTATGCATTGTTTGGACTTAAATTTTCTTATTATATGATAAATGTGCTATATGACATAATGGAAATTTAGAACAGTTTGTTAGTCACCAAAGTGACCAAACTAACTAAATTAAATTTTGTCATATATGATAGTTATCCAATTAAATATTTATTGCATGGAAAGCTTGTTAGTCACCAAAGTGGCCTAGATTGAAAAATATTAATAATTTAATTGTGATTGTTTCAATTGTTCAATATGATATGATGCTAAAATGACATAAAGGTTGAACTGAACAATTGAGATAATTAATTATAACGCTAGGAGGCCACCCAAAGGTGGACTATTGCTTATAATTAATGACATTAAAGGGACTTTATCAACATATTTAGTTAATATGATTGTATATCCAAAAATAACAAGCAAGTTAAGTAGAATATGATTGATTATCCGTTATAGTGACCTATATATATGCATCATAATAGGTTACAAACTATGTATTTAAATTTCACCCAAAGGAGAACTTAAATGCATAATCAAAGTTTATTGCTAGTATGAATCCATTAGGATTACTTAAAGCATTAATGCGTGGGATATATCTTGTATATGTAGCATCTAATAATTTATTCACCTTAGGAAATGGCTTGATCAATTCAATGGTTTGAACTATAGTGATAGGTTTGAACAAATCGAGTTCCAACTGGGTGTAGTGGAATTCAACTTGGCCATAGTTTCAGACGTAAGGCCCACGACCATAATTGAGACTAGTTCTGAAGCTGACAAGTCTTATTCTGAGGCTTGGGAATGGTCTAATATGCTAAGTTTGAATTTGATGCGAATGACAGTCACAGAAAATGTGAAGCCATCAATTCTTAAGATGGATAATGGAAAGGAGTTCATGTTAAAGCTTAAGGAATACTCCCAATCTGATATAGCCGACAAGTTCATAGTAGGGACTTTAATGAGTGAGCTAATGATCAAAAAGTTTAACTAGTCACAACCCATTTATGATCATGTAACTTATATGTCAAACCTAGCTGTAAAGTTGAAATCTATGGTATGGATGTGAGTGAGTCCTTTATAATACAATTTATTATCCACTCACTGCCTTTAGAGTTTGGCCAGTTCCAAGTGAATTATAACACTATTAAAGAAAAATGGAACCTTCAAGAGATTAAGGTCATGTTAGTTCAAGAGGAAGGGAGATTAAAG
The DNA here is from genome assembly GCA_024520975.1 of Erythroxylum areolatum. NCBI lineage: Eukaryota > Viridiplantae > Streptophyta > Magnoliopsida > Malpighiales > Erythroxylaceae > Erythroxylum > Erythroxylum areolatum. The sequence goes on along the minus strand of JANIJH010000002.1, from coordinate 37,289,280 downwards.
AAAATAAAGGAACACTCCGTTCATCTTACATTTCATCTAGAAGCTAGTAGCAGCAAGAATAAACCAGGAAAGAAAGGTAAAGATAAGGACAAAGCTCTCAACAAAGTTAATGAGGGCCGAATTAATAAAGATAAGAGGTGCCACTTTTATAAGAAGCCTGGTCACTTCTAGAAACGTTATCCTAAAAGAAAGGCTTGGTTCAAAAAGAAAGATATATACTATGTCTCAGTATGTTTTGAATCAAATCTTATTGAAGTGCCTAAGAATACCTGGTAGTTAGATTCTGATGTAACTACTCTTGTGTCACATGTTAAATAGGGATTTCTTTCAATCAAAACTATAAATAGAACTAAAAAGTTCTTATATATAGGGAACAAAATAAAGGCACGAATAGAGGGCATTGGAATGTATAGATTGATCTTGGACAATGGGTGTTACCTAGATTTAGAAAAGTGTCTTTATGTTTCTGAATGTGCTAGGAATTTAGTTTCTGTTGCAAAAACGGTGTTTTTTTATTGTATAAACATAAGTACTATTATAGTTCTAGTACTTTAATTGATTGTTTATATTAATTTTGCTGCATCTCTGTTTTATGTTAACCATAATATAGGAAGTAAATGTAGTGCATAACATGAATGTTCTGCATTTTTGTGGCATAAAAGATTAGGTCATGTATCTAAGGAAAGGGTGCAAAGGTTAGCTAAAAATGACATCTTACCTTCATTGGATTTTATTCACTAGGATATAAGTGTGGATTGTATTAAAGGAAAGCAAACCAAATATATATCAAAGCATCCAGCCACAAGAAGTAGTTCATTACTGGAATTAATACACACTGACATCTATAGTCCTTTCGACGTTCCTTCTTGGGGTGGCAAAAAATATTTCAGTACCTTTATTGATGACTTCTGACGATATAGCTATATTTATTTGCTGTATGAGAAGTCTCAGTCTGTGGACATCCTAGAGGTGTTCATTAATGAGATAGAAAGGCAGTTAGATAGAAAAGCAAAGATAGTGAGGT
>JANIJH010000002.1:37125991-37145366 GCA_024520975.1 Erythroxylum areolatum | reverse complement strand
GTATATGGAAAAATGTGAATGAACGTGTATTGGACATTGGATAGTGCGATTGTATGTGAATGTATTGGGATTGAGGAATGAGAAAAGAGAGAAAAGAAAAGGAAAAATTTATACGGGTTTTTAGAATGTCTTAAGGTTTCCAACGCAATGAGTTTTTCTAAGTATATGTTTTCGGATCCGCTTCCATTTTATGATTCGATTGATAGCCAATTTGTTTTGCCTTGATTAGCTTTTGCTTACTCTCGTTTGGCGATTGGTTTCCGCATTTTGCTATTCGTGTCGCCTTCATATTCGAATTATCCGATTCGATTATCCGTCCTTCGTTTCATATTTGGTTGGGATCCGGTTTCTGAATCGGGTCCCAACAGGTCTAGGATTCCATTCACACGTGTTAGGGAGGATTTCTCCTAAACTTTTTTACTAACTTCTTATCAACAATACAGGTGGGCTTTAGAAAACTTAAAAAATGGAATTCTAAGCTACAAATAAAATGTGTTAGGTAAAGAAATGCTTTAATTTAGGCAAAATGGAAAATTCAAGTTACAAAGGGAATTAAGGTAATAAAAATGAATACATACCTTAAAGAAAGATAGAAAAAATAACAACAAAGTACTATTAGAGTTGTTTGTCTCTCTTAAGATTTTCTAGAGGTCTTATGATTGAAATTTTTTGTTATTAGATGTCCAGCTACTAGTGAATTTATATTCTTCTCACCCTTGAGCAGGTTTTTGCTATAACTGCCCACGTCACTTATTCTAATTAACTACTTGCCACTGTTTCCTTAACTTCAATGTTCTAGAGTTCCTAAAGCTGCTCAACTTTTGGGCCACTTTGGCATTTTCTTATTTGCTATCTTCCACCATTTTCTCAACTTCCACAAATTCAACATATTTCTCCCCACTTTCCAAGTTTTTCATTACTTACGAATTCTTTAGCTCAATATTTACTAGACTTCCATTTCTAGGCTTTTCTCTCTTATTGACTAACTTTTTATGTGATTAAAAATTTCCCTTCACATATATTTGTTGAGCAAACTAACTATATAGTATATGAATTGTCGTAGCCTTCTACAAACAAGGTTTAAAGTTGAATTCCAAATATAGCCTAGTGGTTTCACAAATTTCAAAAACCAAAAGGAATTTAGGAGGAAGGCCTAGTGACATCATCATAATGATCTTCCTACATCATAAACAATTTTTTATAGATAAGGAGAGTCATGCCCAAAGATCACATCAAGATCTTTTATGTTTAGAATCCTTACCTCTTTGTTCATTATGGAAGATGGAAAACCTCCTTTGTTTAAGTTTCAAACTATTGTTACTCCCTTATGTTTCGACAATTTCCATTATAAATTCTTATCATTGTTACTTCAATCTCTATCTTATACTTTAAACAACCTCTATATTTTATTTTGGTTTTAGTATTTCATATTTGCAAATTCTCTCATACTTCTTTGTAATTATGGCTTTCACTCGTCATGCATATTCCTCTTTTTCGACAGACTTTGTTGAACTGAATAGTATAGATGTACACTTCTGATTCTTGTACTCTCTTCAAAAATTACTTTAATTTCTTTATCTTTACTTCTTCATATAGGTTGTAAAGCTTGAAATGGTCTTTATTCCACCTAAACCTCTTCCAACCTTTACAAAAATAAGGTAAAGGAATTATTATACTTTAAATCTCCTTTTTAAATTCTGAGCACCTTTTACTATTTCTATCAGAGTATTATAAGTTATTGTTGCAGCCATTCCTAAGATATATGCAGTCTTGTAACATTAGGATTGGATTTCATATCCTACTATTATTTTCCAGATGTAATTTTAAAAATGAAAAGAAACTTTTAATAGTAGTCTACCTTGTATAATACTTGTTGATGCGTAAAGTGAATAAGCTTTGCCCAGTTTAACAATCTTTGTGAAGCATTTAATAGAAGTATCACTGAAGCAAAGTATAAAAAGTTATCACCATGCTTGAGGAAATTAGAGAGCTTATGATGAAATGATTGGTTAAAAATAAGAACATGCCAACTAAATGGAGAGATGACATTGATCTAAGAATAAAACCAAATTGAGAATTAATAAGGAGTTGAAAATTGATTTTGAACTTAAGAGTAATGGTGCTAGGGGGTTTGAAGTGATATGTAAAAGAGTTAAGCATGTTGTCAACTTGACTAGTAAGATGTGTAGTAGTAAAAGCTAGGTTATGGTGGATATCCCATATTCATATGGCATTGTTGTCATTGTTTAAAATAATGAAGAGCTTACAAAATATGTAATCTCATTGGTTTATGAAGGAGAAGTACCTATAAGTGTGCCAATATATGATGGAGCTAGTTCAAAGAGATAAATCCTGGCCTAGAACTAATTGTGAACTACCATTACCATTTCCATTTCAAAAAATTCTAGGTAGGCCAAAGACGAATAGGAAAAGGAAGGATTGGAAGAATACTACTAAGGGTAACAAGATGTCAAGGAGAGGCATGCAAATGACTTATCAATGGTACCTTTAGTAAAGACACAATAAAAAATATTTCCTATAAAAATGTGCCGCAATAAGTTTCGACAAATGCACATATAAGTTAACACATTATTTATTATTCTTTTACATTCATATTATCATCCTTAAACATTATTTGTTTTCAATTTTCCCGATGAAGTCTACAAGTGATGTCCAAGAAAACTAATATCAATCTTTAAGTCAACAAACTATTTCAAAGTCAAATAAAAGAAAGAAACAAATCTCTGGATATGGGACACTATCGAGTGAAGAACCTCAATCAATAGTAACAACATAAGATATAAGTCGTCAAATGTTACAGGTATTAAGTTTTATATCTTAAATTAATTTTAACAATTAGGTTATCCTTTAGTTTTGTGTTGTCAATTTTTTTAAGGATGAAATAAATGTGAGGGTGAGGAGGACAAGATCAAAAGCTTGAGGAAGTTCTAAATAGAGATACATTTTTACCAATGTGCCTTGTCCTACAAGATCTGTACAAAGTTATGGTTTTGTAAAAAGAAATAATTTTGAATTATACAATGCATGTATGCCTTGTCCTACTAGATGGGAACACTAAAATGCTTACTTGAATGTTTGTGGATGTTTTGGAAACTAAAGAATAGAACAAAGAAATACTTTGTAAAACGAAATTGTTATATGAATGCACATGGGTGTTTTGGTTTGTTATGTGTAAATGTTTTGGTCTATATTTCATTTCCTTTCACTAAGTCAGTTGAGTGTTATTGATTTAGGGATTTGATGCTTGTGATCATGAGAAAGTTTTCATAAGCCAACGAAGGAAATAGGTCAATAATAATGAGATTGATTATGGAATATGATGAATGAGATCATCTATACATACTAAAGCTATCAATTTGAGACTTGTTTGCTGGAGTCCTTTTTGAATACATACAAAATGGCTTAAAAGTAAGGAAATTATAATTCTACACTCAATTAGTCAGTGAATATAAAGTAATAAAGGACTATTGAATATCATGTTCATAAGCATATTCAAATCGCTAAGATATATCGAATAATATTAACTACAATCCTCAGCTTGGTGTATACAAAACTAATAATACAATACTCTATTTTATATCCATTCATAGCAATTTTTAATTGTAACCATTAATAATACAATACTTAAAATTTTAATTTTCATCTTTAACATGTTTTTTTCTTCTTCTAGCTTATTTATCTTTTTCAATAGTTAAGGCATAATAGTCGAAGCTCTTTCACATATCGGAGGATCAACTAACTCAAAAATTAGGCAACTTCGATGCTAAAATTAATCGAATAATATAAAGTTAACAACAATGTCAAGATTAAAAAGTTGGTAAAATTAATCGATGATAAAAAAAAGTTAACAATAATGTCAAGATTAAAAAGTTAGATAACTAACGAAATCAGAAAATAAAGAAATGATTTACCTTACGTCCATCGCAAGAAATAAAGCATCTTCCATAATTTCTCTCTGTCCATGAAGTCCCCATAGCAACTATTAACCCACAAAAATAAAATTACTTCGCTGCCTTGGATCCCAAATTTGCATTTGTTCTTTGACTCATAATGCTTAATCTTTAACCTACTACACAAAATCAATGGAAAGGATAAACATATTCATCATCTTATAGTCTTTTAAGAGCTTTTTGTAATGTAATATGTTTGTACAATAATGCAAGGAATATATAATCTCGAAGAAACTTTCGTGCCATCTTCAACGTCACTGTTATGGATCTACTCATTTTGAGATAGCCTTCTAGCTATCGAATTAAAGTTCAAAAACTTGGATGTGCTTTGCGATAGGGTAACAAGGATTTGGCATATCTATACTGTGAAACAACGAAAATGAGAGAAGAGGACGTAGAGATAATGTAATTAGGGTTTTTCGTGTTTGGTAAAGTGAATTTAAGTAAAGTTAATTTGGGTAATTGGTATTTGATAATAGGTTTGGGTTATGGGTAATTGGGTTGAGTAGCTAGGCATTTTGCTTAGTTGGCGACTTTTTTTCCAAGTGGATAGTTGAACAACTAGGCTTGCGTTAATCACATCAGCATATTAGTAACAAAACTAACTTTTTTACTTAACTATTAAAGTTTTAGAAAATTGATCATTGGATTATAAAATTTTAAAATTTGGGCAATAATTTTAAAAAATCTTAAAAAGTTGGACATTTCATAAATAATTACCCTTTACAAGGTATTAACTCCTCAGTTTTTTGGTTCGGGATTTAAACTAGATTCAAATTTCTAAATTTAGACAAACCTTATAGTCTGAAATTTACATATAATGTTACGCACACAATGACGAGTGACTAAAAAGTTTGGAAAACATAAAACCGTACATGCCATCTCTGCCTCCGCTGCCGCCGCTGTTTCTTCATCTCTTGCCGACCATTCTTCCTCATCCAGCCTTATTAACACGTTTTTCTATGTGAACAAGCCCATGTTTATTTTCCTCTCACCCTGATTTCTTCGACTTACCTCTTCCTGCCATTAAAAGAAGATATATGTAAACCATCTAATGGGAACCAGACGTTTTCCTCTCAAAGAAATGGATCCCAGATTAGCTCTTCCACAATTTCATAGATATGAATACTTTTTCCTATAATTTATTGTTTAATTATGATATTTGAGTTGTTAATTTTGATTCCCCTGTTCTGGAGTCTGAATTAAAGAAACCGGAGAAGAAATCAGATTGATCAGTTGGCTTAATTGATCAATTTTGCTTAAGTTTGTACGCCTCATGTTGCCAATCAATCTTTGAACTACACGGACCACCCAAAACTCCATCGGACTCGGGCCAAAAATTCCAGGCCCTACTTACTTTGAGGCCAGATTCAGGCCATCCCTTCACCCACCTGATCATTTTGCAGTGCACGTCATTGTCCAGGTGTGATGGCTTTTACAATTAGACAACGTGTACAGGCAGTGTAACATTCTTGCTGATACTATGGCCAACTTCTGTTTTTGAGCTTCCAATTTTCTGGATTGATCATCAATGCCTAGCACCGTGCTGCTTTTGGACAGTGCAGTATTCGGTAGAAAAGAACTGGATTTCCCCGTAACTTTCCCGTAAAACTTCATGCATCGCAGAAATATAAAGAAAATATTTAGAGGTATATCACACATACATTTGGTAAGTAAAAACCTGACAATGCAGTTTCTTGAACACATTCTCAACAGCAGACAGGTTGATATCAAAGCCATAGCTTTGTCCACCGTATTGTACATAAAGGTAGTCTTTAGGAGACACGGGAGGGGGTACAATCTTGGAGATATCCGAGAAATCTGAGGAGGGCGGAGAAGGTAGGTGTTTCTTCTTCATAGAGAAATATACATCAGCCAACAAAAGCCAAATAAGATCAGGATCGATGGTCGCAAGAGCACGTAATGCATTAACAGATGCCTCATGAAGAGCTGTAACACTGCTACAAGCTACCCCGGTAGCAAGTCCACTGACCTTCTTGAGAACAATTTCCAATGCTGAAACACTCCTGCTTCTGCACAAAGTAGCAATCATATTCAACACAGCGGCCTGCACCTTTAGATTTGAAACTTCAGCCACAGACTCCTCTGACAAAGTAGAGTTGCTTCTGTAAGGAAGCTGTAATGGGGTTCTTTCCTTTGCAGAGAATGGCCTTGTATGAAATGCAGACGAGGATAGAAGTTTCCAAAAGTGTTGCCCATCAACATGGAAGCGGCGTGAAAAGAAATCTCCTCCACAGATGTATACGACATTGCCTACCACGCTCAAACATCTTCTAACAACCTGCCAAGGAAGCGAAATTGTAATGTCTTGATGTGAGCAAGACCGTGCAAAACAAATATGGAACATTTATGTGCATGTGCTTTACAATCATAAGGCGTCTTTATCACTGGAAACCTTTTCTGCAGGCCAATTAGAATGGAAAATGAACACCAATAAATAGATAAATCTTCAGCTAAGTGCAGAAAATATTTCAAGCCAAAGTACTATTGGAACATGAATGGTAAGCACGAGGGGAAAAGAGAAACACACCACTGGGTCTCTGTTTTGAACACACACAACCAAGAAGGGCCATATGTTATTCATTGCTGGAAGTAGTGTGTTTCCATCTGTCCCTTCATCGCAAGCATCCAAAGTATCCTGAGCCTCATGTAGTGAATTCAAGTGAAGAATTTCTCCAATAATCTCTTTAGTTTCCTTGTCATAAGTACAGGCCTCCTCCACTTTGGCTAGTGTTGCAATCCCATTCTAAAAAAGTTAAAACGGTTAAGAAAATGCAGCAAAGATATATGCTTCAACCCTATGTGTTACTACAAGAAAGGAAGAACTCAACTACACATTCGGACCAACTGAAAAGCTTCTTTGGGTTTTAACTAGCAAATTAGGCTATACAGAGATAAAGAATCACATTACTGCGATTACTTATCACTCAATCTTAACGACCATCAACTCATTAAGTCACAGCAGCAACATACCACAGAAGACAACTGAAATGATTTTGTCAGTGAAGATCAAGTTGTTGACATGATTTCTAAACATGGACATCGGCAATTCAAATAACCGAAACAACTAGCAGGCAATGTGAAGATAAATCAAGTGAATTTTTATGTGGAAAATAAAAGTAAGAAGCAAAGAGAATATAACAGGTGAATAGAAAATGTAAACATGCTGAACATCAATTCTTCAACATATTATTGTCACGTATCACTACAAGAAAAAGGGAATAAAATAATCTGTCAATGGTCAAATGTACCTCAATTATATCCAGAGCCACCAAGCATGCTGATTGTTTTATTGAGGCTAGCAGAGGGGTTGCAGCTGTTAAGCATGAACTAGCAATAGATCCAATAGTTCGTCTATATCTCTTGGAATCATTCAACTTGAGCACAATACTCTCCCACAGATCTACATGAACAATAACATAATTGAAATAGTGCTTCTATTGTCTATTCCATGGAAAGGTGAAAATATCAATTTTGTTAAACCATCTAAATAGAATTTTTTGAAGTTCATTACATAAATTGATTTGATACTAATAGGCAACAAAAAATCAAAAGCAAATAGTAAAAATGAGGGTAGACAGAACATACACTTGTATCACATAATCACTCAAAAAGGGTTCACTCTGTATATGCTTAATCGTGTCTGTGCACTGCACAGCTTTAGAGAAACCATGACAGCACATTAGAAAGAAAAATAATTTAGGAGAAGTTGGAATCAACCATCATGAACCAACATATCAACAGAAAACACAGGAATTAACACCCCAATCCTAAGAAAAATCACTAAATGTAGATCAGTAAACTATTTGGAGAAATAATCTCATCATTATTTTACATTACTTACGTGTCCAATAATCTAATCATTCTTTTACATTACTTATGTGTCCCCACCAAAACAAAGATATTTTCTCAGGAGTGTAAAATTGAAAGGCCAAAAATGGCATTTAATAATACTTGTGTATTGAACTCATTTAGACATGGGCATTGCCTGTTTGATAAGTTCTATGCTCCGTTAGAGGAAAGGAAGTTGAATGAAATAATATAAAGGGAAGTATGTGTTTCCCCTCGTGTACTTTCATTAACTCTGTCTACACAAAGTCAAACTTAGCAGCATCACAAGCCATATAATTCCATAGAAGTTTTCTATATTTTACTACATCACATAATGGCATTAGATGAGCTAAATTACCAGCTTAAAGAACAAAACTTGTCCAGTGAAACCTATAACTCATCATAAGTCCACCAGAAAGGATCAAATTTATGATATGCAAGACGCAGTCTTACGGAAAACTTGATTAGGAAGTAATTGCAATGGTTATCTTATTTAGGCAGTTGTCATCTCATTTAGAAAGTTTATTATTCTCACATAGCAGAAGAATAAGTCAGCAATTCCTATTCTATTTTACTTTCTAAAAACTTTATTTCCTGAGCTTATTTAAAGGGCATTGCAATAAATAAGAAAGCAGTCAGAATTTTTCGTAAAAATAGTTGACAAAAAGCTTGTCAAGGACAAGTTTTCTAGACAGCAACCATAGGCCCTAGAAAGGGGAAGAATTCTAGTAAGGGAAAAGAGGATTTCCTTGTGAGTCATCCCATAACTAGATCCTACACAAAAACACATATCAATTTAATAGTTAATATCCTTTCAATGCTTATCTACATGCAGCTCATTGGTTGTAATTGTAATTGATTCTCAACAAGAAAAATTGCTTTGATTGAAATTTAGTTTTATGATGTTTGAATAATTTGCAGTACAGAAATGAACTTTTGAATCAACAAGACTAGGTGCTGTTAGGAGCTACGGGGGTGAGAGGAAAGACGGGCTAGGAGGGTATTCACGTAGAATGGAAGAGGGTGATGTCAGAGTTAGTTAGAATTGGGCTGAGCTGGCACAAGGAATAACCGATTGTACTGGAGGGCAGATGAGGATAAAAGGAGGGCAAAAGAGAGAGTGAGGGAAGGCAGAAAATTAAGGAAGAAAGTGACAGAAGGATTCATACCTTCTGAGGAGCAAATCTGCTCTGGTTAGGGAGGAATACTATATTCCTATACTGTAGTGACATATATACGTCACAACTATACTGCATTAATATAGTATAATTTTAGTATTCTGGGTTAGAGTCCTAACAGGTGCATTATAAGAAGTAATAGAGAAAGCATAAGGAAAAAGATGAGCTTTGAGAATAAAGAAGCCTCAAATTCTAACTTAAGGCTTATAAATTCCACCAAAGAAGTACCTTCTAAAATAGAAAGGAAGCAACTTTTGATGCAAAAAGCATAAAGTTGGGGTTTTCATTCTATCATATAGTGAGCCATCTTCAATACCTTATATTGGGAAAAGGAGAACCAAGAAAGAAGGCATAACACTCAAAAAGAAATGCACATAAAAGTGAACTTATCAAGAGAAGTGCTCATGTAATGCTCGGCCAAACTAAAGCTAAATCTAATTTCCCAAGTAAAAAAAAACAAAGTCCACTTATGAAGGAGATAACAATTCACAAAAGATGTGACAACGCTAAAACCAAAAAACATAACATAACAAGGAAACAAGACGAAATGCAAATGATACCACCACCTGATTGCAAGGGATGCATGTCATAGTCATTACGTGGTATTGATCCTTGGATCTCAGCCTGTCTTGTGTCCTTTTTCATGTCAGATATGTTACCCTTGATTTGTGCAAGATAAGATTTTGCATCATCTGGCAATGAAGAAGCCTCACATTTCAAAGCCTTCGTAACTTCTGCTACAGCCTTGAAAAAGAAAATTATTGAAAATCATATAAGGATCTACGAGAAAAAATGTAATAGATACAAGGAAGTATGGCAGAGACCAAAAGTATAGGTAGCATATGAGTATGTAAAGCTAAGAACTTGAGACTTTACCAGGATTTGGCCCCATTTCAAATATTAAGCAGATCAAAATATGATGAATTATAAAGAGAAGTATTTCTCGATAATTGCAACCCACCAACAATACCTTTATGCTTGGTAGTAGGAAACAAAGAGAAGAAGAGGATCAACAAAAGTCCTTGTAACTTTCAGGGAATAAACATCTTGAAACAACACTAGAAAGGAACAAGTAAATCTAGTCCTATATCCTTCCCATCTTTCCCTCATCTCTTGCTTTTTACCTTTTAACTATAAGAATCAAACTTCACATATTAAAACATCATACCATAAGAATAGAACTCTATAATGCATCCCTAGCTTTTTCAATTGAGCTACGACTTTAATCATGTTTTCAGCAACACTTTGGACGGCCATAAAGCACAGCTTATGAATGCAAAACTTCATGAAACTTGAGAGAAACAAAAACATTCGGTCACCAACACTAGAAAAAAGAAATATAGCAAATACTATAGTAAGATTTTCATAAAGAAAAGTAAATTTCACATCAAAAATTCTCTTTGGATTTGGTAAACACTTTAGAAGTTATCAATACTATACATAACTTGCATAACTTCAAAGCTCCTTGTGGTCCACAATGTATGGTTAACCAAAAGAAATTATGTAGGTGACTATGTACATTTCAAAAAGAAAATGCACAATACCTTACACAACAAAGAAACGAAACTTCCATTGCAAATGCTACAGAATACCAGTTTGTCATGGATCAGTTCGTCCCTAATAATAAGTGGACCTAGGTAAAAGATTAGATAATATTAATTTTATACTACTTCTAATGAACAAATTCTATATCTAATTCAAGAATGTCTTTTTTATCTATTATACTACCTAGACAGACACTTCAAGCACAGTACCAACATTTAAAAGTTACAAATTCATCTATAAATTGGTAAACAGTACAATCATAAAGCTAGGGACCATAACAGACATTAAAGAAGAATAAATCAACTATTAAAATTAGAAACTAGAATACAAAATGTAGGCAACAACAATGAAAAAATGATTAAAGTAGAAATATAAACTATTACCTTCATAAAAGGACCAGTTAACTCTGGGTGCTGGTGCCGGCCAAGAATTTCAAGCTCCTGTGAAGCAGACCTCATCTGAACAATTTACAAGATACATGAGCACCTAATAAAACACTTTGAATTAAACGCTCATTTAACATTTAGTTTAGCTGAAATCTAATTCTCCATTTAATTTGACACCTAGTTGGTTGGGTTAAAAACACAAACACTGCACCCTAAATATGGTGTCGAAAAAAGTCATATACAAGGGATACACAGGATGGAGAATAAATACCCATGCTTTAATTAAAATTTTTTATCCTCAAAGCAGAGAGGCTATTCCAAAGTATGAATTCCCATGCTTTAATTAAAAGTTTTTATCCTCAAAGCAACGAGGATGTTCCGAGGAGGTAAAAGTTTTAAAAAATGTGAAAAATCAGCAGCCTATCAAAGAGTCAAGCGAATTGTAAAGTTCCAAAGGATAACAATATAAATAGACATACCGGATCCTCCAAAAGGGGAAGTATCTTGTCAGCAACTCCAACATATGAAAGCATAGAAGCAAGCACATCTGGGACATGTGGGTTAAGATCCAAATGACGTAATTGTCGACAAATGGAATCAATAATGTAATCGGCATTTGAAAAGACTAGCTGTGCTACCTGCAAACATGTTGATATAGTGGTTATAGTGGATCAAAGCGTTCAGCACTAAAACTAAATTTTGCCTTATGAGCTCACCGATGCACAGCCGGATGCGGTAGAAATGACACGTAAGACAGCATTAGAGGCGATTTTAACATCAGAGCTTGAACATATGAGACTCTCAAGTAACAGATATAAAGATGAGTGAAGAAAGCCACTAGAAGCAAATTCATTTCCAAGGCAGATAGCAAAAATGCCTACTCCTTCCACAATAACCTGTTTGAAGAAAGAAAAGATTGAACATGCACTTTACACTGTTATTACCAAAACATAAATACCAGAACTCATGAATGAGTCATGAAGATAAGATCTCTAGGACTTAAAGAAACACTCAGCACCTGGTGTAATATAGCGGTGTCCTGGAAGAAATGCAAAGTAATCTCGTCATAGTCATGTTGCTCCAAAGAAGACTTGGGATCTTCTGGAAGATCCCAAATTTCAGATGACAGATACTCATTTAAGATTCGCCCAACACAATCAATTAAATGAATTCGAGAAGCCCTTTCTAGTGATAACTTCCAAACAGAATGCTTAGGGCATTCAACTGCTGAATGGCAACCAGAACTTGTATCATATGCTTGAATAACTTCCTGTTCTGACCTAGACTTCTCTAATTTTCTTCTTAGCTTATCAAGCGCTTTATCAGATAGACCAAATATCATCTCATTAAGAATGCATGCTGCAACACTGGCCTGTCGCAGTAATTGTCCTGATCCTATTCTATTATACCAAGACAGGCAGCTCTCATTATTACACTCTTTTGTACGAACCTCAGAAATCAATTTTCTCAGGTAACCAAGGGGGATGTCAACTACAACAGATAGAAGCCCTTCATCTTCAAAGTCTAGTATCAAGCAAGAGAAGATAACATGGTATAAGCAAAGAGAAGAAATGAAAAAGTTAGCTGACAAAAATTGAATTTCCAGGGGTTTAGATGACCTGTTGTTAAAGACAAACCAACCAGTCTAAGAATTCCTGCAAGAGCCTCATATAGTTTTGGACAACCAACATAGCCAAACCAGGGAGGTATGTGAGGAAGCTCGTAATTGTAATGCATGTTCTCCAACAAGTACTTCGGTGCATGTCTACTAATATCTCCAAGCTTCGACAAATGAGAAGGAACAGCATCCTCAACTGTGTGAAATTCTGCCACGTGCTGAGGACCAGCTTTTAAATCGGCAATAGACTGAAGATATCCCACTGATGAAGGCCTTGCCAAAATAAACTTGTCAAGAGCACCAGTGTACACAGAATGCTGACTCAAACAGATAGCAAAAACATCCAAGAATTGTGCAGCTGTTACCTGTCCAGGTTAAAAGGCAGAGTTCTGAGCTAAATGTTTCCTATTTCAAGTATAAGAGCGTTAAGATTATTTGTTGAAGCAATGCTGGAGATGAATAACTTCATTTGTATCTTCACAAACCTTATTCATCATTTTTTCAGACTTTTACAGGTGACCTTACCAAGAAAGATCTTAGAAAACAACAAATTCAACAAGTACCCGTGTACTGAAGGCTATTTTAAAGGTGCCTCCAATGGTTTCAATTTAATGTGAGTTCCTGTGGTCCAAAACATTATCAACCAGCCATTTCTGTGACTTAACATTATCAGGAGAACAATGGTGACTGTGATTTTGAAAACAATATTTATACTTCTCTAAATAGTTCAATTAACAGTTTTAGATCTCTAATAAAGGGGAAAGACTGGTTCAAATAATATGAAACTACAAGGAAGCCTAACATCAATCATAACAATTTCTTATGCAAATGACCAAAACGAAGGCATGTTCATGGATTTTACAGAAGACCACAAATAGTGCTAAGAAGTCACTAAAAAGGGTATGGACCAAGCACCTTATATTAATTAATCAATTGAAAAGATCAAGTTATACTGAACATCAAAACTTCCGCAGTGTAAGTACATAGATGGAGTGACGACGCACTTAAAGAATTCATGAGGTAAAAGATCTTGGAATCACGTTCAAACAGCTTTTTCCAATCTTTTACCTGCTATGTAACATATCACACTAACGGGGCACCAATTCTAAAATGTTTTACAAGCACCCTGAAATTACTTCTTCTCAAGAATTAAAAGATTTTCTCAATTAAATGGAAAAGTTTTGCAAGAATGTCAGCAGATAATGCAAAGCAAAGGAGTTGTAAAATAATTTAGTTTAGAAATCATAAGGGTTAGGTACCTAAAAGTTAATGTCTATTGGATTTCTTAAATACCCACTTAATCAAGTTAATCACATAATCCACAATTCTCAATAGTGTGGGCTATCGTGGCAATTGCCATAGGTGGGGGCATAATAGTGGCAAAATGCAGCCAATAGTCCAGACCATGGTCCGCAGTTTAAAAACCCAGTACTTCTGATTCGGCACTGACAGTGATCTCAATAACCTGATTCTATATGGATTCATCACATCCTGACATGGGAACTTGTCCCACATTGCTGACAGACTTGCTTGTCTTACGTTGACAATTAATTCTTTTTGAATACTACAAGTACCTTTTCTAATCCAGATACATGCGTCGGTGCATAACAAATAGAAACAATCAGGACTAAACCAACATGACAGAAAATTTGCCACTCACATTAATGCCACCATCCAGCTCCAAAACTCTCCGTGTTTAGGCTATTATGATGTCAGTGAAAGATCATAACATATGACACAAAGCACAAGTCCAGACTCCACCAGCAAACAATAACTTGGCATATGAGGAAGTGAAACTACCTATTCAAACTCTTTGAAATTGTCAATAAATCAACATTAAATAATTCCATAAAATTCAAACTACAGCAATCATACCTTATACAAATATTATGTTTACAGGAAAGAAAGTTCCTGATAATGCAAATAATAGCCAAAAACATTTTTTGGAGTGAACTCGAACCCTAATCATTCACCTGTTTTCAGATGCTTTACTGATAAACATGGTTTCGCAAAGAACTAATTTCAATAGAACAAGAATTTAAACAAAAATAATTACAATCATAAATCCTAATAAAAGGTATAAGCTGAAGCATCAGAATGCAGCCTTATCAAGGCAATGAAACCAAGAAGGTTATTTGACCATCTGTTCTAAGGTTTTGAAGTGGGGAGTAAAACACTCAAATTTTCTCAGGGTCTGAAAGTGCAAAGTAATTAAAAGAGGAAGGCGACAGAAAAGTTTAAGAGAGAGACACAGAGAGAAGAAAAAATAAACATATAAGTGCATCCAGAGCCAAAGAAAGCAGTTTGTGAAATAATAGACAAAATATATCTGTTAAGATAGGTTAGTGGACAATATTTCTGTTGGAAAAGTGAAACATTGTAAACTGTCTAATTGGAAGTTCAGGCAATATTGAAAAATCCAGAAATTGGAAAGACAATATGCAGAAGTTTAAGACAAATGCACACACATACCGGAGAACGGAGATGATCCAGCAATAACTTTGGACCCATATAATAGGTTATTACAAGTAATTTATGGGCATGTGATAAAGCCAATGCTTCCTCATTTCCAAGTATCACTTTTGGAAGCTTCTCAATTAGCCTTAAAATACAAAAGGGGAAAGTGTGTCATAACATAAAAGAAAACGCACAAGGAGCATGCGTGTCAGGAAATGGAACAATCCACTGTACCTGTTAAATATCTCGGCAACAACAGAATGCATGTCCCTGCTGGCGCTTGACAATAACCATTCAAGAAATTCCTGAGCAGCTGCGGAAACCTCTTCGGAGTCATCAACAACCAGGACGCATATGCATTCCTTCATAATTACAATTGAAAATTTATTCAACTCAATAAGAAGCTGTATAATGTTATTTGACAAAAAGAAGAGTATTTCCTCTTAATATGAAAATCCAACTAGCTCTAAATGGGTTAGATTTTCAGCATTAGCCAAGCATGTGAACACTTTGTATTCAATGTTTAAGAAATTAAAATGAAGCATTTTTTGCTCCATACAAGCCCCGGATCCTGAAATGTTAAACATTTAAAAATGCTGACAGTACATTTATTATGTGAGTTATTGTAGGATTATTATGTAATTATTTTTGTGTATGTGATTATGGTTAACTGTACCCTCAACATGATACCAAAGCAAGAACTTTAATTCTAATTACCAATAAAATATTCATATATATATATACACACATGTAAATATACAAAAAAAAGTTGCATAAATTTCTGTACAATAACTCTATAAATACACTGTCAATACTCCATGTCAAGTTAGAGCATAGATATTGCCATTACCTGACTTTAAAGAAGGATATGAAGCTCACAGTCACCACAATAACTTAGTAAAAAGATCTGCTAACTTATTTGTAGAAACTCTAAACCTTGTAATCAACCAGTTACTTTTGGACATTGAGGTAGCGCAATCCAAGAAGCAAATTTACGTCTCTCAGATATACGGTTTAGATATGCTACAAGAGC
Organism: Erythroxylum areolatum; assembly: GCA_024520975.1. Taxonomy (NCBI): domain Eukaryota; kingdom Viridiplantae; phylum Streptophyta; class Magnoliopsida; order Malpighiales; family Erythroxylaceae; genus Erythroxylum; species Erythroxylum areolatum. The sequence goes on along the minus strand of JANIJH010000002.1, from coordinate 37,129,326 downwards.
CTGAATTGCTAGGGTCTAAGCCTATGGATACTCCTATAGATCCCAATGTACCCAATCAGGGGAGCCATATTCTGATCCAGCTAGCTGCCACAGGTTAGTTGGAAAGTTGATGTCTCATTGTCAGTGGACCTGCCTTCCTAGTTAGTATGGTGAGTCAATTATGTCCTCACCATTTGTTAAGTATCAGGAGGCAGCACTTCACAAGTTATGATATATTAAAGAGCTCGTAGACAAGGACTCCCAACAGATTGTCATTTTGGGATATGCAGATGTATATATGCAGGCTCACAGTTTGATAGGTATTCTTTAGGTTATTTTGTCGAAGAAACTTAAATCCACGGGAAGATAAGATGCAGAACATGGTAGCTCGCTCTAGCGCAAAAGTTGAGTATAGAGCTATACAAAGTCAAACTTGTGCGCCATTATAGCTGTGTCATCTATTAGAGGAGATTGGGATTCATTCTCCTAGACCTGCTCCACTAAGGATTATCAGATTGGTATGTACCAATCAGGCAACACTACATATATCTGCTAATCTAGTCTATCATCAGAGGACAAAACATTTAGAGATGAAACTGTCATTTCATCAGGTGCTTATGGAGTTTATAGCTTCTATAAATCACCCAACAGATCTTTTAACTGAGTGGTTGCAGGGACCAAGAATTTCATATCTGTGCACTAAGCTGGGCATTGACAATATGTATGGTCTAGCTTGAGGGGGAGTGCTAACAATATTATTGTTACAGAGTTATTACAGGGATATTTATGTAATTATTGTCTTGTATGTTCACATGTATATACATGAATAATATATGGATGGTCAGCTTGAAAGGGTGTGTTAACAGTATTATTGTTATGGAGTTATTACATTGTTATTTATGTAGAGATATATATGTAATTTACTTTCTTGTGGTTAACCTAATACACCTGATTTTTCACTTAACAAAAACATTCAAAGTTTCTCATACCAAGCATGTGAAAAGATCTGCTCCTACTTTCTAGAACATCAATTAGCCATGTAGACGCTAATATGAAATAAACAAAGAGCTAAAGAAGAAGTGTAAGAAATAAACATATATGCCTTTCTCATGGGTAAAATAGCCATTACAGGGTGTTAATGCAGTTCTCTAACTAGTTTAACATTTATGGACATTGTTGAAGATCATATAGATTTAATAGTTAATATTATTATTGTATGGGAATATTATATATCCTATACAGAAACATCCCTAATACGATTGAAATATTTGGTGTACTCTGCTTATAAAAATATTTGTGTTAACCTATTTTGTAGAAGATTTTGAAAGAGATTAATCAAAGGCAAGTATGCATCAAAATTCAAGCTTATAACTTGTGGGACAAATATATAAAAGAGTAAGAAGAAAAAGAAGAGAAAATTAAGAAGAGAAAGAATTTGAAATGAGATTGAAGGCAACCATACTGAAAGAGAAGCCAAACTACATTCGAATAGGGATCACCTAACACAATCATAATAAGGACCTCTGGAATCACTTCTCGTAAAATGATAATGACTGCATATCTTTTTCTTAGATCCTTTTTTCTTGTGTAGTGGAAATGCCTTACGATCTGAAGTTTTAAGCTAAGGGATGAAAAGTTCTTGGTAAAAGCAGGATTTAGGACTCTCAGAATCTGTATAAATTATAAGCCTACAAGAATTCAATCAGTAGCTAAAAGCCTTAATCCATTCAATGTTGCAATAAATTGACAATAGAGGAAAAACAAACATGAATTTCTGCAAGGTTTGAATCTTGCCATAACCTCCATTCCGTGCATTCTGAATGCTAGTTTTAACAATGTATGAATAACTAATTCGAATAAAAAAAAGATATGAACAGGATCCTGGATGAACAAAACAAGCTAACCAAGTTTAAAGACCAAAGAGAAAAAAAATGTTTCCAAACAAAGGAAAACATTAAAAAAAGAAAGAAAATCTTGATTTTACTCCATTGAACCTAGTTAAACCGTAAAGAAAATTTCCATTCTAAAAAGTTACAGGTCAATTCTTTGTCTCACCTCCTAAGTTGGGCTTCAAATCTCCAGTCATACTAAGTTTAGGCTATTCAAGATATGTCACTGGCAGAATAACAGTTTTAAAGACATAAAATTAGACTTGACCAACTATCAATGTTGTCCCACACCAAATGCTTCTAAAATTCCACATGCCCTCACATTGATTAGCAGTAGAGTGAACCAAAAAGTAGTCTACAAATGTTAACTATTGACAGATTAATTGCATGGAAAAATTCACTGCTATTTTATGTCATTCTAACTTGGAGCTTACCAGAAGCATCAACCTGCTATCCTTTAAAGTGTAATTGCACTTTGATAACAGTCCTCTTATGGCAGCCATAAGTCCACGTCTAACCTTTTCTGATGGATTGACACAAATCTGTCAGACACAAGAAAATTTTTATTGCTAATGTCACTTGGATATATGTAAAATTAACTTACGTGAGTGTGCAATACTGTTGATAACAACCAAAAGTGAAACACCAAGTGAAATTAAAAACATACATGTGGAAATGTTGCTGTCAACAATTTATCCACATGCATCGAGGTTTTCTGAATCCAATCTTTAGTACGATCCACATGCAAGGATTTACGTGTATCGAAAAATTCAGTGTTGGAACTCAATTTCATCCCGGATTCCATGAGAGCCAAGCTATGTGATTCACCATTTGACTCTTCAGTTCTTTGACCTTGAGTGCTAGCGGGTAATCGGCGCAATTCATTGAGAAATGAATTTCCAGATTCATTGTTACTCAAGTTGAAGTCAGATCTGACCATTTTGGACTTATCAAGACTAGAAAGATTAGCATCATCTTCCAGGACTATCATAAGGTACTCGGCTAAGCCCCTGATTGCTTGGTCAAGAGTCTCAACACTTCCAGCTGCTCCAGTTATCATTTGTTTTGAAATATACAAGACTTTAGCAAATTGACTAACAACACCAGGTAAAAAGAATGCCAATGCATCTGCAGTACCGACCTTCAGAAAAGGGAAAATTCCAGTGAGACAGTTATCCAATTTCTTTAGAATAATCTAATTGCTAGAAAAAAAATTGAAAGTAGGAATGTTAAACAAATTAAATGCACATAATTATTCCTATTAAGGGATAAATTCACATCTCCTTCATCAAGAAATCAATAAATTTACCAGCCAATACAAACTTAATTTGTATTGAAACATTTTCAACCAAGAACTTAGGTAGGATCAAATTCGAAGGAGCCGAGAATCTGATAGCAATATTGATAGCAATATGGGTCCTAAACCCATATTGACATATGTCAGGAGGAAGAGGGAGCAGGGGAGGG
>JANIJH010000002.1:37094775-37110793 GCA_024520975.1 Erythroxylum areolatum | reverse complement strand
AGTTCTTGTGAAAAGAACAAGTTTTTTCTTTTGACAAAATGATTTTGAAGGTTTTTCAAAAAAGGGGAAATACACAAATCAACCCCCCCTTCTTGTGCATTTGTACATTGTATAATAAGCATTGTAATAACGTGTGATTCACTTCATCTCCTAGAATGTATTGATTTGTATCTTGGCCTCTCTATTCTCTTGGTGCTCTTTGTTGTATAGGCTCCTGTTGAGAGGAAGGAGCCTCTCTGTCTTAGCTTCAAAGGGACCTTCTTAATCTTGTGATTCTTAGGGTACTGTCGGTGTAGTTGATGCATTTTTAGGAACCAAAGGATGCTCTTTACCATCTGAATTAGTTGTTGTTTTTGAGGGTAGTGCTTCATCAAACACTACATATATTGATTCTTTTATCTTCTTTGTTCTTTTGTTGTAAACTCTGAATCCTTTACTAGTAGTACTATATCTCATAAACATTTCTTCTACTGATCTCGCATCGAACTTTCCAAGGTTGTCTTTCTTATAATTTAGAACGAAGCACTTGCAACCAAATGCTTGAAAGTAAGCGACATTTGGTTTTTTCTTTTCCACAGCTCATAAGGGGTCTTTTTTAGAATAGGTCTTATAAGTAAGTATGTAACAAATAGTGGATACCACTTCTGCCTAATAACTATAGGGTACGCCACTTTCACACAACATTGTCCTGGCTATATCAACTAGGGTCCTATTCTTTCTCTCAATGACACCATTCTCCTGGGGAGTCCTTGGGTAAGAAAAGTTATGAGTCATATCATTACTATCACAGAAATCTTCAAACTTTCTATTATCAAATTCTCCTCTATGATAGCTCTGAAATAAAGTAATGCAGTATTCTTTTTCGATTTGAATTTTTTTGCAAAACTTCTCAAAAACTTTAAAAGCATCATTTTTATTTGATAGGAAGTAAACCCATGTAAATCTGGAATAATCATCTACTAAAACAAAATTGTAATGTTTACTACCAAAACTTTAAGTCCTAGTGGGACCAAATAAATTCATATGCACAAGTCCAATTGGTTGTTTAGTAGACACAATATTTTTAGGAAGGAAGCCGCTTCTGATTTGAACAAGTTCATAAACTTTAATATTCTTGAACTTCAGATCAAGTAGTCCTCTCACTAGCTCATTTTTGGACAATTTTGATAAGATGGCTATGCTAGCATGTCCAAATCATCTATGCCAGATAAGTGAATCCTTTTCTAAAGAAATAAAACACTTAACACTTTATGAAGACATGTCTTCTTGTTGGGCATAATATATGTTCTGATTTCTAGGACCAATGAATATGATATTATCACTATGATTATCTACTATTTCACAATGAGATGCATAGAAGATAACTCTATAACCCTTGTCACATATTTGGCTTAACTTAATAGGTTATGTTTCAAACCATCAACATAAAGGATATTATCAACTGAGGTGGAGATAGAATCACCAATTTTATTAATTATGATAACCTTTGCTTTATTTTTGTCAGCAAAGACAACGTTACTCTATCTTTCCTTTTAATATAATTGAAATGTTGTTGACTTCTTCTGGCTCTTCTTCTTCAAAGTTTCCATAGTTTTTATTTGACTAAGTTATAGTCATCACTTGCATTCTAAGTTTTCTGTTCTTTGACTTGTCTTTTTTTAAAAAAAAAACATTCAAATTTTATATGTCTGGGCTTCTTGCAGTGATAGCATATGATTTAATTGTTTTATGTATTGCTATTGCTATTGCTGCCTTTTGATAGGAACATGTTGTTCCCAGCTCTCTTGTTTCCTTCTCTTTTCTTCATCAACTTCTTTCTATAAAAACGGGCATATTTTAAGACTAAGCTGAACTCGTCATCTTTATCTATTTGAAACTTAGTTTCATTTTCATCACCATTTGATTCATCAGTTGCTTTTAGTGTCATTCCTTTTCTATAGCAGGATCCTTCATCTCACCTAAGCTCAGTTTCATGGAGCTTTAGATTTTCTCGTAGCAAGTAGAGTGAAATAGTGTATAGATCCTTTGTAGTTTCTAGAGTTATCACTTTAGGTCTCTATTCTTCTGCTAGTGAGTTTAGAATCTTCCATACGAACTCATCATTAGGATATATATTTAAGGTCATGAGGAATTCGTCTATTCTCACTATATCATACCAATAGTTTCGTATTGATGCATTAAAAGGCTTATCATATGTTTCTTTACCTCATTCATTCCTTCAAAAGTGACTTATGGTTTATCCCACATTTCCTTTGTTGCAGAGCAATATGATATCTTCTCATATTCTTATGGAAATAGTGCACAGATTAGATGATGTATTGCTTTAGCGTTTAGTTGTGCATTTCTTTTTTCAGCATCAGACTACACTTTTTATGTTTTCTGTAGTGGGAAGTGTAGCTCCAATTATGATGGCTTGTTAGACTTCAATATCTATATATTGGAGACAGATTGTCCTTCTCTCTTTCTAGTCTAAGTAATTGTTTCGATTGAAGGACGAAGGCTTTGAGATAGATTGTCCTTCAAGGCATCTAAAATTGTTTGTTATGATCTATCACATGTTATAATTCATAGTAAATATGAAACCTTGTTCTAATACCAAATGATAATGCAAATACACGTAAGAGAGGGGCAAATTGTGTGTATAAAAAAATTAAAATGCTTTCAAAATGATAAGATCCTCCTAAACAAAATAAATTTAATAGTAGAAAGGTCTTATAAACTTTTAAAGATCATGTTAACGTTGAAAATGAGAGGATCCTGTTAACGTTAAAAGGAGCTTATTAACGCTAAAAATGAAAAGGGCCTTTTTAATTGATAGGAGCCTACTAACTTTTGAAAGAAACCTCTTGCGATATAAAAATAGAAGGGGCCTATTTTAAAAGTGAAGGAGCCTCTTGCAAAATGAAAATGCAAATAATATAATGCAAAAATTTAAAAGTTAAGAGGAGAGAAAGAATGATGCAATTAATTTATACTGGTTCGACCTATAGCGCAAGTCTACATCCAGTCCCCAAGTATCCAACTTGAGGGTTTCACTATTAAAACCAAGTAGTAATTTGATGAGTCTCTTCAAACTCACATGTGTATATTTTTCAAGGTTCTTTAACCTTCCATAGTAGTAGTATTTTTCTAGCCTCTCCAAGCTCTTAACAAGAAATGTATGAAGAATTTAATAGTCTCTCTTAATAAAGTGATATAACTTTCTAAGGCACAAAGTGTTTGATACAACTTTCAAGAAATAATGAAGCTCTAAAATATTTCGCAAGTCTCATATCTATGTGTGTTATATTTGCAATTGCACTGGTTCTTCCTTAAGTAGACAATTTATTCAACTAGTCATTGCTTAATCTTCGATGTTATCTCTACTGAAATTTTCGATATTTAGACGTTAAGAAGAATGTTCTATCAAGGCTTCTGAATGTCATGGAATTATTTCTAAAAAGGTAAGTTTGTAAAAAAGGTTCTTGCAAGAAAAGAAACAATTATTCTATGATTTTATTTCCTTTTTAAGAAATATATCGTTACCTAAATAAGGAATTAAGTCCAATTTGAATTTAAAATATTATACAGTTATCATCAAAATTGTTAATCATAAACTTTGTGCTAACACAATATAATTGGATGTTATTGACTTTATTAATTAGATGTAAAAACTAATATGAAAAGAGTTTTATATGGCCATGAAAACTATATGCCTTAGTTATATAACTTAGAGGTAAAAAAATTAAAAGAAAGCTACATTAGAATAACAAATACCTTAGGATATCTTATTACTAACCAAAGCCTATAATTTGTTGAAATTGGCTTTAAGGATCAAAGTATGTTCAAATTAAAGTAGGTAGCTTAAGTATGATCAACTTTAAGGTTAAGGACTATTATTTAGCCGAGTTATTTAATTTAAAAATAAGATAGCTCATTAGGAAATTTAATTTATCTTGTGGATCCTATAATGACAAGTCTGTCTACCATCTATGTGTTTTTCATGAATGCTAAATTAGTAACAACAACAATATCTTAGTAGGAATCTCAATGAGATATAGGGATTGGAGAGTTTTAGAGGTATGTAGCCTTGTCTTTAGCTAGTCAAGACATTATTTCCAATAGACCTATATGAATTTAAAAAAAAAACAGTTAAAAAACAATAGACAAATAAATACAATCATAAATAAAAATAAAAAGAAAATAAACAAATAAGTAAATAAAACGAAAAAGTAATTTTCTAAACAAATAAATAACTAAAAGAAAAAGTGACCGTGTTGTTCGAGCTTTAAAATTTATAAGCCCTCAAATACAATAAGCACACGGGTCGCGATTGTAGTATAAGAGGTGTTGATCCCATGAGGAGGGAGACTCATCTAATTCTATGTTATTTAAGGCTAAGGAAATTGAAATAACAGAAATAAAGTTCACAAGAAAAGTAAATTAGAGAAATTGATTGGTAAGAGTTACAATTCAAAAATTAACATAAAAAGAAATGAAATTTTTAGCAATGTAGAAACACAATAGAAATCAATCAAGAGAAACTAACCAAGTTATGAGAAAGGGGATTTTACCTATCATTAATGCTAACCTAGTCTATTATATGTTAATGAGGCATCGATTCTAGACGATCCTAGAGCTGATTACTCTCTCTTGAATTATAACCATTAAACCTTAATTTATAAACCCTAATTGGATTATGAAATTTGTAATCTCTCAATTAACAAAAGACTTACAATCCTAATTAGATCTAAAGTACTTTAATAACTATCAAGTCTTACACGGGATCTCTCTCCGCACAATTACTGATCTGATTAGTTACAGGTTCTATTGAATTGTCTAACTCTCATTAATCCCCAATCATTTTTCTATTTGGTTCACCCTCTCAGTTTATTACCAAATTATATAAGAAATGCAACAAATCACAATACCCAATTCAAATAACGCAAAATCAACTCAAATAATATTAAATCAAAATAAAATCTTGAAGGAGAGTTTAGAAGAACATCAATATTCCAAATCTTATCATCATATTATCCATCTCAATTCTATACATCAATAAAATCAAAACGAAAAGGAAAATACAAATTGGAATAAACAATGGAAGGCAGCGATGTCTGAAAACCTCCTGATCTAGGATGCACGTTGAGTCAACTTCATCTTCCTCTTCCTTCTTCTTCTTTCTCTCTCTCAGTATTCTCTCTTTACGGTTTCAAGTGTGGCTGCACAAAAAGGCTCCCTTTTCTCTTCACTTATTGTTCTTTAAATAGTCTTTTATGTTTTAGGAAATCCTTGGTTTTTTTTGGGCTTGAAAGGTCCAAAAAATCCCTCAAAATGTAAAGTTCATAAACGCCTATGCATCTTCTCGATGCAGGCCATGATCTTAGCTCACATTTGAGCCTTCTGTCACGATCGTGACATCCATTCCTAGAGCTTTTGTCACAATCATGGCCTACCTGCCATGATCGTGGGCCTGTGTTATGGCTTGGGTTCCCACTAAAATTCCTTTGTTCTTTGATATTAACTCTGAAATACTAGCAAACAAAAGAAAAGGTCCAAGAGGCCTATGAGAGGAGAAGAACATCTCTATAAAGGGTCATCTACCATATCCTAATTTGTCAGAGTTTCCTATTGAAGGTCAAGTCCTAGATAAGCTTTAGTAGGGCCATTTTGTTCCTGATCACTTCTCGTCGACTCTTCTTCGATCTTCCTCTTCTTCTTTTACAATCCTTTAAGTATAATTTTTCACATCTTCTCAATAAGACGCCATAATTTTTTCTTTTAACATATCTAAACTACCTAATCCTTGTCTTCTTAATTTTACCATTAATGCTGGTCACCCCCAACTTGTCTTTTACGCACTTCATTCTTGACCTTATATCTTTTGTAAAGTTGCACATCTAACGAAGCATTCTCTTCTTCGCCACCACTGAATTATGATTATACACTTGTTTGATGGGCTTTTTTTTTATTGGTTGCCCACAAGGTGTCTTAGGAGGGTCCCAACTATGGGATGATATCTTTAAGCCATCCATACCCAGACTAATCACTGCTCGAGCCAGATAGGTCCCTTGAGGGAGGCAAAGCTTTAGCTCCAAGTTTTAAATAGCTACATACATGAGAGCAGTTCGAACTTGCGACCTCATTTAAGCCAAGAAAGTCCCTTACCAACTCACCTGCGCCCTGGGGTTATGAGTTAACAATTTATCTCATAAAGCATAACTGAAACTAATTGTTAAACAATTAGATTTACCTTTTAGCTTGAGTTATATATCATTATGAATTGATATTCAAGTATGCCCCACTTTATCACATACTCAATTTATAATGACGTAAATTACTAATTTGCTCTTCATATGACCATTAACTTATATTTAATTAAGAAATTTGAAAAAAAACAAAGGAAGACTCAAATAGGAAAAATAAATTAGAATGACCAAATAAAAAAGTTTGTATAAGAAGACTGAAAAGTTTTAATCTCATGGTTGTAATTTGAATTTGATTTATGGATAAAAATTTAAATACATTATCATTTTAACGTATGAAGGAATAAAAGATAATTATCATTTTAACGTATGAAGGAATAAAAGATAATTTATCTTTCATCATGAATTTCTTTACTTATCATATTTTATTATTTTATTTTATTTTTATATTATGAGTTCTTAAGTGTGGAGTGAAAACCCAAATAATCTAATAATCACTTTTCATCTTGTCTTTAAACTTTTCTCTATATGCATGCATCTTGTGTACCAGGAAAAATTAGAGAAGAATTATTAGTGAAATTAGCGAATAAATAAAATTGATTGATTTTTAATTAAAAGTGAGCTTAATTTAAGAAAACAAATACATGTTTTTTTTAAGTATTTAATTAGCAAAAGAACTCTTCCGTAATTGTGTGAACCTGAAAATTTATGTAATTTGTAATAATAAGTAATAAATTCAAGTTCTTCCATTAGCATAAAATTTCCTTCGGTATAAATTAGTCAAACCTCTTGTTTTGCAATGATTTGATGCTTGAGGCGCGCCTCCTTCCGGGCCCTCATCTATTGCCGTCATTAATAATGTAGGTAAAATTGACAATGACCCGAAACTTAATATATTTGGGGATCTTATTTCCAGCGATTCTGATGCTTTCTTTTTTGAAAAATTGAAAGGCATAATTAATAAAGGAGTGGAATTACAAAATTGGTGTCCGGCCCCCGTGAACATGCATCTGGACTGGAGGGTTAAGAAAGACCAACTCCTACTAACCCAATTAAATCCATGTAAACGCACCGTTTTTGAGCCGGTTCTGAAGTTGTGGAAACGAAGATCGTGCATGAACTATGAAGTCAAGTGGTTTACGACCATGATCCGGAAAACCCATGAAGAATCAGTCAAAATATTCTTCTAAAAATGCACGAACCTGTATATATTTTGCTCGTCACTAAGAATTTTATATGAGCCATGATGTTCTTCCATATATTTAAACATATAATAGGTAAAACTTCTTGATCAGCATCCATGTGTTCACCATATGAAACCGTCTTTAACTTTACTTTAAAAGATAAGTCCATTTGATAGGTGATGCCTTCACTGTACGCTATTTTAGAATGAATCATATTATAAAAGAGGTGTATGCCTTTATTTTTAATAAATGTTAAAATGAGGAAAGTTGAATCGATAAGTGCAAACTAGCTTAAATAAGTTTGGATTAATTGAGTTGGGGCTCTAAGCATGATTGTCTCTTATTTTATAGTCTCTTGGGACTAACAAGTGGTGAGCCATACATTTCTTCTTGACCATCATATTCATAGGACAAATAATTAGCTTTGTTGAATGACTTAATCGAATTCAACTGTCCCTCCCAGAAGAGACAGGCCCAAGTTCCCTCAATTTAAGGTAAAATGTGCTTCATTTAGAAATTCTGCTATTCTTTTTCCCTACTTACTGACTACAGGTGTTCTTAGATATACCACAAAATATCTAATCCATTCCATTCTAATGGATGAAGGAACGCGGGTCCTTTTTATTACCAAAGTGAAAAACAAGCAAGCATCAATCAAATAAATAAGAGCAAGAAATTAACAAATGCATCCTAGGCCTTGAAGAACAAGTACATGATGCGTCAATTTCTTGAATTAAGATAACCTTGTTTCAAAGCTGAAGAGACAAGTCCCACTTGAAGATGTACTATATTCTGTAATATGAAGAAGAGGGGCAGAGGTACTACTGAAATACAATCTGGAAGATAAAAGCTAAATAAATATACAAGCGGAGATTTCAAGCAAGCGTAGGGTTTTCAGGGCTCTTGTTTAAGAATCATGGAGGGGATTATATCTTGCAGAAGTCCATAGTCAGGAATTTGACACTGGTTGACATACGGTGGATAGGTATAGCCTGAACCAATAACTAGGTTGCTCATGGGAGGCATTGGATGAACCAAAAATCCTTGGCTACTTCCCAGGTGATTTGGTGTTGACATAGAATGTGAAAACATGGTTACAGCATTCCCTCTAAGTGTTGCTGGAATTGGATGGTTATGTTGCCCTTCATATGTAGTTATCACGATTGAGGGCTCCTGGAATGACCTCTCTACTCGCTTCTTTACAGTGCATTTCTGTGTAGTGCACCTGTAATAGCTCCTGAAATTGCAAGATATGTCAAATTCTTGGAAGCATAACTGTAATCCAAGAACATGTTTTTCTATTGTTCCGTGGTTTAAAAGCATTAAAGGAATAGAACAAACCAGCCAAATTTCCATCTAAGCTGATCGTATGTTATTGACTTTTTTGGCAACCAAGATGGGCAAAAGAAAAACATCTACTGTTTAAATCAAGAGCGTGGGTATTTATTAAACTAAAGAAAACCGTATAAATTAAATTAGGTTTACCTTGGGTAAGGACTGTTTTTGACAGCTTTTTGTCCATATTTTCTCCATCTATATCCATCCTCTAGATGATCAACTTCACTTTTGGTCATGAAGGCAAATCTTGGCTCTCTTCGTCTCTTCTCCCCCTTCTTATTCTTTCCCTTGTTCCTGCTGATTGCATAGTCATTAACCAAACATAAATGCCTGTTGCACCATCAAAGGGTGTGACAATAATACATCAAACTTACGGTTTCTTAGATGGCTCTCCTCCATCCTCCGATTCCTTTGCTTCGTGTTCCTTTTTGTGCTTCTCTGAATCTGTTGTCCCACCAGCCTCGCTTGAAGATAAAGAGACTGAAGAATTCGGCGTGACCGGAACATTAGTCTCACTGTTACCACCAACATCACCGCCACCTAACTCTCCAACTTGAACAGCACCAGGTTTGCCTTCTACCTCAGACGAAGAAGGAAAGAAGGCAAAGGCTCTGGTAAGTGAATTGTAGTCCATTGATCCATTCAAGCACTCAGAGAAGTTCATGTAAGAAGAGGGATCGAAGCCTTGTTGAGTAGTACTGTAAGATAATGAAGAAGCGGCAGGTGCAGAAGTTGGAGTGTATACGTCATCCCATTCCCCGTGGTAGCAAAAGCCCTTGTGTTCATTAGTCATGAAGGTGAAAAGAAGGAACAAGAAGATCACGAGAAGTTCTTAATGTTCCTTGATTATGTTTGCTCAAATTGTTTTGAGTTTATTTTTGCATATAAGGGCTAAGGAGTTTGAAAGGAACTTGCTCCAGTACTTTACGACTTTACGAAGAGAGAGGTAGTTGACAAAAACAATGTCTAACTAGAATACCAAAACTGGTTTCTCACGTGGGGACATTTCGCCCTTCCACAACTTTATGCTAATTGTATTCGGACGATTGTCTTATACTTAACACATGTAGATTATATTATTAAATAAAAATGTTTGCAATCCAATTGAAAAATGCAAGTGGAAATTAAAAGAGCGTGGCAAATACGAACCTTGAAAAGAGAGTGAGGCAAGTCAGACACTAAACAGTTGGTCAAACATTCAAACTTTCAACGGTATTTTAAAGGCCGCAATACGCAGCAGACAGGTGTCTTCGCTGGCACCGGCTTTTGACCTTACCCGACATGATTAAATCTAAAACCGGCACGCCCGGGGACGCTCTCAACGCCTCCCACTCCTCCGCCCGCTTTCCCCTGTCTCTCTCTCCCCTCCCGCTTGCTGATGCCCACCCTACGTCATTCACCAACTTTTAGTTTTTAGTGTCAGATACCTGGGCATATCTTCCTTGCTTAACCCAGAGGTTCCGGGTTCGATTTCTATCATCGGAAACGCAGCAAATTTTTGGACCAGCGGCAGCTCCCGTAAGGGATGTATTGGTATTGCGAAGGGGAATTAGTCACCAACTTCGGCCCAATAAACACCAAAAGAAACAGTGTCAGATACTTGGGATATAAATGAATAGGATGGAAGACACAGCCGTGTTCTTGTTATTATCTATTCGAGTGAAAGTTTTGGTTGAAACACAGTAGTGACTTTAACATTGCCTAATTATGTATTCGCGTAAGACTTCTTTTTAACTGTTTGATTCTTGAGATTAACAAGTAGTTAAAATTAGTCTTTTGTTCTTTTTTCTTAATAAAGAGTAATAATACACGCAAGTATGTTCAGTCATTCATCTTAAATAGAAGATGAATCAATTTCAAGGTTTAAGATAATAATAAAAAGAGGAGTTTAATTGGAAGGAAATATTTTTAGGATGGTTTAAGACAAAAAAAATGTTACTTAATTAATTGTTTAATATATTCTAAAATTATTAAATATAGTGATTTCTGATGTAATTAATTTTTAAAATACAACTAAGCAATTTTAAGTTCAGAAAAAGAATTTTTTTTATTAAAATTTATGTCGATTTGTTGTGTTTATAATTTCACAAAACAAAAATACTTTAAAATGATAAATTATATATGGTGCAATATGTTGAAAAGAGACGAGAATTATGTGTACATACGCACCTGTACGTAATCAATATCATTCTCGCAAAATTAGAGAATTAAATTATTCATCAAGTGCAAGCACCACTTACTTTTGCATGCTCTTGCTGGTTATAGCCGAATATTTATGTTAACTAGTTTTATTTATGTTCCATTAAAAATTTAATAGTTAAATAATCTAGACCATTCATTCAGTTATACAATAAAATGTATTAGATTAAATTATAGAGGATATAAATTGATCCTTTCCTGATCATTAGGATTTTTACTAATGTTTTAAAAATTGGACAAGACATTAAACTAGTTAAAGGAAAAAAATTAAGGTTTAAAAAATTAACCGATATTAAACCACTTTAAACTGATATATAATAAATAAGAAGTAAAAATTATAAAAATAAGTTAAAATGTAATATAAAAATAAAATACTTTATTGAAATTAAAAAAAATACACCAATGCCTATTAGTATTAATTTGTAACAAACTAATAATAAATCTAGTAATTAAAATTAAAATTAAACCTAATATAAATTAAAATAATAATAAAAATCAAAATTGTATTTTTAAAAGAGGTTGTTTCTCATCATCGTTAAGAGTTCCAAATTTTTTGACACTATCTAAAGACTCATGAATCACGCTTTTATTCAAAGTGTCTGCATTAATATCTTCTACTGTAATCAAACAAACAATAAATTAATAATGTATTACTTGGAATTTGTTATACATTATGCTTTTAATATTAAATATGATCAAAACAAGATATCAACTGAACATTAGTAAATGTTCGTTTTAGAAGAAAAAATTGTATTAATAAAAGACAAAAAAGATGTTATAAGACACTAAATATTTCAGGGTATACCTTTTTGCCTTTAACACAACAGAAAATAACTACCAAATAAGTAATAGTAAAATTGGAAAGATTGGTATGGTATTCAAAGCGGTGAGAGTAAGTTGTCAGATGGTGCGAGATTGTGTAAAATTATGAGCTCCTAGATCCCACTGATGATTTCCGTTATTAGTATTCCCACAATTTTGCTCTTGGCTTTTAGTCTTCTCGAATTCCTTTCCTTACAAATTGACTAAACTATTAACCCCAGCTATTATAAAGATCCCTCTTTCATTTTTTGTGAAGGAGGCGTGAATTGTCAACCAGTGGATAAGGCTAGGTAATGAGTTCTCGAAGGTATTCCAACAACGTAGGTCTTAACCTGTTCCCAGATGATGGTTACTATATAGCATGAAATGAAAAGATGGTCTTTGGATTCATCATGCATTGAGTAGAGTGGGCAAGATCAATTGATGTCTATGTATGAGATTCGATCAGCAGTACTCTATTTATTCTTCATGGTTAGCTAGAGAAGGAAAGATACCTTAAGTGAGAGTGTTTGACCCCGATTTCGGAGCCCAACATTCGGAATCATAAAATGTGAGCAAACACATTTCTTCAACTTCAGAATAGATTTTGGGAAATCTCAAACTAGAATCACAATCTGACTTCTTCAGAATATTTGTTTCCCGTTATCTTAAGCTTCTAATGAATACCCAACTTCCATCCAGAAATTGAAAGTTTTAGGGACTGAATTAAAATTAGATCCCTTCAGATAATTTGTAACCCTATGAATCTAGTTTATTTAGAAATGAGAATCATCTCATTCGGAGCTCTACAAATCTAGATACCATCAAAATACCAAAATATGTTTTATAAAATATCCAAATCATACTCTTCTAATCTATACCCTTACTTTGGTTTGATCAATCCTTTTCAAATCAACATAAAAAGCTATAAAATTTCATGGAGAGGTAGGAAAATGTGTTAGGAATTTATTGGTCAAAGAATCACTTCATTTTGAGGTTGGATGACGCAGTTATGGCCGAAAGAATCAAATAAGGTTTTGTCCTCAATCATAATGAACCTAATTCGGGACAATTGACATAACTTTCTCTAGAGATATCGGATTAAGGTTATTATCTAATGGTTTAAAAGAGGACTTCAAGATATACAACTTTTATTAAGACCTTAAAGATAGATTCTATCATTTGGGGGGTCAAAATTAGATCAGACAATAAGGTCAGACGAAATTAGACGAAAAGTCAGATGATACCAGATGAAAGATCAGACGATTTGGGAAAATTGGCATAACTTTCTCTAGAGATATCAGATCAAGGTCATTCTTAGATGGTTTGAAAAAGAATTTTAGGATCTAAAAATTTCATGAAGACCTTGAAGATGTATTCTATCATATAGAGGGACAAATTGGACCAGAAGATAGGGTCAGACGAAATCAGATGAAGGGTCAGACAAATTGGAATAATTGTCATAAATTTCTCTAGAGATATCGGATTAAGGTCGTTCTTAAATGGTTAGAAAGAGGACTTCAAGATCTACAATTTTTATGTAGACTTTGAAGATATATTCTGTCATCTAGAGGGACAAAGATGATAGGGTCAGATGAAACCAGACGAAGGATCAGATGAATTGGAAATATTTTCATAACTTTCTCTAGGGATATCAGATTAAGGTTGTTCTTGAATTGTTCAAAAGAGAAATTCAAGGTATACAATTTTTATGAAGACTTTGAACATATATTCTATCATATATAGGGACAAAATTGGACCAGACGATAGGGTCAAATGAAACTAGATGAAGGGTCAGATGAATTGGAAATATTATCATAACATTCTCTAGAGATATCGGATTAAGGTTGTTCTTTGATGGTTCAAAAGATGAATTCAATAGCTACAAATTTTATGAAGAACTTGAAGATAGATTCTGTCATCTACAGGGACAAAATTGGACCAGATGATAGCATCAGATGAAACTAGACAAAGGGTCAGATGAATTAGAACAATTATCATAACTTTCTGTAGAGATATCAGATTAAGGTTGTTATTAGATGGTTTAAAAGAGGACTTCAAGATCTACAACTTTTATGAAGACCTTGAAGATAGATTCTATCATCTACATGGTCAAAATTGGACTAAAATATGTCAGATAAACAGTGCACAGAAGATATACGTCATCACCAGGTGATACAATCTATACTCCTGAGCATTACCACTTATAAGGACCATAACTTTCGACTCCGAAGTCTAAAAATTTTATACTATATACCGTTGGAAAGCTAGAAAGGTAAGCTACAACTTTCTAAAAGACAACTTTATCTAATTCAGCCTAAATCAATACAGTATTTTCCCTGAATTAAGAACACGAAATTTACTTCTATGAAAGACTTGAAATTTTGCACTGTGCAAACTGGGAATGTCTTGAGCTTAACCATTCAGCTACTAAATTGACTTCATTAAACTCTCAAAAATGTCTTGAGCTTAACCATTCAGCTACCAAATTGACTTCATTAAACTCTCAAACTCATTTGTCTCATCACATTCAACTACATTTGATTAGTCATAATTCTTATCTTTCCTTTCTATAACATCTCACTTATGTGTGTGTGTGTGTGTGTGTGTGTGTGTATATTCATATTCAAATTCATCAACTCAAGTTGATAACTTCTTCACGTACATCTAATTTCAACTCACATCATCCATACACCCTTCATATTTCATTAACATCAAAAGAATAAAGTTTTACAAATCTTTAATGGCATTCCAGGCCATATTACATTATCGTCTCAAATCAAATTACAAAAAATTATTGAAATGCGACTAAACATTGTGCTTTCCCAAAACCAACTCAAAATATAAATTAAGCAATTTGAAGAAATTCCCTTAGGCTCTTGATCACTTGACCTCTTAGCTATCACCTGAAGATGGGATAAAAAGAGGTGAGCTTGAAAGCTCGTGGGTAACAGTTTATAATAGAGAATAAGCAAAATCGTTGAAATATTTATTTGTCATATAAAAGTCATAGCAAATTTATAAAAATGCTTCGTTTTCAAATTTTTAGTCAAATTCACAATTCTTGCTTAAACTTATAGTTAAAGTATCATCACATCAACATAGCAAAACACTCAAATTATGCAACAAACTTGACAATTCAAAGAAGTAATGCACAAACAAATAGCTCGAGGGTTCCATAGAAACAGAATGGAGAAACCGAAGTCTACCCCATGAATAGAATGAGTCTATTTTTCAGAGCTCATATGCCACAACGGGGCAGTCCGGAGAAGGCTCTTACGTGCACATAACGAACAGAATGGTTCTACTCTCACCCAAACAAAAGAACATAATCATGCTCAAATCATCTTATCATATGCTCATACTTTCATGCTTCATTTTCATTTATACAAAATTCCATGACATATTTCAAGACATAATATAAATATTTCAAAACGATTTTTCATTTCATCATCAAAAATCATACACGAACATGTAGCAGTTTCTCAAATCACTCAAAAACATTAAAAGCAACATTTATGAAGTAGTTGAAATCATTTTTGTTTTCTTGATTTGGAAAAGCATTAGTGGCTCATAACTCTATTATAAACATGTAACCCACCTTGATTTCCTCGCTTATAGACTTGCTCAAAATGCCTCTTCTCTTGTTCCTCTTGCCTCTTTTGATCCCTTTTTTCAAGAACAAAAATCTCACTCAATAGGATTTTTAATTGAAAATCCCACAAAACACAATCACTAAAATTGGTTATAGAATACTTAAACCCATGCATTTTCTAAACTCCATGAACTAAAATCCTTCCAAAAATTCAAAAGATTTGAAATGATCTTACCTTGATTCTTCACCAAATGAAGAGATATTTGGCTCAAATGGAAGCTCTTCTCTTCCTATACCTTTGAACCACTTCAAAATCTCTCTCAAAGCTAAGAAATGAAGAAACCCTAGCTCAACTCTCTTCTTTTCTCTCAACCACTGAAATCTCTCTTCTTTCTATCTTTGATTTGTTATTTATCTTCTTTCTCTCCTATTTTCGTTTTTCCTTTCTTTAAGAAGAAGACAACACTTCTTTCTTTCCATTTTACCCTTAATGATTAAGAAAATTCGACCTTGCCCTTCCTTATAAGCTTAGGTTGTTTTAACCTTAATTGTCTTGCCAAAAATACCCTTGAATATTGTTAAGTCATTTTAAATGCATATGTTTTGGACTTAATTTTGATTGATTTGTGAAATTGGTACTTAAAAATTGATGGAATTATTTGTTAAATGTTTGCAGATGGTTTTCAATGCCAAAAAGACGGAAATGGATCAAAAAG
>JANIJH010000002.1:37073350-37092065 GCA_024520975.1 Erythroxylum areolatum | reverse complement strand
TCATCTAATCATGATTAATCAAATAAATAAATAAATAAAATTCAGGGGCCAACAATAACTTTCACTAGAGATGTCAGATTAAGATCTTCTTAAGACCGTTTCAAAGAGTACTCTGAGATATACAACTTTTTTGAAGGACTTGAAAACAAATTATATCATCTAAAGGGTCAAAAGTGGACCAGACAAAACCAAACAAAAAAGCAGGAGCATTGAAAAAGCAGACGAATTGGGAAAATTGTTATAACTTTTCCTAAAGATATCAGATTAGGGTGTTATTTAAATAGTTTGAAAAAGTAGTTCAAGATCTATAACTTTTATAAAGACCTTGAAGACAGATTCTATCTTCTAAAGGGTCAAAAATGGAGTAGATAATAGGATCAGACGAAACCAAACAAAAAAACAAACAAATTAAAAGTGCAGATAAATTGAGAAAATTGTCATAACTTTCTCTACAGATATTGGATTAGGGTGTTCTTTATATGGTTTGAAAGAGGACTTCAAAATCTATAACTTTTATGAAGACCTCAAAGATAGATTATATCTTTTAAAGGGCAAAAATGGAGCAGACGATGGTACATAGAAGAAGTTTCGGTCAATAACAGAAGAAGTAGAAAGTCAACTATAGAAGATATGACATCATCACAGACACTATGACGTCATCACAGACAATACATCTTTACAGATGATATGACATCATCACAGATGATACATCTATATTCCTGAGCATCTCTCTTATAAGGACCATAACTTTCAACTCTGATGTCTAAAAATTATATACTATATACCGTTGGAAAGATAAAAGAAAGATCTACAACTTTCTAGAAAACACCTTTCTCTAATTCAATCTAGATCAATCCAGAATTTCCCTCGAATTTAGAACGTGAATTTTACATTCATCCACCAATGTACTGCACCTAGTTCTCAACTTCATGACAAATTTTGAGATACTTAAAGAAAGAATTTAAATTCGATATCTTCATAAGAAATGTAGCCATATATATCTGGTTTAATGAAAATTGATAATCATCTCGTTTGGATAACTAGAAAAAAAGTTATGGCTAAAAGACTGAAGCATACTCAGTGAACATTTTCCAGATCAATCACCAATTTTGTTTCCAAATCTTTCCTTAACACAACTCATACCAAGATCACATTTTCTAATTCATTTACTCCTCATTCTCAACTTCATTTCAAATCAATATCATCTATAAAGAAATTATAATCCATGATTAATCATGAAAACTAATAACAGAACATATACATATATACATATCCTTCATCAACTTACTACATATATTCAATTTCATTTTTGCTTTCATTTTACTTCTAACTTTTACCTTAATTTTTTCCATCTTAAAATCTCTTATCCACCAAAAGCACCAAAGAAAAACATGAATCTATCCACATTTCTCATTCACTACTTTACTCTTGTCTATCATTTCTAATTCAAGAATTTTCATTCGTTTGCTCTTTACTCATGGCTAATCACCAAAATTTCTCATTTAATAGTTCTAATCTTCTAAGAAAAGTTTGGGTCCAACAAAAAGGATAATGGCATGCACGTCACAACATTATTCAAAATAAACTACACTTATTATTATAGTAGTAGTGGTCTAGGTCGATCCTATAGAGTGTGTATGTAAAGCTTTTGAAATGAAATTAATCAGTGTTTAGGTTTAGGAGTTTTGGTTGGTTCGAAATAACAAAATAAAATGAAACTAAAATAAGAAAAAAATTAAAGAAAATAGGCAAAGTGATGAAAGTGGTGAATTTGTTATGAATTCGGTTCTTTGATTCTATCTCGGCCTATACTCTAATTAAACATATTTTGATAATTTATTTCTCTCAAAGCTCTCCCAAAAACTATTAATCATAGGTTAATCTATTAACCCGAGTTTTCCCTTAAGTTATGTTTAATCAAGATATGATCGTTAATTAAACCCAACCACCAAATAATCTAGGACACGATCTCTAGATTCAATTTGGCAACCGCATTACGAATTAGAAAAATCAATTAATCAAGATAGTAACTACGTACGATAAGTCATTTAACTTAAGTTTTGTCATCCCTATTGATTACGAACCATTACTCTCTACAAATAAATTTCAATATAATAATTACTGATTACATTGAATATTCTAGCAATGGGTTTATAATAAAACGATCCAATGAGTGCATTAAAATCATCCTTTCACAATACCCAAATCCATACACATCAGATAACATAATCAATTTCTAATAAGAGAAAGAAACAACAAATACAAAGAAGGAATGCTTAACTGGGTTGTCAACGTTAATATCGCCTCTAAATTGGTGTCGGGAAGCTACCCCTTTATGGGTCTTCTCATGGTGAAGAGCTTACCTCTCTCTTCATGCTCTCTCAAAGCTCCCAAAGATCCCTCACAATTCAGTCCAGTCAAAAATACCTTCTCCTCTTTTCTCTTAGCCGAAACACACCTATTCTTTCATATCCCTTTTGTCGTCGCAAAAATGAAGATTTTATAGTGGCAATTAGGGTTGAGTGAGCTATTATTGTGTCACACCCATGACTTGGGATGTGTCACGAGTTTGACACACCTATGCACGACTGTGCATGGCCCTCTCATGTTTCTTCCCTTTTTTATCTTTTGTCCCAGATGTCTCCATTTTTCCTGGCCATTTGCATACCTGCTGCTGTCTTCAAGTGCTCTCTTTTTTAATATACCTGCTTCATGCATTTTGACACTCTTTGCTTGTCCACCTACACTCCACTTGTTTTCCCAGTCATCCCTGTAATAAAATGCATGGTTAGTGTGTAGGCGTGAGAAATAACTCACGCCTATGCAATACATATGCACAATCATGAGTGATTGCTCAAGGTTGTGCAATAATTCTAGCATGGTCATGAGATTCTTCACCATTTTCTTCATTTTCTTATCTTCCTGTATTATTCTTATTCTAATCTTCTTCTTCTTGCTCCATGAAGACAAGCGAGTGTGAACTTTCAAAAGATGACCCAATTATAAGGCTTTCGATTCACTTTAACGTTTTTACTTCCAAATTATGCCTAAAATCAAATATAAACTAAAGTGAGTATCCTAAGCATTTTCCTAGCAATAATCACTAAGAGTTATGGAATAAATTCATAATCAATTAAACACATATCAGATAACTGACTCAGAAAATAGGAGTGAGAAGGATTGTTATTTATTTCTCAAATGCGCATGCCCTTGAGGAATACAAATGGAGCCAATGAATCTAAACCGAATGCTTATCCTCTAGGATCCACCATAATAACTTAGAATAAGAGCTTTCTTAGTGAGTTTCACTGGAGAGATGTTTAAGCCCCCTTCTGCTTTCAGAACATATAGCTCAGTCCATTTTACTTTCACAATACCTTTGGCACCATTTGATGAGTGGTTCCATAGCAAAATTTCTGAATAGATGCTAAATTGTTTTGATAACGTCATTTGAAAGGAAAACATGAGAGCTCTAATAGATGTGGAGGGAATTGAGGACTGACTTCACAAATTGAACCTTCCACGCATAGGAGAGAAATTTGTTAACCTAAAAGTGGAGCCTTTTCTGGATTTTTTTAATAAGGGGAATGCATTCAGCAAACCATAGTCTCTTTGTTGACATTTAGAGACCCAAGTATAATAGTGGTGGGGGTTTCATTAGCATACCAGTGCTAGAAGTAATAGAGGATTCAAAGTTTAAGGATCCTCGAGATAAAATGAAGTGGCTTTTTTTGGAGATTTATATGTAACCTGGAAATTCTAGTGAAGAAATCCAAAGACCATTTAAAGGTTGCAAAAAAGTCCAAGTTTTCTTTGCAAAATAGTAGGAGGTCATCAGTAAAGGATAGATTATGTAGGTCAACCTTCTTGTAATAGGAGTGATATTTGAATTTGGGTCTTATTGTCTCTTCCCTTTTGATGATCAAAATTAAGGTCTCCATGCATAGGATGAAAAGGAAGGGGAAAAGAGGGTTCCCCTATCTCAATTTCCTAGCATCCTTGAAGTAATTTAAGGAACTTCCATTGATGAGCACAGTAAAGTTAGCTATAGAGATACATTCCGCCATCCAGTTGATGAAGACCTAAAGGAAGCCATAAGCTTCTAGCATTTTCCAAAGAAAATTCCAGTTAACACTATCAAATGCCTTGCAAAAATTGAACTTAATAGTGCAATTTGGAGTGGATTGAGATCGAGATTAGCCTTTAATAGCCCTTGAACTACTAGAATGTTGTCACCAATATGTCGGTTGCACATAAACGCACTCTAGTTGTTGCTAATAAGGGAGGAAAGAACCTTTTTCAATCTCTAGCAAGAATCTTTGAAATGATTTTGTAAAGAACATTTAAGCAGGCAATCGGCCTGAAGTCACTAAATCCAGAAGGATGAGAACCTTTAAGGATTACATATAGAAAGGTTTTATTGATCATTTTGAGTAACTTGCCACTGGAAAAAAAAATTCCTTAACTGCATCTTTGATGAATGGACTAGTAATAGACCAAGATTTTTGGTAAAAGTATGCATTCAATCCATCTGGCCTAGGAGCCTTCCTACCATCCATGACAAATACCACCTCTTCAATTTCCTTATCCTCCACCAATTTTTTTTAACATAGCTGCTTCCTTTTAAGTTATTCTTATGTTAATAACCTCCAAGAGTTTGACTGAAGAGACATGATCTTAACTCGGCTTACCAAGTAGTGAAGAATAAAATGTTTTCACCTCCTATTGGATATCCTCAAGGCTGTGAAGCTGGATCTCATCATCATTGGTGATTGTAAGTATACGGATTTGGTTCTTTCTAGAAAGTATAGTATTGAAAAAAACCTTGGAACATCGATCTCCATCTTTAAGCCAATTGGTCCTTGCTCATCGTTAGAGCAAGGAGGAATGGTTACTAACCATTTTCATATATTTGAAAGGGGCTTGGTTTTCTCTAGCTCAAAGGAGGGCATTTTAAGGAGAGGAGGCACAAAGCTGCTAGATAGTAATGAGATTGGACCGAGTTGACTGTAGAGCAGGAGAAGTGTCAGAGCCCCTTAATGAGTTGAGAGTCTTGAGTTCATTTTGATAGCTTTGAGTATAGGGATGTTCTTAATTCATTGGTTGTGAAAAATATATTTGCTTCATAAATATCCTTTTAAAATTCATTATAAATATGATCAAGAGATAGTTCTTCTACTTCGATGCAAAAATTAGTATGGTCAATACAATCAGTATCACCTAGATCATACGTTTTCTTCTTACTAAGCACTCTGAATACATAATAGAGAAATTACAAAATCAATAATAAAAATAAATTAATGAAAAATAACAACAAATCAATAAAATACATATTCTTCATTCTTATATTATAAGTAATGTAAACAAGATCATTAAGCCTTTGATGTTCTAAATGATTTCATTTTTATTTGAATATGTTAAAATGCTTCAATTATGTTCATAACATAATGCAGAAGTTGTTTGACTGAGTAATCTAATAGCGAGTTTTCTTAGTATTGGAGCACTTTCGCTAAATAATCTCAACTACTCTTCTATTTTTTAAATTAACAGTTATGAGAAAGGAAAATTTATTAATAATTATGGAACTTACCAGGCTACATTTTTTTTATCATAAGTTCTCTCTTTGCAAATGATCTAGTAAAACTCCTTAAACCTTCTTCATACAATTTAATTTCATTTATCACCTTTGATTTCTCTTTAATAAATAAAATACCTTTGCATTTAATCACATCAAAGAGACTACAATGTGATTAAAAAAAATGTAGGATATTAATTAATGATCTAATAAGGTTACTTAAGAGGAAGTAATATTAAATAAATAAAGGAGTTATCTAGTAGCCTAGTGCATTAAGAAGTTAATATAGGAATGAAAGTAAGTAACAAAAAATTTAAGAAGTCACATGCTAATACTACACAGATGGATCAAAAGGAACAAATGGTAAATAAATGTAAGTTCAATAGGAAATTGAACACTAACAAGGAGATTGCCTAAAATGTAAGGCTTGGTTCAAAATTATGATTATGTATGTCTTGAATCAACTTAAGTGAATTTCATCTTAATTTATGGTGGATTAATTTTAATGATACTACTTATATTTCTAATATGATGTAGGGATTTCTTATGATTCAAACTATAAACCCAAATGAGATTTTTCTCTCTAAAGGAAACCATATGAAGGCTCTAGTTAAAGGCATAGGGATTTATCATTTGATCCTAAGTTCTCCTTATCAACTAGATATTTTGGAAACTCTTTATGCGCCTTTAATTTATAGGAACCTAATTTCCATTTGAAAACTTGATCTTATGGGGTTTAAAGGATATTTTGGATATGAATGTTTTAATTTATTTAAAGAAATTTTACTTATTAGTTATGTTGTTCTTACTAATGGTTTATATAAATTGAAACTTCATAATTAATTAGTTGAAACTTTGCTTCTTGTTTATAGTAATGTTGTAACTAAATATATTACATTAAATAAACCCCCAAAACAGAGGTTTCTCATTTTGACTGTTGGATGGAATGTGATGTAATATGAAACCTTCATCTTTCATCTCATTCTATTAATAAACCCCCAACTAAACACAGCCTAAAGGATTCACAATTCTTGACCACGAATTTCTCCAAAATAGATATATGAACTATACCAATTTCCTCCATCATCTCTATTATAGATTATTGGGAGAATTTGACTAATTTAAGGAAATGAGAATAATTAAACTCAATGGAACAAGAACCATTCTCCAAAATTGATGTGAGGTTTGGAGCCTCTGGAACTGAAGCTTCAAACTTCTAGTATCTTATAATATGCAGTCTCTCAAATAAGAAAGGCACATAGGCAAAATGCCTTTTGACTTAGGGCAATCTACAAATGAAATGTTGATAACTCTTATCCCCAAAGTGGATAATCCTGAAAGGCTTAAAGATTTCAAATCAATTAGCCTTTGTACAGCCCTTTACAAGATTGTTACGAAAGTACTTGCTAATAGAGTTAAAAAACTCCTACGTGACATGATTCTTCCAAATTAAGCAAGTTTCAATGAGGGCCAGAATATATCGGATAATATTATCATTGCCCAAGAAGTCATACACTCAATGAGGAATAAAAAGGGTGCAACGGGTTGGATGGCAATAAAGGTTGATCGTGAAAAAGCATATGATAGATTGCGATGGGATTTTATTGAAGATTCCCTTTATGATGCTGGCTTCCCAAAGAAATTTGTTAAAGCTATCATGCAGTGTATAACTGTTTGTAAAATCTGAGTGGTTTGGAATGGGCAAAAAATGGAGGAATTTTCACCAACTAGAGGTATACGTCAAGGAGACCCCCTTTCTCCCTATATCTTCATATTGTGCATAGAGCTCATGTCTCAAACAATTACCAAAGCAGTAGGAGATAAGAGGTGGAAACCAATTAAACTTGGGAGAAATGGGCCCCCTATTCCACCTCTTTTTTCACAGATGACTTGGTTCTTTTTTGGCACTACTAAGATTTCTCAAGTTTAACTCATAAAGAAAATTTTGGGTGATTTTTATATCAGCTCTGGACACAAGTTTAGTAATAATAAAACCCAGATACTTTTCCTTAAAAATACCTAAGTTTCATGTGCAGAGTGGATTAGCAATGAGATGGATTTTATTCGGACTGATGACTTGCGTAAATACTGAGGGGTTCCGATCCTTCATAAACTAGTTAACCTTGATACTTATGCTTATATTGAGGAGAAAGTCAAACAAAGGCGTTCAGGTTGGGTTGCCAGGACCTTTTCTCTTGCAGGATGAATTACTTTAGCTACTTCAATCTTGCAAGGCCTTTCGTTTTATGCCATGCGAACTACAAAACTACCCAATGGCCTCTATAACTGTATTGAAAAACTAATCAAAGCCTTTATTTGGGGTAATACAGAGGAGTCGCAAAAGGTGAATCTGGTAAGATGAGAGGATATGTGCTAACCACGTTGTAATGGGGGTTGTAGCATTAAGAAGCTTAAGCCTCAAAATAATGATTTCTTGATGAAAATTGGGCTTACTTTTGCACGAAGCCTGATCTCCTTTGGGTTAGAGTTCTAATATGCAACTATGGATGGGAGGATCTTAAAGGCCCGTCTCGTAATAACCAAAATGGATCCCTTCTTTGGTGTAATATTAAGAGAATATGGTCTGATTTAGAGCTGGGAATGTAATGGGAGATTGGTGATGCCAGTAAAGTTCGGTTTTGGGCTGACAATTGGCTTGCCAATGTGGGGCCTCTTAAACTTGTTGCTAGCTAGGATATCGCAAAGGAAGAGCTTGCTCTTCTAGATGGCAATTAAGAATGGAGTCTTTTTAATTGAGCTTTTTTAGACCAAATCCTTTCTATTATTGTAGGAAGTAAGACACCAAGCCAAGAGGATGGAGATGCTAGCTATTTCTGGGATAGGACGAGTTATGGATACTTTTGTATCAAATCAGCTTATGATTTGATAATGATCGATATCTGGGATTCACAAGACAATAAGGGAGATGTAATTTGGAACGAGGGGGCTCAACAGGTTCATGTGTTCCTCTAGTTAACATTATGTGGAGCTCTCCTCACTAATAAAGAATGTGTTAGACGTCACATAATAGATAATGAAGCTTGTAGTCTATGTGGCAACGAGAAAGAGGATGTTGATCATATCCTCAGACAATGCAAGCTGGTACAGGATGTTTGGAAGATCTTTCTCCTATCATGTCAAATGGCTAGTTTATGAATAATAATTTTGTTGACTAGATGATTCAGTATCTTAAAGGAAGAATGACCACCCCTTTTCCTAGTGGAGACTGGGCCTCGATGTTTGGACTTACCTACTAGAAACTATGGGAAGCACGTAACAAACATATCTTTTGCAATGAGCATATTCAAGCGTCTCAACTTCTAGAGGAAGTCAAAATGCTTTCGGATTTCAATATGAAGGCAAGGTACACTTTGAAATGCATTCAAAGCATTAGTGGCAGGAAAGAAGCATGTAACATCAAGTGGAGGAAACTCTTGAGCTGTTGGGTCTCTTTAAATTATGGCAGTGTTGTTAAAGAAGCATTCGGACAAGTAGGAGCATGATCTCTTCTTTGTAGTTCTGATGGAAGCTAGATTAGAGGGGTTGTCGAAACATTGGGTGCTGTACATCTCTCCATGTAGAGCTTTGGGCTATAGTGGATGAATTAAATATGGCATGGGACTACGAATTCTACCGTGTGAAACTGGATGTCGATTGTCTTTTGGCAGTCAATCTTTTAAACCAAGATTATTAGCAACCCAATGCTAATACCAGATTTCTTAGACAGATCCATATGCTCCTCAGCAAAGATTGGCATGTGGATTTGGCTCATGTATATCGTGAGGGAAATAAGTATGCAGATTTTCTGGCGACCTAGACACTAACGATGGAAAGAGGTTTTCATGATCTGGAGGTCTCACTTGAGAAGTTGAATAGGATTCTATGTGATGACGTCATGGGTGTTGAGCAGATGAGACTGTGCAGGGGCTTTCTTTAGTGTACTTTTCTTTTCCCTTTTAAACGAAAAAAAGAAGAAGAAAGAAAGCTCCATTGCCAACTCCCTTCTATAGGGAATCCATTCCTAAAATTGTGGCATTTTTCAAACCTTAAAATATCAAGGGATTTAATGGTTTGATGGATGAAGAGGCAAAGCTATCTATTAATATGCCAAGGCTCTTATTGCCTCAACTCATAATTAAATTAGCTATGGGTATTGGTTTGGGTGTTTTAGTCCAAGTGGATATTTAGTCATTAATTTTTTATCTGAAAGCCTACATATCATGGACAAAAACGATTTGGTAGTTAAATCAATAAAATACTAATAAATTAATATTTTGAACTAACTTATTAAGATTATAAAAGGATAGTCACTTAATTCAAAATTTTAAAACCTTGGACACTAAATTGAAAAAATGTAAAAAGGTTTGACACTTGCAAAAATATTGTCCCTAACAATTGTAAAGGTCCTTGGTGCATCTATCGTTATTTAGTCATAATTAATTACCATAATTCTAGATTATGCATTGTGGTTATACAGATTGAAATTATGCAACTTGAAAAATAAAAAAGGGATTAAACTCATATTTGCATTTTTCTTATACCTGCAATTCCTAAGGAATCTAAAAAATTTAAAATAAAATGAGAAAAATGTTGGAAAATTGCAACAGATGTCCAAGATAACTTATATGTCAGGAGTGCATCATCGTTTTGGTTTTTTATTTTGGTGGATCGCAGCCAATAAAAAATAAACCTTCAGAAGAAATGGATTCTAGAAGTCAATAATTGCATTGACATTATTTGGTAGCATAATTTGGAAAGTTAAAATAACGATCAAGATCTCTCAACCATGGAATGATATAAATTCTTGGGAGAGATAATTTATGGATGTGAGGAATAATAATGACAACAACTTCGTTAAAATAAGGGTGGTTGCTTGAGAAAGATGACTTAATTGGAGAGGTATGACTGTAAGAGTATACATTAAAAAAAAAAAAATACATACAAGAGAGCATGAGATTGTTGACCTTTGCGTAGTAGCGTCTATCATGTGTGACCAAGTATAGGCTTTGGATGATTGTTATTGCTAGTCCCTATCGATTAGAGGAGGAGCAGGTTTTTTGTTTGGCGTGTACAATGAGAAATGGAATCTCTTGGACGTGGAAGTGTGGAAGTGATTACGGTGAAACCCTAATTTTACTTACTATTTGAATCTACCTTCAGGTAACAAAATAAACATCTAGCATAGATTTTTTCCACATACTAGCTAGTATTATATAATTTACTCAATCACATGGATGTTTTTTGTACTGAAAAACAACATATAATCTTAGGAAAGCTATACTTCTACCTCTTACCATTAAATTAAACCTCCAAACAAAATATCGTCTACAAATATCCTTTCCACTTGAAAATTTAGAACCCATCATAAACAACACTTGTAGATAGGTTGTTGATCAGAGGCACATTAATCATGCCTTAAAACTGCCTTTTATGTCAATTCGAAGACAATTGATGAGACAAATGTATAAAAGAAGCCAAACGCAAATCATTAAGGCTGTTTACTAATGCTGGTAGGTTATCAAATCGTTTATCATGGTCAAAGGTGATATAAATCACTAAACCAAACCTTGCATCCAATATTCTTAAGGATTTTAACAAATGGTTGTATTCCTCTGGAGCTTCACATCACTATCTTTTCGCAAACTACTTACTACCAAAGCATCATGTAAGGTATACATATCATTCGATACTCTATGGTTGCACGATGTTAGGAAAATATGTACAGCGATATTCATTTTATTAATAATCTAAACTTTATTAGCTAGAAAGAGGGAAAGTTTTACCTGAACAATAGCATGTTATTTATATTAGTTGTTGAAGAGCTATCTGTGACCCTGTGAGGTTCCAATATCACCAAATCGAATATTTATGGATTGAGCAAATGTTTCTTGTTCAACTGATCATAGAGGTTGTCTCTAAAAAGGGTAATATACATCGGCTCTAACAATAATAACAATTAAGCCACTATAATTGTATTTAAGCATTAAGCTAACATGTAGACCTGGCCCTAGGTAAGGGCAGGCAAAACACCTGCCCAGAGCTTAACTTTATGAAAAATAAAATGGGCAACAAAAAGAGTCCTATTTTATTTAATTTTGTTATTTATGAAAGTCTTGATTTTCATAAAGAACAACAAAAGGGTCCTTATTTTATTTCTTTTGTTCTTTATAAAAACCTACTCTTAATTATCATAAAAAATGAGATAAACTAGAAGTTTTTTTTATTTATCCCAGGCCTATAAAACGTTAGGATTGTCCTGCTAACATGGCACTCATCCCAACCGTGAATAACTAGTAAGTTTTTTCAATGTTAAGCATTAAGCTAACATGGCCCTCATTAAATTTAAAATGTCGTCAATCAACATCGACGAACCCTTTACAACCTTCTATTTCTTGCCTGCTTGATATAATTTGATGGGCATCATCTCAATTGAAAGTGAAAGTCAACTTGATTAATCACTATTTCACCATCCACTCCACTTGGCATATTCGAGATTGGACATTAGAGTATCAACCTTTGCATCATCGTTTTTATTCGTGTATATTTAAACCACAAAAGTTAAAAAGGGGAAAAAGAAATAACGTCGACTTTCTTCACCGAAAAGGATGAGTTCTATCATCGAATGTGAAAGATCTCAATTTCTTTAGATTCTTTCCGATCTCTCAAAATCTTTTGACCAATTCTTACTTTTAATCAGTCATTCAGTCACTATTTTACTAGATAATAGAGAAGAGGAAAGATGACTTGTAAAAATCTAACTAATCACAATGTTGTTGCTTTGTCTAATCATGGATATGAAGTCATCAGCTGTCACAAACTTGCTATAGAACAAGTAGACTTGGTGCCCCCCTAGTTTATAACTTTTTTTTTTCTAATTATTAATCTGGAGACCTAAAGCCTTGTATTTTGGTAGTCTTGCTTCAGCTTTTCCCTCAGGCTTCATTCTCTTTCCTTCTTTGAGTAGACGTCATGTCCTTTCTAATATACATCTTGGGTGGTCTTAGCTAACTCGGGTCAAGTTCACGGAAGACTACTATATACTGTCTACTGCTAGAAATTAGGAGCTAGGCCACCATAAAGTCAAATAATATACAGTGCGGTGTGCATTAGTTTTTGTTGTCACTCATTCTCAAGCCTAGCTCCTTTGCGAGTTCATCAAGGTTCAAGCATTAACTGCTTTTACCCTCAACACTAGAGGATTCTCGACAAGCATGAAAGTGGGCATTAAGATGATGTTTTCCACTTAAATTCAAGTTCACAAGAAAAGGTCCCTTCATAGATTGGCTAAGTGATGTTGTTGATTCTGATACACAAATAAAGACTTCAGATAAAGTTAGGAACAACTGTGTCAGTTTTCGAATATTCCGAATACCTGCTAGAGATGGAAGAAAAAGACGATATTATTCCTTCAAAAAGTGTGAGTGCATGCGTGAAACTACAAGATAGAAAGAGCAGCAGATGACTTGGAATGTGAAATTCCGACTGATCTGCTAATCTTTAATTTTAGACTTGTTCAAAGATGAAGGCTCTGTGTATAAAAGAAACAAAAAAGTATCTATTCAATGTGTAAGACCAAGTTGACTTCCAAGTAATATAAAGGTTTACGAGGGAATAATGTTTCTCAAGTCCAGTCCTTTGTAAAACTTCAACCGCGCGCAGTCACTTTGACTGCTTGAATATACTATTATTCTTGTGCAATCAGCTCTGATTCATTGGCGATTCTAACCAAAATCAAGAGGGGAACTAATTAAGAGTCTTGCTCTATTTGTATCAACTAAGAAACGTGGCAATGAAAGGACGGATTCTCCTGGAGGAATGATACATGAAAAGGACTATCGTTATATAAGTCTATAAATAAATAGGGTTATATTGAACTTAATAAAACCGGAATACAAAGCTGTTATACATTTTCTGCAAATAAGGATCCAAAAATAGCATTTCAAGATACCCTTTAACGTTGATCACGCTTTAGAACTCGAGGCCAGGGGGACTAGTAAAGTCATTTTCTACATTAATAAATATTGAAGAAAACGCATCAGAATTTGATAAAATAGGGGTGCTGGCATGAGCCAAGGTAAAATCACTGCTCATAGTCATTAATGTCCTCATGTCAAGTGCAATGAAACAAAATGCTCATAAAATCCCGGAGTGAGAAGGCCCTTGGAATTTACATAACATTAGTGTAATTGTAGTACAGAACAGCCAAGGGTTTGCTTCGTGGCATCTCCAAAGTAATATCCAAGATTCTCTGTGCTAATGAGATATTTGCATACGTGTCCACAAATCCTATCCAGCCAGGCCATCATATCCTATGGAACGAACCAAATGTGCTAAGCTGCAAAATCTCAACAGCCTTGCACATATATAACCATATCTTCTAGATGGCCAGAAATCAGATAGGATCAAAGTGACACCAGCCTTCTGCTTGCGATGAATTGGATTTGTTCATGA
Organism: Erythroxylum areolatum; assembly: GCA_024520975.1. Classification (NCBI taxonomy): domain Eukaryota; kingdom Viridiplantae; phylum Streptophyta; class Magnoliopsida; order Malpighiales; family Erythroxylaceae; genus Erythroxylum; species Erythroxylum areolatum. Next base: position 37,078,039 of record JANIJH010000002.1, on the reverse strand, counting down.
CTTGTTAGTTCCATTACACTATTTGTTTATGACGTTTAATATTATCCAACAGATCAGCAAGAGTTATCTTTCCACAGTTTCCGGTGTCAAGTCTATCAAACCGCTCACAAATCTGCGTAACATCTTTCCCTGATACTTTTCCCATCTCTTTGAGCTTATATATTGCATAGTCCGATTTACTGTAGATACAAATTCAACAAAAAGGCAGTTATTCGCCATTTGGATGAAGTTGAATTCAGTATAAAACAACAGACTTATTCCAGAAAAGAAAATCTCAAACCATGAGGTAAAGGTGTTAAGATAATGAAAAATAGACGGCTAGAATAGTGATAGAACTCTAGCTTTATAAACTAGAGAAAATGTATGTTATTGAACAGATAAATGACACTCTACTACTATTACAAGGGTTATTCTACAGGACACTCCTTCTGGAGCTGAAATGCTCCTCAAAAAGAAGGAAATTCTTTTTGTGTATAATATCTCTCTTCTTACCTTTCCATTCCCTCTCCCCTTTGCCTTTTTGCCTCAAAACTACTTACTAAGGTCATTCTGTTACAACTCAACCCTTGTGCCAACTCAGCCACTAACTAACTAACTCATTCCTCTATACCCCTCTTTCTTTCTCCTTATGTATACTCTTCATATCTTAGGCTTATTTACGTCTTTGTTATTCTCCCCCTTCCTGAATTACCCTCGACCACATTGGTCCTAACATTGCTCCCCTTTAGAAGAGCAGTTTTATACTTAAGGCTGCACTAAGGAAATTGATTGCAAATAATAAATTCATCCTCCCATTTAGCATTCTCTACCAACTTGCCATTCCATTTAACTAACCATTGGCGTGTGGAGTCCCCTGCTTTAGTAATTATTCAGCTATCTAAGACATTTTGGTTTCCACGACCTGATCCAACTCCACTTCCAACCCTCTTTAGTTGAGAATCATGGAAAGATGGACTCTAGAATGTAGGGGTAGTTTGAGCTTATATCAGACTGCTCCGTATTTTTCCAGAATTTGAAAATCTTATCGCTACCTTTTGATTAATACATCGGGCTACCGTTAGCTATTTGTAGGGATAGAGCTTAAGAAAAACCCATTCTCCCACCTAGAAAGACAACAAAATTCGCTTTCTATCAGCATACTTTTTCATCTGGTCTTGCATCTTATTTAGATTGTATTTTAGCTTTTGCAATGCCTCATCTTTGTCCATTAACTCTATAGCCACTGCCTTCACTTTAGTTTGTCCTTGTAAATATCAAACCAAAGTTGGGGGTTTCCCACCATAAACCACTTCAAAGGGAGTTATTGGTATTGCACCATAGTTTTGCCAATGAAATCCAATAGGATCAATGCCTAGGTTGTTCAGAAGCAAAACATCTCAAATAAGTTTTCAAACACCTGTTGAGAATTTCTGTTTATCCATCCGTTTCTAGATGATAACAGGAGCTCATTTTAAGTATAGTACCCTGCAAACGAAACAACTCCCTCCAAAAATGACTAACAAACAAAGGATCACGATCACTTATGATCGATTGTGGCACTCCATGTAGGCATATTACCTCTTTAACAAGCACCTTAGCCACACTTTTAGCAATATAAAGGTGCTTCAATAGGATAAAATGGACATATTTAGATAGTCGATCCACCACGACTAACACTGCTTTATACCCTTTAGATCTAGGAAGTCCCGTAATGAAGTCCATTGAAATGTCTTCCCAAATCTGATAAGGAATTGGCAAAGGTTGTAGCAGACTCCTAGGAGATGTGGCAGCATATTTTTGCCTTTGACATGTATCACAAGACTTGACAAAGTCTTGAATGGACTTCTTTATACCAATCCAATAAAGATTGATCACAATTCTCCTATAAGTGTGCAAATAACCTGAATGGAATTCGATAGGGGAAGAATGAAACATTTTTAGGAGTAATGGAATAAAAATGGATTGAGCTGAAATCACTAACCTTCCCTTGTACAACAGAACACCTTAATGCCATAAAAACTCGGTTCTAGAGGTCGGATCCTGTTGTAGATTCCTTATAATGCCACTCAATATAGGGTTTTGGTGCACTCTGTTGGAGGATTCGGCCATCAGCTTATAGCGGGTAAGAAATGATGCTTTTTAACTCTCCTTTTTCATACACCCATGACAACACATCAACAGTTTTGTTTTTTAGTCTCGGTTTGTAAATTACCTCAAAATGATAACCCAAAAGCTTAGCCATTCAGCATTGTTGATCCATAGTAGACACTCTCTGTTGGAACAAATGGTGAAGGCTTTTCTGGTTTGAATACACAATAAATGATCTACCCAGCAAATAGTGACGCCAATGATGCACCGCCAATTCCAATGCCATTAGTTCTTTCTCATAAGTAGACTTATAAAGATTTGTCTTTGAAAAAGCCTTACTATAGTAGGCTATCGGTCTCCTATTCTACATCAAAACTGCACCTACCCCCTTGCCCAAAGCATCACATTCAATGTCAAAAGATTGGGAAAGTTTTGGTAGAGCTAATATCGGAGAAGTGGTCAACGCCTTTGTTAAGGCCTCAAAGGACTCTAAAGCTGCTAAGTTCCAATGAAACCCTTCCTTCTTTGTTAGTTCGGTAAGTGGTTTTGCTATTTTACCATAGTTCATAATGAACTTTCGGTAATATCTAGTCAACCCAAGAAATCCCCTCGCCCCCTTAACATTTCGAGGGATAGGTCAGTTCATAACACTTGAAACCTTTGCTGGATCATCAGCTATGCCTTTTTTGAAAATAACATGCCCAATATTCCACTATTTTCCTTCCAAAATTGCACTTTTGTTTATTAACCAAAAACTGATTCCTTTTTAAGACCTCCAAGACATTTGCTAAGTGCAAAAGATGAGTATTCCAATCAACACTATATACCAGAACAAACCTTCTAAGGAAGGGTTTGAAAATGTCATTCACTGAAACGTAGCTGGTGTGTTGGTCAATCCAAACGGCATTACTAGGAACTTATAGTAGCCATCATGTGTTCGAAAAGCCATTTTATGGATGTCCTCATTCTTGACCCTAATTTGGTGATACCCAGATTTGAGATCTAATTTAGTGAAGAAACAATCATCATGCAACTCATATAAAAGTTCATCCACCACTGGAATAGGATACTTGTCTAGTACTATGGCTCTACTTAGGGCTCTATAATCTACTCACATTCGTCATGAAACATCTTTCTTCTTAACTAAAATTATTATACTGGAATAAGCACTGGAACTAGGACGTATGATGCCTACTTGCAACAATTGATGAACCAGTTTTTCAATCTCATCTTTGTGATGGTGTGGGTATCTATACAGTCTCACACTAATTGGACCTTGTCTTTGTTGTAAAACAATAGAATGAGAGTGGTTTCTTTGGGGAGGTAACCCTTGAACCTCTTGAAACACCTCCAAAGATTGGTTCAACACTAGGGTCAGTTTGTGCTCTTCTTTTCTGTTACCTGAGTCTGTTGTTCCCCTGTTATAGCAATTCCTTCAACTGATTAGAAATTAACACTTAATATTGCTAAAAGACTGTGTAAGGATACTAAATCCTTAAGGTACACACTTCCTCTTCTCTGTATTGTCTTTGTTTCTACATTGTCACACAACTCCACCTTTTATTCTTCTTGTTGGAATTGCATGGTCATCTCCTTACAGTATACGATGACCTTTCCCAATGTCTGTAACCAAACAACCCTTAAAATCACATCCATTCCTCCTAAGTCTAGTACATAAGCATCAATCTTCCAGTCCAACTCACCTGATCAAATAGGAACCCCTATACACCTTCCTTTAGTAATTACCTTATGGCCATCACCCAATCTGATTCCTAAGGCCTTATTAAACTCTATCGTTAACCTAAGGTCACTAGCTAATTCAGGTGAAATAAAATTGTGGCTTGCCCCACTATCCACCAAAATCATCATGGGAACCTCATGTAATTTCTCTTCTAGTCTTATGGTTTTAGTTTCAGATGCCATTGTCTCATTAACCCTAAACACTCCCATGGTTCTGCATTCTAAAGCTACATCATCTTCCTCATCAATATCTGCCTCCATAGCTATTATTTCCCCATCTTCATTCAATGTTTCATTGTCATCCAGAGCTAGTAACTTTAGCTGTCTCTCCAAACATTGATATAATGTATGGAATCTCTATCAGAAACAAATGCCTTTGACCTTTCTATCAATAAGTTCTTGGTAGGAAATGTGACGAAACCCCCTATTTCTCTCTATAGACACCATCCCCTTTCTCCCTCAGGCCTCCTTATTGGTGTTACCATGGAAGGTGTTGCAACTCTGCTTTGCGTATGGGAGTCAGGTTGGTACCTAGATGTTTCTCAGATTCTACCTGCTCCAAATCCACTAGAAAATCTCACTCGACCCACTGGGCTTGTGTGATCCGACTCCTTAGGACTCTTGTCGACCGAAAGTTGCCCTAAAATTACTATCTCAATTTTCAGTCCATGCATGATGTTGAGAACCCAAGTTCTCGATACCTTCTTGCTCTCTATTCAACTCTTCTGCCACAACCCTTGCGATTTTCATCATTTGGTACCTGTTCAGTAGACCGAACATACGCACCCTCCTCTAGATATCCAGTCTGTTAGCCCCAAAATTTTTTTTATGATTATTAAGCATGATTAGTGAATTTAAAGCATTAATACCCTTGATTAATGA
>JANIJH010000002.1:37045598-37056614 GCA_024520975.1 Erythroxylum areolatum | reverse complement strand
ATTTGTAAAAATGATTCATAAACTTGGTAAGAAGAAACAGAGAGACGACATAAAGACGAAGTACTTGCAAATATCTTATCTAAATAAATAGGCATCTTTTTTTGGAAAATAAATCGTTCAAAGACAAAAATCTACTCGAGTAATAAAAATGTATCAAAAATCAAAATAATCAAACAATTCAATCTCCTTGCTCCCAATTAGGCCATATGTTGTTACAAGTAACAATCACCTTAAAATTTTGGAATAATAGGAGTTAAGCTATCTTGTGCGAAGATGAAAACCCACTATTAAAAAACAAAATTTGCAAATTAAGCTCCAAAAAACACAAAAGGAACAAAACAAAGGTAGCAGGTAATGCAAAAGCCACAAATGAAGTGATTCAAAATAGAGAATGAATGTCTTCAAATAGACATAACTAAAGACCAGCAAAGAGCATAAATTTGAAAAATGAAAACTTCAGTCAAAGCAACATAAAGATCTAGCATAACAAAACCAAAGACCTATTAGCAAAGACTACGATCAAGCACCAAAAGTCTAAACACAAGTAGTCCTCAAACCAAAAATCAATGTTGAGTCTTACATTAAAACACAGGATTCATAAGAAACTAGATCGAAGAAAAAACGTGGCTTATAAGAAACTAAAATTTTAATAAAGGCAAAGATGGCTGTTGTTGTTACTTGCTTATATAGAGATAATGAGAGTAGAGAGTGAAGGAGGAAACATCAAGAGTTGGGCAAAACGCACCCTAAAAATATAGAGCAATGACTCTCATTCCTCTGGATTACGAAAGGAATGGAATAATCCTAAAAAACAAGGAATCAAAATATAAGCTATCTAATCATAGTTCTTTACCAAAGTTTACTTTTTAATCTATACCCATTCCTTTTTCCTCATACCCACTAAACAAGCATATCCTTAATAAGAAGCGGAATCGTACCTCACAAGCTATTTTGGATGATGTCAGTAGCAAGAAATTCAAAGACGGTCATATGGTGCACAAGCACCCATTTGGCCATTCTCCTATGGCACTTATTAGCCTTGCCTAAGCCAAGTACAAGAATGGACGAGCTACAACGATTGTCGACACAAGTTACGAAATGGAAGTGAAAATGCCACCTGACATTGACTTCAATGCCCTATAACCATAACCTACAGTAGTAACTAACATAATAGAGAGATAAAACGAATGCAACCATCCAAGTTTCTCCACCAGATGCGTAACACCGCCACCAATTCCAATACAAAGAACCACTACACCTAATGCGAACACCACCATCATTCTTATCCTCATCCTCCCCCTTTTCACATCAATAAGATAAGAACCCGCATTCTCTCTTTCACCACCTCTCTTAACATTCCTCAATAGATATTCCTCTTGCAAATCAACACATAACTTACCATCCCAGCAAGTAAAATGTCAACAAAATCAAAACCCACCAATAAACAAAAAAAATTAGTGGAAGTGCTATTCAGGGTAATATCTTAATAACCAACGGTGCATATTGTGACAATACAAAAATACAATGAATCAATAACTGGGTGCATTTCAATTGCAGAGAATCTTCTTTGTGATGAGAATATATAAGCACGCCAAAGGCAAAATATAATAGTAACAAGATTATAGCTTGGCAAATAATAGATTGGGTGTCAAATTGAGGCCTTGGAACTATAGGGTGCTTGAAATCATTAATGAAGACCATAGCAGGTGCTGTTTTAGACTTGTGAAGATTAGTCTTGGTCCATTTATATATGGAATCAATGAACCAAGAGTGTTGTTACAAGAAATGTTGTTGTAAGTGTGGTAGCTCCTAAACAACGGCACCAAATTCTAGATTAGAATAGGATGGCTTTGGTGAGGTGAGAGAGAGAGTCAAGGCCTCAGTTAGAGGTGGAAGAATCACAATCAAACGATGAAGACAGTCCAAAAATAAGGCAATCTTTAAGCTCCGACGGAGCAATTGGAACAAGCAAAGAAATTTCATCGTGTTCAGGTAGAGGGCACAATACCTTAGGTGGTATTTCTCGAACACAGATACGGTAGTGAAGGCTCTTTCTCCATCTTGATATTCTAGTGAAGCCACTCAAAAATTAGACACTTGATAGAAACGAAAGGTTTCACGTTCAATTTCTGGTAATAAGCACTTATGGGCAACAACAATAAGTAAAGAAAGAATTAGCTTCCAAGGTTTGAGAAGATGGAGAAGAATCAGAATTATAAGGGAAGTTCAAGATAGCATATAGTGTCACCTTTTAACTTCCAATTTCTAGGCTTCGCACTTGAGCAAAGCACATGAAAACATTTTTTAACACTTCTTTTTTTTATGAAAGGTAAATAATATATTGAACAAAATCATATATACAATGATCTTTGGGGCATACCTTGATCAGGACAGTAATCCAAAAAATACATCACATCCCCCAATACATATTAAAAGAGGCTATAGCCAAAAATAATTCGAGCTCCTTAATACATTCGAAGTATCAAAAGGTAATAAGATCCATAGGGTATAATCGATATAAGATTCTATATATAACTGTTTTAATTTTGAGAACTACATCTAAGCTCATAGTAGAAGCAGACTCTAATTGTATAAGATTCCTTGTCTTCCATATTATGTATATGGTATACATGAATGCAAGTCTGGTGGCTTTGCTTCTAAGACGTGCTCCAGTGTAATCTTTCTGAATCCATTTGGTGGCACTAGCTAGCGTGGACATGATTCGAGTCATTCCTAGCCATACCTAGATTGCATTCAAAACTTCACCTGTAAAAGAGCACTTGAAAAATAAGTGGTCAACAATTTCTAATTCAACATTACAAAAGCCACATGTTTGATCTATCTCTAAAAATTGTAGATTATCCTTAGTTAGTAGTCTATTATGAAGACTAAGCTATGGAATGAAGGAGAATTTAAGGGGTATGTACTGCTTCCATATAAAAGCCATCCATGGTCTTCGTGTATGCTTGACTCTCAAGAGTTCATAAATTTTCTGTGATGAAGGGGTTCCATTTACACACAGCTTTTGCATTCCATATGCTACTTCCCTTTAGCCTCCCAATTTTTCCACTAGTTCATCTTGAATCCATACCAGTTTTTTCAACAATGGTGAGCCACATTTGTGTGGATCCTAAATGGATATACCCTTTAAATACAATTCATGTATCCATCTTATCCATAATGAGTCTACTTTAGCATGAATATTCCATAGTACTTTGGCTAACAAGGTCGAGTTCCATTGCTTGCAAATTTGCAATTCCAAATCACCTTCATCTTTTAGAGTACATAAATTTTCCCATGTCACTTTAAAGTGTCAGCCACCCTATAGGAATTGTCTACAAATGTAGGTTAGCCCCTCCAAGACAATTGTAGGGACAGGAAATGCTTGGAGCCAAAAGGGAAGCACTCCTAGGATGACTGAATTTATGAGTTCAATTCTGCCTGTATATGAAAGGGATCGACCTTTCTATGAAATGAAATAAGCCTCTACAGATTCTATAAGCATAGAAAACTGGGCTACCGAAACCTTTATAGGTGCCAATGGGACTCCCAAATATCGTACAGGAAATTTCCCTAAAGGGTACTCCACCATCTACTTTATGTTCTCCCTCTCATATCCATACACCAGTGCTAGGTATATGCAGGACTTTGACACTTTCACCTTCAGCCCTGCCACCCTTTGCAATTTGTCCAGCACATCTACTAGTATGCCTATGGAAGCTTGATCACCTCTACAAAAGAGCATAAATCATCTGTAAAAACGAAGTGGGTAATTCCAAGCTATTTACACTTTGGGTGGAAGTGAAATTAAGAAATTGCTGTTCTTCTTTTTAACATCCTTGAAAAATACTCTAGTCCCAGTAGGAATAGTGTAGGTGACATTAGATCCCCTTGTCTTAGTCCTTTTCAGCCTTTGAATATACCATGTAGTGAACCATTTATTGAGATCGAGTAGGAAATTGTTTGCACACATTCTATGACCCACCATGTAAATTTAGTAGGGAACCCCAAACCTATCATCATGTTCTTAAGAAACTCCCTTGCAACTGTATTGTAAGCTTTTGTAATATTTAGTTTTATCATGCATCTTGGTGATATCCTCTGTATAACCCCTCATAAGTTCCTAGAATAGAAACACATTATCAAGCATGTTTATCCCTGGCATAAAAGCAGCCTGAGCTGGATCAATAATTTTTCCCATAACCTTCACCATACACTCATTTAGTATGTTGGTAATCACCTTGTACACAACATTCAGGCAAACAATGGGTCTAAAGTCGGGTACTTTCACTGCAACCTTAGTCTTAGGATTGAGGGTGAAAATGATGTGGTTAATCTATTTCAGCAATTTTCTAGTAGCAAACAACTCCTGTACAACTGAAATTACATTTGGCCTAACTCTTTCCCATTGTTTTTTTAGGAAGGCTGAAGTGTATCCATCTAGACCTAGGCCTTTGTCATTACCTATGTCAAATATGGCCCTCTTGATCTCCTCATCATTGATTGGAGCAACTAAAGATTCATATGTCTGCTCATCTAGGACCATTCCATTTCTTACAACTCCGAATGTAGGCTGTGTAAAGGAGAAGCTAAACCAGGGCGGTCTTGGTAATACCTTAGGCAACAGCTTACCACTTCTTCCATTGAAGTGGTTATGGTTCCATCTTCCCTTATGAGGTGGGAGATAGCGTTCTGTTTTCCTTTTTTCCTAACAACTGTATGGAAGTATTTGGTGTTTTTATCAACCTCAATGAGATATATACACTTAGCTTTTTATAGGAAAAAATGCCTTTCTATATCCAGTAGAAATTCAATATGCTTCCTTTTGGTCTTCACTTCTTAACTTAACACAATATTATTAGGCCTATTAAGGGAGGCCTTATATATTGCTTGAAAAACCTTTTGGGCTTCCTTGACCTTACTAGAGATGTTCCCAAAAGCCTCAAAGTTTAATAACTTTAGGGGGTATTTTAACTCCTTTAGTTTCCTACACAGGGTATGATGGGTTGTCCCCTCCACTACCATCTCCCAACTACTATCTATAATGTCCTGAATTTGAGGATGTTTCAACCACACATTAAAAAACTTAAAAAGTTTCTTACCTAGCAGCTATACGGTTGATATCCACTAAAACTGGGCAGTGGTATGATTTTGCCTTCATTTCTAAGAAGTGAAGCTGAGTAATTATATCCTAAAGAGTCCCATGCTTGGTTCAGTAGGACCCTGCAAGTTTAGCCCATAAGTGATTTTTGTTCCAAGTATAATACTCCCCCTACTTGGAGCATCTTCCAGCCCTAAAGCCAATCCAAAATCTAGTAAGTCTTTAAGTAAGTAATCCGAGGGAGGCTAGCATCCTAACATAAATCACCCATTATGATCCAAGGCCTTACTGGATCTACATTCACTTCTTTAAGTTTCTGCCTTAGTTTCCTTCTTTTTTTGACACTATATAAACCATAGACAAATGAAACTGTACAAATGAACTATAATATACGGCACTGAATCCTAACATGAATGTATTGCTCTCCTATCTCCAAAACTTGACACGTAGAGAAAGTGGGATTCTAGATAGTACAAATTCTTCCTCCTGTAATGTAACCAAATTATAACAACATTCCTAACCTCTAAATCTATTTCTCATCATCTCGCTCAAACTATCATTGGATAATTTTGTTTCAAGTAGAAAAGCAAACTTACAGTCATGCTGGGTCAAGCATGCACAGTATGAGAATTTTCCAATTTTAGTCCGGGTGCCCGACTGTTCGCCGCGGCGAGGTGATTTTTAGGCTCTTCTAGACTTCTCGTCGCGGCGTGTACTTGTTGGAGTCACGGCGTGCTTCACTTGTTCCTCGTCGCGGCGAGGTGCTTTGTAGGTGCCGTGACGTGCGTTTCTAGTATCCTCACCGCGGCGAGATGCTTCCTTGATGCCGCGGCATGCCTTCCTAGATTGCACACGTCGCGGCGTGTTACTTGTAACACGTCGCGGCGTGCGAACTTCTTCGGATGCTTTTGACTCTTCTTTTCCTCTACAATATAAAACAACAATTTGCAGTATCAATTGTCCTTGGAAAAATTATGATGGAATTAATTTCAATTTGTGACAATTTTACTATCAAATTGCAAATCATATGAGCTCAATATAAGGAACTAATTTAAGCACAAAAGTTACAATTAGGAGTCAAAAAGTGCATTAACAGTTATGAAAGTATAGCCAATTAATAAGATAAACTTGGGCTCAATCACCCCCTCCTATCCTCTTTAAAGCTTCAGTATTACTCTTACCCATATCCTCCCTATTATTACCCTCCTGCTTCAAACTCCTCTTCTCACTCCCTATCCTATTAGGATGTGTCATGATTGCCTTCCCCTTTTTAGCAGTCCTGTAATTTTGTACCTTCTGCCATTCTCCCTCATATACATTTTTGGAACCCATTCGAGGTTGACTCTTCTGTCCCCTTATTCCAGTGATCTCTTCCCTACATCTCATTCCTTCAATATAAACTGCCTTTTGCAATTGTTGTACTCCCTTATTAGTAGTAATTCCTTCTTGAGCTATGTCCTCTTAAGATATTGATTGTTCTTGTATACCTCCTCCCATCTCCTAGTTAGGATGGTTTGTTTCCTTATCTTCCTCGACAGTTTTAGTATCACCTACAATTGTGGTATCCCTTATCTATTTCTTCTTCTTTTTTCCTTTACAAACAAAGGTTGTGTTTGAATTTCTTACAGTGACAGTAATATTTAAGGAATGTCTCATAAACTACCAATTGAGTTTATCTAGTACCTCTAGGCATTTTCACTTTCAAATATGACACAAGTAGTTTGGAGACATCAACTTCAACTAATAGTCTTGCATAGCCTATAAGTGACTTATTACTGGTAATCTTATCTGTGCATAAAGGCTTTACAATTCTGGAACCAAGCTTTGACAACCCCTTTTCATTTCATAGCTCCAAAGGTACATTTGGAAGTTGCAACCAAATGGGAACTTCCATGAAGTCTATGTAGTCAAATGCAAAACCCTGGGAAAGTTTCTTTAACATTAGAGTTCTCCCATACACTACATATAGACCTCCTGCCAATACATTGGTACGATCCTCTTCAGTATCAAATTGGAAAATCATCCAACCCTGAGCATGAGGCAGAATCTCACACTGTATATCCCATTTCACTATTTGCCCTTTGAGAGCCTTCATCCCTGGGAACCTCTCTATGAAGTAACCCATAAGGTAGTATCCCCATGCTTACTCAGTTTCTGTTACATCCTCTTCCTTCATGGTAACTTCATCATCTACTTGGACAAAGTAAAGCTGCATCCCTTATTTCATCTCTCTGTTGTTCCTGAATAGACTGATATAAGAAGGTTTAGTGTTGCCTTCATCATGCTTGTCTGAAGTTGATTATGGCATTCTGTCGAGCACCTTTAAGGTAGGTTCTTCCTTCTTTGACTCTAACATTTTAGAATTTGTATTTTCCCCATCTGAATCGTCCTCAGATGTAGTTGACTCATCTTCATTATCAATTCCACAGTTCCTGCCCCCACCAATACTCACAGTTGCACGTTTCCTTCGCAGACCTACTCCATTATTCTCATTAGTCAATAATCCCTCCTACATTTCTTTGCTGCAAATGTTTTCCCTTTTTTCTTTTTTTCCCCTCGCTTGTTTCTATCTATCGACACTAGCATTGGACTCATCCGCTGCTTTCAATATCAATTGATTATTTTTATTCTCCTTCACATTGCCTTGAATCTTGCCTTACTATATTGCTCCTGTTGTTCCTCCTCTGCTTACTACCGAAGCCATGTTTGCTTCCTTGTCACATCCCAATGTATTTTGCATATTTTCCTGTTTCGTCAAAGGATAACACTTCACACTTACTTCTTGCACTTCATCATTAGCAATGTTTAGGTTTCTCATAGACGACTCTCGGGCTGCCTATAAACCTATGACATAGTCTACTGTAATGTCTCTGCCCTTATGAGGTGTCTTCTTCTTCTTGCCTATATTTTGAACCCGAGAAGCCCGACAAGATTTAACCCTACAATTTCCAACCTTTGATGTCAACATGAATTTCAGTCTCAATTCACTAGATGAAGCTAAGAGTTGAGCGTATGGTGGCCGTAAGGTATGCGATGCCTCGGAGAAAAATCGTCAAGGGTGAGAGAACTCACGTCTACATACTAATAGCTCTTTCTTTTTTATTAAAGGTAAATATTATAGTGTACAAAATCATATGTCCATTGATCTTTGGTACATACCCCGATTAGAAGAGTAATCCAAAACCTACATCCAGTACAACCGATTCCCCATTACATCTGAAAAGAGGTTTAAAGCATAAAAATACATCAAAATCCATGATACATCTGAAGCATCAAAATGTAATAAAATCCATGGGATACAGTCCATATAATATTCTATACATAACTATTTTAATTTTGATAACTACATCTAAGCTCGTAATAGAAGCAGACTCTAGCTGTATGATATTCCTTGTCTTCCATACCATTTACATGGTGCTCAAGAGTGCAAGTCTAGCAGCTTTGCTTATAAGACGTGCTCCAGTGTAGTCTTTCCAGATCCGTTTAATGGCACTAGATAGTGAGGACATAGTATTGGTCATTCCTATCCATACCCGGATGGCATTCCAAACTTCACCTGTAAAAGCACATTAGAAGAATAAATGGTCAATAGTTTCAAGTTTAACATTACACAAGCCACGTGTTCCTTCTATCTCTAAGAATTGTAAGTTATCCTTTGTGGGTAGTCTATTATGAAGACTAAGCCATGTAATGAAGGAGAACTTTGGGGGTATATATTACTTCCATATAAAAGCCATTCATGGTTCCGTGAATGCTTGACTCTCATTAGTTCATAAATTTTCTGTGATTAAGGATTTCCATTTACACATAGCTTCTACATACCATGGACTACTTCTCCTGGGCCTCCCAATTTTTCCACCAGTTTATCCCAAATCCATGCCAGTTTTCTCAACAAAGGTGAGTAATGGTTGTGGGGTATCTAATCCCAAATTGATCTGCCCTTCAAATATTCTTCATCCACCTTACCCATAATGATTCTTCTTTGGTATGAATATTCCATAGTACTTTGGACAATAGTGCATTGTTCCATTTCTAGCAATTTTTCAATCCCAAACCTCCTTCAGCTTTTGGAGGACATATATTTTCCCATGCCACTCTGAAGTGCTGCCAACCTATAAGAACAATCTACAAATGGAGTTTAGTCTATCTAGGATTGTAGTAGGGATAGGAAATGCTTGGAGCTAAAAGGAAAGCACTCCTTGAATGACAGAGTTTATAAGTTCAATTCTGCCCACAAATGAGAGGGATTACCCCTTCCAAGAATTGAGATAGGCCTTAAGTTCAATATGCACTAAAAACTAGGCCACCGAAACCTTTATTGGTTCCAGTGGAACCCCTAAACATCGGACAAGGAAATCCTTTAAAAGTTACTTAACCATCTTCCTTAGGTTCTCCCTCTCATATCCATCCTTACCTACTATGTATATTCTAGACTTTAACACATTCACTTTCAGCCCTGCCACCCTTTCCAATTCATCCAACAATTCCACTAGTATGCCTACAAAAGCTTGGTTGCCTCTAGAAAAGAGTATAAGATCATCTGCAAAAGCAAAGTGGGTAGTGCCTAGTTGTTTGCATTTCGGATGGAAATGAAACTGGTGAGTTGTTGTTCTGTTCCTTAATAATTGTGACAAATACTCTAGCCCAAGTAGGAATAATGTGGGTGACATTGGGTTACCTTGTCTTAGTCCCCTTCGGCCTTTAAACATTCCATGCAATAAGCCATTTATTGAGATTAAGTATGAAGTGGTTTGCAAACATTCCATGACCCAACCTGTGAATTTTGTAGGGAACCCTAAACTTATCATCATATTCTCAAGAAACTCCCATGCAATCGTATTATAGGCTTTGGTAATATCTATTTTTATCATGCATCTTGGTGAAATTCGCTTCTTTGTGTAACCCTTTATAAGTTCTTGGGCAAGAAACATATTATCCAGCATATTCCTCCCTTGTACGAAAGCAGCCAGTGTTGGATCCACAATTTTCCCCACCACCATCATCATATGCTCATTTAGAATTTTAGTAATCACTTTGTAAACCACAGTCAGGCAAGCAATAACTCTAAAGTCTATTACTCTTGGTCTAGCCTTGGTCTTCGGAATAAGAGTGATAATGTAATGGTTGAGTTATTTCAACAAGTTTCCAGTGGTAAAGAACTCCTTCACTACTGACAAAACATCTAGTCCTACTCTTTCCCACTGTTGTTTGAAGAAGGCTGAAGTGTAACCATCTGGCCCTGGGGCTTTATCATCTCCTATGTCAAACATGGCCCTCTTTATCTACTCATCACATATTGGAGCAACTAATACTTCTCGTGCTTGCTCATCTAGGATTAGTCCACTCCTTACAACATCTACATTTAGACTGTGCAAAGGAGGTACTGTGCCTAAGAGGCTCTAGTAAAAATTCAGATAACAACTTACCACTTCTTCCATCTTGGTAGTGGTAGTTCCATCTTCTCTATTAATGTGGTATATAGTGTTCTGTTTTCCTCTTTTCCTCAAAAATGCATGAAAGTATTTGGATTTGTTGTCGGCTTAGTGAGATATGTGCATTTGGCTTTTTGCTGATAATAGTGTCTTTCAACATCCAGAAGAAAATCAGCATACTTCTTTTTAGTCTTCACTTGTAGATTCAGTTCAGTGTCTGCAAACCTATTTAGGGAGGCCTTATAAGTAATTTGAAAGCCTCATGTTCTACTTTGACCTTGGTAGAGATGTTTCCATATGCCTCGATGCTCAAAGATTTCAGAGGATATTTGTTGGGCCCCGACCCGCTTTAAGCTTGTTTGATTTATTTTGAGGTTTAGATTGATTAATTCGGTTTAGTTAGAACAATTTGGGATTTTAGTGCTTAGTTAATGATAATAAATTGAAAGGATCTAGTTAAAATTAGATTTTTAATAAGTTGTT
>JANIJH010000002.1:37025713-37035928 GCA_024520975.1 Erythroxylum areolatum | reverse complement strand
TCTTGATTCTTGCTTCTTGAATCTTGAAAGAAACGGTTAATCAGTTGAGTTCTGTAACTAACCCGAACTGACTCTTGTGTCTGCTTTCTTGTCTTCTTCTGCGTTTGTTTTTCTTAGCGTCTTCGTCTGCTTTTCAATTCGCGTCTTCGTCTGCTTTTATTATGCGTCTGCGTCTGCTTTTTATCTTGTGTCTGCGTCTGCTTCTGTGTTTTGCTTTGTGTCTGCGTCTGCTTCTTATTGTGCATCTACATTGCTTCGTCTGTATTGCTTCGTCTGTATTTCTAACTTCTTTTATTTTTCTCTTCGTTATACATCAAAATCATATTGAAGTAAAGTCATTTTGACTTAACACAATTGACTCTTAGATTGTACCATGCTTGGTTGAGTAAAACCTATCCAATTTAGCCCATAATTAGTTTTTATTCCAATTATAATATTCACCCATGCTAGGAGCATCCTCTAACCCCATTGTCCTTCTGAAGTCCAGTAGGTCCTTAAGCAAGTAAGCAGAAGGTGGCTGGCAACCTAGCCTCTCCCTCATCATAATCACAATTGAAATCTCCCATGATAATCCAAGGTCTTCAGGTATCCGCTTCACTTCCTAAAGTTTCTGGCAAAGCTCCCTTCTTCTTGTAACACTATACAGTCCATATACAAAAGATATTGTATAGGTTAACTGTGTAATCCTGCATTGTATTTCGACATGTATAAATTGATCTCCTGATTCCATAACCTAGCACTTGCAAAAGTTAGGATTCCAAATTACACACATTCTGCCACCATCACTGAGTTTAAAATTATAGTAACATTCCTATTCACCAAATATGTTTCTCATCAGCCTTTTTAAACTATCAACAGTTAACTTAGTTTCCAGCAAACAAGCAATATATCAATGGTGTTGTTTAAGTAAGTTGACAACACTGTGTTGTCTCGTGGTCTTGTTTAGGCTACAAACATTCCAGCAAAGTACTTTCATCTTTCAGATTGGGGAGTTCTACCCTTTCCTGCAACCTTTTAGATTTCAGTGTTGCTCCTCAATGCCACTTTATAGCTGCCTTCTGGCCTTTGTAGAGACCTCCTTACATTTACTATTTTAGTTTGCATTACTTCCTTCCCTTTTTTGATGTTTCTGTGGTTTTGAATTTCTAGCCATTCACCCTGATTTAATGTTATGTTGTCCATCCGAGGCTAGGAGCCTGGTTGTTTCCTTTCTGTCAATTCAACTAGACTCTCCAATCCTTTATCACCTACTTCATTTTGTTGTTACTACTCCCTTTCCTTGTCAAGTTCATCCTGAACAACTTCTACATGATTATTAGACTGTGCCATTTTCCCTCCCCCTTTTCCATATTAGGCATAATCGGGTCACTTACTTGTTCAACCAATTTAGTATCTTCTTCCTTAGTGGTCTCCTCCCTCTGCTTCTTCCTACTTTTCCCTTTACACTAAAGGGGTCGTGGCCAAATTTCCTACAATAATAACAGTAGCTAGGGAAGGTCTCAAATATCACCATTTGAGTATATCTATTGCCCTTAGGCAATTTTACCTCAAAGCTAGTCACAAGGCTCTTAGACACATCCACTTCCACCAATAGTCTCGCATACTAGATTCTAGACTTTATACTAGTGACCTTATCAGTATATAGTGACCTTCCTATTCTGGACCCCAATTTTGATAATCCCCTTTCATTTCATAGTTTCAAAGGCACATTTGGTAGTTTCACCGATATTGTTACTTCCATAAAGTCCTTATAGTTGAAAGCAAAGCCTTGGGTAAGCTTCTTAAGCAATAGAGTTCTTCCAAACAGAATATAAGGACCTCCAGCTAAGACATTGATGCATTCCTCCTCAGTGTTGAATTTGAAAATCAACCACCCCTAACTGTGTGGTAGTATTTTGCAATGCACATTCCATTTTGTAGTCAACCCTTCAACAGCCTTCAGTCTAAGGAATCTTCTAGTGAAACACCCCTCCAAACAATATCCCTATGTTTGCTCAATCTCTATTACAACTTCCATTTCCATAGTGACCTCATCTTCTACTTGCATATAATCGAGCTTCATTCCTTGATTCATCTCTCTATTATTTTTGAACAGACTGACATAGGATGGTTTCAGGTTACCTTCATCCTGCTTGTTTAAGGTTGGTTGTGGCAATCTATCAAACACTTTCAGTGTGGACTCATCTTCTTCTGAACCATCAGAGTCGGTTAAGTCTACACTTCCCAACTCAATGTCCTCATCAGTTGCGGATGCATCCTCATCCCCCAGCTCTTCACACAATACGCCAATACTCCTAACTTTTTCTTTATTCAGTAACTTACCTTATCTGTTCTTGAAACCCGACTGGTCTTGCTCGTGAGTCCTACCTTATTGTATTGTTCTTCTTTCTCTAGCTCTGTGTACTCTTGAAGTCATATTCACTACCCTCACCTCTACATTTCTGTCCCCCACATTGTTCTTCGTATTTGCTATTTTCATCGTTTGAATGTTCGCCACACCTACCTTTTCCATTTCCTCTTCGACATTGCCTAGCTTTCCCACAAAATGCCTTTGGCGATTCTCAACTTGTAGCCTCTTTATGCAATCAGCTGTAATATCACTCCCTTTGTGCTTCTTCTTTCCCATAACTCAAACCCGAGGAGCCTAGTAGGGATTAACCCTAATCGTAATGTGTATGGTGCCTAAGATAATAACCTTAAAATGTTGCTTCAAAACTTCAATCTCTCAATGTAGTACTCTTATTTTGTACGAAGTTCATTAACTCACGCAAGATTAATCAAGAAAGTATGGCGTCTGGTCGCAATGTGTGCGGTGCTTAGGAGAAAAATCGCCCAAGGTGAGTCACTCATACCCGCCCACTTGACTAATAACTTTCTTATTAATAGCTCTTTCTTTTTTTCTTTTTTCGATGAAAGGTAAATATTATATTTCATCAAAAGGTATGCACAACAATCAATAGGGCATACCCCAATCAAATATGAAACAACATTAAAGTACCCTAAATCTCCAATACATCCAATGTGAGGTTATATGCAATGACCTTATTACATCCAAAAAGAAATTATAAAGAAAACAATACATTATAAATCAAATTGGCCGAAGAATGAAGTGGATTTGCTGGAGACATTATAGACGCATCCTAGTCACCATGACACCTTAGGAACGAGCTATAAACAGAGTTTCAGCAAGGTCCTACAGAGGTCCATAGCAGCAAGAGGCACTCTAAACCTGCAACAAATGCACCCAATGCCCAAAACATATAATCTGAACATCCTACATCAAATGTGCCTAACAACCTATACAGTATAAGTCAAACCAACCAAAGTATGAGAAAGGAAGCTGCTGGATATATTCTGTGCACAAACGTTCCACCATGACTGCAACAGAGGCACCCAAGGTCCAGTGGAGTAAGCCCTAATCAGACATGGCACCCAAACAGCTTACATCCAATGCACCAAGACCCCAATACATCCATTTATAAACATGTAGTCTAAAAAGCTACAGCAAAGAACCCAATCCCCCAATACAATCAATAGAGGTTAGCTATAGTTCTACGCATGACCATAGCAACACAAGTCAGTCCAAAACTTGCAATAAAAGCACCCATCCTACAGGTACATCGTAACCCTAATACAGTCAGTAGAAGCCAAGGAGATCCCTCAGTACCCCTTCGATGTAACAGCTACCACACACAGCATATCCCAGAAGACAAGTGAATCCAAAGTGGTATGAAGCCAAAGAAGGACATAAGCACATCAGATTCCCAATATAGCCATTATAAATGAGCATACATCAAAAGAACCTTATTTCCCAAACAACCAAATGGAGCTGGGAAAAAAAGGAATGAACAACTAGAAAAAAGTAGAATGATATCCATCATTACCCCAATACACCTGAATGAAGGCTATGGCCTTTATTCCACAAATTACTAAGTTTCCCAATACAGTCGTAGACAAAAGCTATAGACAATAAAACTTAAAGCATCAACCTACATGCAACATATTCCCTAGGATAGCCAATAAAAGCAAGATTACAACCCCATTGCCCCAATATAACCAAAGGAAGTTGAGGAGCATAGGCCAAGAGCTGTCATCGAATGTGCTAGCTCTCCTTCAAACAACAGGTACTATATACAGCATACCTCCCAAGACACCCAGTAGGAGGTTGGAAGCCAAGTGACATCAAGAGCTCGAGTGTAGCCGAGAGATAACATGCAATTTAGCACCCCCTACTATGCAACAACCTCTACTCGAAAGGAGGCTAGAGTCTCAATGCCTCGAGCAGAACATATCTCATGTCGCCATAAAATAGGCTATGAGCCAAAGACAACATATATGCTCAAGAGTCGTTGGGCATGCCCCCAATCCACCCAAGAGTCTAAGAAATCTATATCCATGCCCCTATTACAACCATATAAGGTCCTGCCCATAAAAAGTTCTAGTCATCCCACTTCACCCAAGAGATGGCTAAGATCACAGGGCCTTGATCAGTCCAAAAGCACTACAAATTAAACCAAAGCATCCCTTAATAGACTATAAGCATGAGCCAGCAATATCCCCTCATACATTTGGAGTGTCAAAAGGTAACGAGATCCATGGGATACAATCGATATAAAATTCTATATACCACTGTCTGTATTCTGATGACTACATCGAGGCTACTAACAGAAGCAGACTCAAGTTGAACGAGATTTCTAGTCTTCCAAATCAGGTATATAATACATAGGAGGCCCAGTCTAGTAGCTTTGCTTCGTATTCTTGCTCCATTATAGTCTTTTCAGATCTATTTAATTGCACTATATAATGAAGACATTGTACTGGTCAATCCTAACCATGCTCTAATAGAACGCCAGATTCCACCACTGAAAGAACACTTGAAGAACAAGTGATCAATAGTTTCTGGTGCAACATTACATAAGGCACATGTTCGTTCAATCTCCAAAAAGTGTAAGTTATCTTTGGTGGGTAGTTGATTCTGGAGACTAAGCCAAGCAATGAATGAAAATTTAAGGGGGATATATTGCTTCCAATTAAAGGCCATCCAGGGTCTCCGTGTATGTTTGGTTCGAATTAGTTCATAGATTTTATGTGAGGAGGGCACAACATTCATATATAACTTTTGCATGCCGTGGACAACTGCATTTCGCCCTCTTAATTTATCTATCATTTTATCCCGAATCCAAGCCAATCTTTTCAAGAGAGGCGAATCACGAGTATGGGGAATACAATCCCAAATTATGGTACCCCTTAAGTATTCTTCATGTATCCACCTGACCCATAGGGAATCTTCCTTTGCATGTATGTTCCATAAAACTTTTAAAAGCAGTGCATTATTCCAAGTCTTGCAGTTTTTTAGTCCCAGCCCTCCTTTACCTTTTGGAGTACATAAAGTATCCCAGGCCACTCTAAGTGCCTTCCACCCTATAAGAACAGTCTGCAAAGAGAGGTTATCCTATCCAAGATTGAAACAAGGATAGGAAATGCTTGTAACCAAAAGGAGAAAACTCTTTGGATAACAGAATTGATGAGCTCAATTCTGCCTGCAAATGATAGTGTTTGACCCTTCCAAGAGTGGAGGTAAGACTCAACCGATGCAATTAACACTGAGAGCTTAGCCACCGACACTTGCATTGACACCAATGGGACTCCCAAATAACAATCAAGAAACTCTCCAAGAGAGTAGCCCACCATCTGCTGTAAGTGTTCCCTTTCATGTCCATCCACTCCGGTTAAGTAAATATTAGACTTTTTCACACTTACTTTGAGGCTAGTAACCTTACCCACCTCATGCAACACACCCCTTAATATGCTAATGTAGGAACTATCCCCTCTTGAGAAAAGCATAATGTCATCAACAAAAGCAAAGTCGGTTATACCAAGCTTCTTGCACTTCGGATGGAAGTGGAAGAGAGGGTACTAGTTTAGATGCGGAGCAGCCTTGAGAAATATCCTAACCCGAGCAAGAATAGGGTAGGGGACATTGGGCCCCTCTATCTTAATCCTCTTTAACTATGAAACATACCATGCATAGAGCCATTAACAGAAATTGAATAAGAGGTAGTTTGCACACATTCCATAACCCAACCAATGAATTGTGAAGGAAATCCCAAACTTCTCATCATGTCCTCAAGAAAACCCCATTTAATCGTATCATAAGCTTTGGTAATATCTACTTTGATCATGCACCTAGGTGATATTCTTTTCCTTATGTACTCCCTTACCAGTTCCTGAGTAAGGAACACATTATCCATCATGTTCCTTCTAGGTATAAAGGTAGCCTATGCTAGATTGACTAAGTTCCGAACCACCTTAGTCATTTGCTCATTCAGAACTTTAGTAATCACCTTATAAACCACATTCAAGCAGACAATAGGTCTGAAGTCAGTGACTTTAAGATCATTCTGTTTCTTCAGAATTAGGGTGAGAATGTAGTGATTGAGTTGTTTTAGTAGGTGTCTAATGGCAAAGAAATCCTACACAACAGCAATAACAGTCAATCCCACTCTATCCCACTGATGTTTGAAAAATGCAGAAGCATAACCATCTAGGCCAAGGGCTTTTTCATCACCTATGTCAAACATAGCCTTCTTTATCTCCATCTCACTAATGGGGCAACCAAAACTTCCCCTGATTTTGCCTTCTGTTGATAGAAGAGTTGTTCCGCTTTAATTAAAAAAAATAGTCGACTTCCTGTTGTCCTTCACTTCTTGACTCAATGTAGTATCTTCTGGTCGAGAAAGGGAGGCCTTATAGGCAAATTGTAAAGCCTTCTGGGCTCGCTTAGCCTTAGCCAAAATATTCCCATAAACCTTAAGAGTTCAAAGACTTTAAATCATACTTTAACACTTTTAGTTTTCGGTACAGATTAAATTGTGCTGAATGCTCCACTACTCACTCCCATCAATTGTCTATAGCCTCCTGTATCTAGGGATGCTTCAACCACATGTTAAAGAACTTGAAGAGCCTCTTGCCTATGATATCTATTCGGTTGAAATACACAAACACAAGGCAATGATCAAATTCGGCCCTCGTTTCCAAAAAGTGGGCAAGACGGTTGACTCTAAGATTGTTCTAGGCTTGGTTGAGTAATACTCGATCCAATTTCGCTTATAATTGGTTTTTATTCCAAGTATAGAATTCCCCCTTAGTTAGGGGCATCCTTTAATCCCATGGTCATTCTAAAGTCTAGTAGGTCCTTAAGTAAGTATGTAGATAGGGGCAGCAACCGATCCTCTCCCTTGCATCACAAACACAATTGAAATACCCATAATAAGCTAAGGTTTCTTGGTATGCATATTCAAGGTCTGAAATGTCTGTCAAAGTTCCCGTCTTCTTGTAACCGTATATAGCCATATACAAAGGAAATTGTAAAAGTTAACTGTGTGATTCTGCACTATACTTTAACATGTAGAAATTGAACCCCTGATGCTAAAATCTGACACTGGTAAAATTTAGGGTGCCAAAAAATACACTTTCGGCTCCCATCAATGACTCCAAAATTATGGAAGCATACCCACTTACCAAATCTGTTCCTCATCATCTTATCCAAGCTATCAACTGTTAACCTAGTTTCCAATAGACAAGCAAAATAACACTGGTGTTGTCAAAGTAAATTGACAACATTAGTTTGTCTCAAGGCCTGGTTTAGGCTTTGGATATTCCAACAAAACATCGTCATTTTTCAGGTTGGGGAGGCTGGCCCTTTCCCGCACCCTTTTGAATTTTAGAGCTAGTCCGTATGGCTACTCAAGAACTGCCTTCTGGCCTAGGCTGAATCCTTTTGACATTAACTACTTTGTCTTACGTTGCTGTCTTTCCTTTGCGGAGGCTTTTATGCTTCTAAACTACATGCCAATCACCTTAAACTAGGTATTCTCAATTCAGTCACTTGCACCCGCTTCTCTAATTCTACCTCACCAACTTCATTATATACAGGTTGCTCACTTGTCCTGTCATCAACCGGAGCAACTACAGGATGACTACCATGTGGCAGGTTCCCCTCCCCCTTGTACATGGTAGGTAGATTCTGGTCACTGTGCTCTACCAATTCAGTACTTTCTATCGCAAGGGATTCTTTCACCTACTGCTTCTTACTTTTAGCTTTACACTCAAAAGGGTTATGGCCAAACTTCTTGCATTGATAACAGTAGCTAGGAAATATTTTAGAGATCACCATTTGTCTATATCTATTGCCCTTAGGCAATTTTACCTCAAAGTTGGTCATGGGACTCTTGGGCACATCCACCTCTACCAGTAGCCTTGCATACCCAATTCTAGATTTCATTCTAGTAACCTTATCAATACACAGTGGCTTGTCAATTCTAGAGCCCAATTTAGATAATCCCCCTATCATTCCACAATTCTAAAGGCACGTTGGGAAGTTGCACCTATATGGGTACTTCCATGAAGTCCTTGTAATCAAAAGCAAATCCGTGGGTCAGCTTCTTTAGCAACAAAGTTCTTCCAAATAGAATGTAAGGACCTCCAGCTAAAACATCGTTGCATTCATCCTTAGTATCGAATTGAAAGATTAGCCACCCTCGAATGTGCAGTAGGGGTCTACAATTCACATTCCATTTGGTAATCATCCCTTCAACAGCCTTCAATCTGGGGAATTTACCCGTGAAACACCCCACTAAACAATGTCCCCATGTTTTTTCAATCTCGGTTACATCTTCCAGTTCTATATAGACCTCATCATCGACTGGCATACACTCAAGTTTCATGACTTGAGTCATCTCCCTATTATTTTTGAACAGACTGAAAAAAGAGGGTTTCAGGTTACCTCGATTTTGAGTGTTGTCAGACATGTTCTGTTTTGGCTGTTCCTCCTTCTGCATTGCTAGAGTTGACTATGGCATTTTATCAAACGTCTTCAATGCAGACTCTTCTTCTTCTTAATCATCAGTTTCTGATGAATCTACACTCCCCAATTCGATATCTTCTTCAACTATGGATGCATCCCCATCCCCCAGCTCTTCACACAATACACTAGTACTCATTTTTCCAGTAATCCGAAACATACCTAGTCTGTTCATAGAGGCCAGCTACTCACAAGACTTACCCTGTTATGTTGTTCTTCGTTCACCACCACTGGGTATTACCGAATCCTCTGTTGCTAGCCTCAACTCCACATTCCTGTTCCCCACATTATTCTTTGGGTTCGCAAGTTTTATCGCCCGACTGTTCAGTGTCACTGGTTCTCGCATTTCACTTACGACATGTTCCAAATTGCCCACAGGAGGTTTTCTCATATTCGCTACTTGCTACCCCATGCATTCTGCTATGATGTCCTTCCCCTTGCGTTTTTTTTTTTTTTTTTTGCCCATGTCTCACATCCGAAAATCCTGGTATAAATTACCCTAGTCAGGTAATGTACAGTACCTGCGAACACGGCCCCCCCTGAAGTCGCCAATACTAGGGCTAACGGTTTACCATAAGACTAGGGTTGTCAATCGTTCTACTCTGCCAAAAGTACCCAACAACTTGCTTCTGAATCTCTAACTCCCGCAAGATTAAACAGGAGCTGGTGTATAGTCAGGTGGCGATGTGGGCAAACCCCTAATCGTACAATGTACAGAACCTACGAATCCCGCCTACTCTATTACTCCGAGCCAATTGTCTCACAAATGCTAATGCGCGTTTGGCAAAAGCCCAAACAACGTTGTAGCAAGAGGCAGACGACACCGTTCAATAAACACGCAATATCCCCAGGGTTCTTGCAATCTGCACCAAAAACGTCATCGTAGTCATCCATATTACTGCTCCCCTGGCACAAAACAACACCGAGTGGCCAACAGTATAGTGTTCGAATGCCGGAAGCCAACTCTGTGCGCCAGTCCACCATCGAAGGGTTTATGATGCAGCCAAACCACATACCTGCCGTGAATTTAAAAGAAAAGAAATCCAAGCAAGGTCAGTGGGAAGGTGTTGGTTTATGCCCTACAGCCAACCGATTTGGTTGTAATTTAGTGACAAATTATTTAAAGGTATTTTTTATCTTGTACATGTTTAGATGTATATGATAAAGTGCATGGGATAATTATACATTGCAAATGAAATTATAATGAAGTTATAATTATGAGATTCATATTGTATTTATGTATTATTCCTAAAATGTTCCTAGTCATTGTTCTACTAAGATTGGACATTAATAGAACATAAAAAGACTAGCACACGTTTTGTTTTTCCTTATGAAGGAAGTAGTCGATCTCA
>JANIJH010000002.1:36992062-37006291 GCA_024520975.1 Erythroxylum areolatum | reverse complement strand
AAATATATTTAAAATTTGTTATAAAACAAATTTTTAACAAATTTTTATTTCTTAACATTTTTAACAAACCAACCACCATCAATAATAATGATAATCATTCCTTCATCTTAACCAACCATTATCATTATAATGATTATATCCATTCCCATTCCTCACTATATTCATTTCCATTCCCTTATATGAACCAAACACCCCCTTAGAGGTGTTCATTCATTTTGCCCTCTCTCTATTCTTTCTTTAACAGTTTTTTCAACTCTTTTGATAGTACTATTCTTGGGATGTGATGCAAAAGTAAGGGGTCGTCAGAAAAATTCTAGAGAGAGAAAAAAATAGTCGTTTGCTTATAGAGACGATGTGGTCTGATCTTGATTTGAAACTCCAATCTCAACTTGCTGCACGCTCTCCAACGGACGACGCTTTAGTGTTCTCAGCTACTGTTTTGATCTCTTCATCTAAAGAGAAATAGCTTGCTCTGAACTCAATTGGTCTCTGAACTGAACTCGATTTAGAAAAACTTTACAAAATCTCCATGGAATCCAAACTCCCAACACATGAGGAGGACAACAGAATTCAGGCCATTCAGCAAAAAAGGTTCGCATACGCAAACGCGAAGAGGATCCTCCCCTACAAGCACACATCCCTCCTCCTATTCAACACAGTTATAGCACAGCTGTTAGAGAACGCACTGGACAAGACAAAGGAGACATAGATTTTACCTGGCCAGCCGAAGACCCAATTGAAATTGCCGAAGGGGACATAACTATGGTGCAAGGGGAATACGAGATGGGCATTGAATTATCGAACACTTTCAGGGGAAAACTTGACAAACAATGGGAGAAGGCTGTAGTGGTTAAATTACTAGGTAGATGAATGGGATACAACCTCCTCAAATCCAGATTACAAGCCCTTTGGAAACTTCCTGGACTTATAAAGATAGTCGATATCGAAAACGAATTCTACCTGATAAATTTCATTGAACTGGAAGATTACCTTCAAGCTCTAACCAACGGACCTTGGATCATTGCTGGGCATGCGCTGTCGATCCAACCATGGACTTCTGATTTCCGACCATCGTCTGGTAAGATTACGTACGTTGTGGCATGGGTTCATTTCCCCGAATTTTCGGCGGCCCGCTACCACCCCTCCATTCTGAAAGCACTCGGTAACCTAATCGGGAGGACGGTTAAGATAGACAACAACACCCAACTCTCTCAACGCGGTAAATTTGCGAGGGTGGCTGTCGACATTGAGATCAGCTCGCCCCTCCGATCGATTGTTGAACTCGACGGTGAACTAATTAAAATCGCCAATGAGGAATTACCGTTGATTTGTTTCTCCTGCAGCATGGTTGGTTATGAAGCCTTCGCTTGCCCAACCTATAACAACACCAATCCGAACGAACTCAACCCTATCGGTGAGACGAGGACGCATGGACTCACCAAACCTAGACAAGACCAACTGGCGGCTGCTCCTCCTACGGCGATGTACGATTCGTGGATCCAGGTACAGAGGAGAACATGCAGACCTCCAACCCATGCAACGACTATCGGAAGCGACAGGCAAGGCCACTCCCAACACGAACCAGTGCGGGGCTCGAGGTATGAGCCGGTGACCGACGTTGATAGAGGAATGTTGAAGGAAGCAGAATGTTTAGAAATTGAAAATCGAAGAAAGGAGCAGACGGTGGCTGCCATCCAGCCCCAAACCTGACTTTAACCCACCCCGCATCACACTGCTAAAGCCCGTGTTATAACTGGGCCATAAGATCCTGAGCCAAGCAAGCCCACTCGCCAGCAAATGGTATCCAGACCACCAACTCCAAGCCCACAGCCCATAATAGCCTAGCCCAAGCCACTCTAACAAATTACAGACACATCAAAGACAACAGAATAGAACACGTGACCCACTCCTCAGCACATAGCCATAACCATCCCATCACATAACGAACTACTGATACAAGACCATTCAGTCACGTGAGCAATGCTCGAGGACAAAGGATGTAGAATCATGGAGGAAGATACGAGAACTGATAACTATATCCTCCCCTCCTAACCAACGCTTAACGAACATATTTTACCACCATCTAGGCCACCTGATAACAATAAGGAAATGATGGAAGAGGATGTGTAAGCTTTTGTGCCGGATACCCAAATGGAGGAGACTCTACAAATTTTACGAACAAACCCATCCTAGGTTTCGGAGGAACACATAATAAACACTCATGATCATTAGTGTTTACTCCAGATTTTTATCCTTTGATATATCGATTTTCATATGGAACTGTCAAGGGGTTGGAAGTCAAACCTTCATGCCCATTTTAAAGAACTACATTCGGGTCTATAAACCTCTACTCGTAGTACTGGTGGAACTAAGAATTAGCGAAACCTGAGCAATGAAGTTTATTAGAAGTCTGGGTTTTGATCACTACTTCTCAGTCAAAGCAGAAGGATTTTCGAGAGGCATCTGGTTACTGTGGAATACTACTATATCGTTCGCATTCTTCTAGCTCATTGACAATTTGTGCACGCGAATATCGAGTGGGATCATACTTCCTTTGATTTCATAGCCATTTATACTAGCCCCTAGGCTGCCCTTCAACACTTCCTGTAGAATTCTCTGAACAAAATAGCTAAAATCACCACCAAAACCTTAGCTTTTGGGAGGCGACTTCAATGTCAAGCTTAAGAGTAAGGATAAATGTGGAGGGTCCAAGCTACGTCCATAGTTAATACCAAATTTCGAGATTGCGTCCAATGCCGTCAACTTCAAGACCTAGGATATATAGGACCCAAACATATTTGGAGACAAGGCCAGATTCTCACACGTCTTGACTGTGTTTTCTGCTCGACCTCCTAGTAGTCCTTTTATTCGAACACTTCAATTACCTATCTACCTTTTTTGAAATCGGATCATCGCCCTCTTCTGATATCTATACAACAACGCATGCATTCTACTTGGACCACTAACTCTTTTAGCTTCCAGTCAGCTTGGTTAACGCAGGATAGCTTTAGTCAATTTGTCAAAGATAGCTGGAAGCCTACCATGGAAGATTTTAGTGGAGAGCTTAGACACTTTACAGAACAATTACAGAATTGGAACCTGGATAATTCGGGTAACATCTTTCATAAGAAAAAGAGACTTATGGCTCGACTGAAAGGCATTCAACACAAGTTAGAAAACGACGAATCAGAGTCTCTTTAGGACCTGAAACAACACCTTTGCAAGGAGCTGGAACAAGCCCTTTGCCAAGAAGAACTATACTGGCACCAACGATTGCGTTGTCAATGGATGGGCGATGGGGATTGAAAAACCAAGTTTTACCATGTAATAACGACTACCAGAAGAAGGCGAATGAGGATGACTTCACTAAAAGATGAACAGGGCTGTATGGTGTCAGACACAGACAAAATCACGAGCATCGCAACGCAATTTCTCGAGAAACTTTATACGAACGATCTGCAGATGGCCCAGGAAATCCCTAAAAAAGGATATTTTCCTCCGCTCTCACACATAGCAATAAATGCCTTGTCAAATCCTATTAACACTGAGGAAATAAAATCAACCTTTTTTGAGATGGCACCGAACAAAGCTCCGGGATATGACGGACTCACTGCCTTATTTTATCAATCCTAACAGGACATAATTGGACTAGCGCTAACTTCTTTTATTCAGAAAATATTTCGACATGAAAAATAGGAATCTAAGATAAATCACACTATCATGGTTGTCATACCGAAAATCTCATCCATCACATCGATCACTCAATTCAGGCCAATAGCGATGTGCTCAATGATTTACAAAGCCATCACTAAACTTATCGTCAACCGGCTCAAACCACACCTAAACAACCTTGTGGCTCCCACTCAATACAGCTTTGTTCCAGGACGCCTGATTACGGACAATATCTTTATTGTCCAAGAAGTTATTGACACCATGAAATGGAGAAAAGGCAAAAAAGGGATCATGGCGATAAAAGTGGATCTAGAAAAAGCTTATGATAGACTTTCTTAGGATTTCATCAAAGATACGCCGCACAAAGCTAGACTACCGGACTCTTTGATAAATCTTATTTTGAAATGTATCTCCTTGGTCTCAATGCAAGTGATCTGGAATGGCGAGCTCAGTGAACCATTCCTTCCTATGAGAGGTATCAGACAGGGTGACCCCATTTCGCCCTACGTCTTCGTCCTTTGTATGGAAGGCCTGGCTCACTTGATTAAAATTACTGTGTCCCTAGAGAAATGGAAGCCTACCAAATTAAGCAGACGAGGGCCTTCTATCTCACACCTATTCTTTGCGGATGACCTAATTCTTTTCGCAGAAGCTTCCACAGACCAAGTACAGGTGATTCGAGACATTCTGAACATTTTTTTCATAGCCTCGAAACAACGAATAAGTCAGGACAAATCATGTTGTTTCTTCTCCAAAAATATTCACCACTCTGAGACTCGTTTGCTCAGCAGAGATTTAGGCTTTAAACAAATGCATGATCTGGGATGTTATTTAGGAGTGCCCATCCTGCAAGAAAGAGTTAACAAGAAAACCTACCAGCATATACGGGATAAGATCCAACAATGACTGTCAGGATTGGTAACCAACCTTCTGTCACTCGCAGGGAGGACCACCTTCACTCAATCAGTCATAGCGGCCCTTCCCATCTATACCATGCGGATGATTCGTTTGCCTCGTAGGCTCTGGGACAATTTGGAGAAAATAATGCGACAATTCTTGTGGGATGCCAGTAATGGTACAATGAAGTTAAATTTGGTTAATTGGGATACAGTCTACCAGCCCAAGGAAGCGGTAGGGCTCGGCATTAGGAAGATTAGAGAAACTAACGATGCCTTGTGAAACTAGGGTGGTCTTTGATCTCTAAACCTCAAGCGTTATGGGTACAGATCTTCTCTGCTAAGTTCAACTTTCATGCTGATACCATACCCAATGAACTGCCAACTACTGGGGGTTCAATGGTTTGGAAGAGTATTAAGGCTACCTGGCATCATGTTCTTCAGGGGTTGAAATGAAGAATTTATGACGGAGCTATGACCCATTTCTAGCTGGATCCTTGGGTTGAAAATCTAAGGCCTCTTATAGCCTATACAATAGAGCCTGTCCCACCTTCAGACTTAGATTAGCGAACACAGCATTTTGTGGACTCTAAAGGACATTGGAATTGGGAAGCATTCACCCACCTTCTCCCTCCTTCAATTTGCTTATCTATAGTAGGGATTTTGCCTCCCAAGGCCTCTTTAGGTCCCAATAAATTAATCTGGGGTATTTCAGAAACAGGATAATTCACCACAGCTTCAACCTATTCTATGATTATGAAACATGAGGGAAGGCCTTCCAACTCTTTATGGAAGATAATTTGGCCATCGAAGGGGCCACAAAGGATTCGATCCTCCCTATGGCTCTTCGTGTACGACTGTTTGCTGTCAAATCAACAGCGTGTTCGCAGACATCTAACCACTCATGTCGCATGCCACTACTATCATTCTGAAGAATCCTTGCTTCATATAATGTGAGACTGTGTACGAGCCCGCACCTCATGGAATGCATTCCCTCCTCAGGTCATTGCTTCTGACTTTTTTACCCTGCAAACTCGGGAGTGGATCTTGATTAACCTCCAAACTCATCGAAAGGTAAGGGGCTTAGATTAGTCAACCATTTTCGGAACAACTTATTGGTTTCTATGGTCTTAGAGAAATAGGGCCCTATTCGAGGCGCAATTCTCTTGGCCAATTTCTCCGGTGCAGATCATTTTAGAGTATGTCCATCAAATCAAAATGGCATCAGGATTGCAAGAAAGAGCACACACTGGAATTTGGACTCGAAATGAACAGCTTATCGGCTGGAGCAAACCTCCTCCCGGATGGGTCAAATTAAATACGGACAGATCGTGCAAAAGTTCAACATTTGCGGCCACAGCAGGAGGCCTTCTTCGAGATAGCTCAGGTGCCTAGCTTGGAGGCTTTATACATAACATAGGACGATGCTCTCCTACCTCAGCTGAACTCTGGGGAGTTCTATCTAGTCTTCAGCTTGCATGGCAGAGGGGCTATCGTAAGATTGTCTTAGAAGTGGACTCGTTAATAGTTATAAACATTTTGTCTTCCCTATATATGCGTTCAATATCCCTCGATCCCCTAGTCCTCAGCATTAACGAGCTCTTTACCAAGAACTGGGTCGTTTGACCACGCCACATTCACAGGGAGGGCAACCGGTGTGTAGACTGGTCGGCTAATTTTGCAGCTCGGTTTAAGCTTGGGAGTATTTCTCTAGAACATAAACCCGTAGGGTGCATCTCAATCCTTTTAGAGGATATGTCGAGGATTTGTTTCCCACGACTAGTTTTGTAATTTTTGATTTTTATTCCCTTTTATGTAAAAAAAACTTAAAAGATTTTTATTTCTTATAGTACATTTAAATTTTCGGTCAATCAATTATACTAATTCACAGAGATACCAAATGGCTATTTAAAGGATGACTTCTGAGATAGGACTCAAAAGGCATGAAGAAGTTTGAAAAGTTATCAATAATTCTCAAATCTCAAAATTTTCACCAAAAGATGATGTACAGGTTACCAGGGTACGACTTCCATAGACATGTTAGTGATGGGCCTAGTTTGGTATAAAAATCTGACTCGTGGACAACAATTATAGATACCTAGCACTTGTATTCTTAATGCCTGACAAGCTACTTGCTACAGTACGTGTCAACTCCTTGTCATCTCATGAACATTTCTCTTAATCAATCTCTATCCCGAGTCGATCCTTTAACCCAAGAGGTGAGTGCTCATTGACTTCTCTTCCCTCATTATCTGCTGCATGTTGATTAGTTTCCTTTTGTTTCCTAGGTTAAACTGTTAATGGTGGTTCAGGGACATTGGTATGAGCTAGTCAGGAGTAAGCCCTATCTCTTCTCTTGAGGTACCTTCCCTTTAAACTATCACCCTTATTCTTGATTTTCTTCTGTTTTGCATTCATGCATTCCTTTGTGTTAAAGCTGATTAATTTGGAACTGGATCCTTAGGTGAGCTTTGATTTTATGGACAGGTAGGTCACTGTTGGTAGTTGAGTTTTTAAAGATTCTTGAATTGCTTTCTAGCCATAGGAGATAATCTAGCCACCCAATGCACTCTTCATTTCTAGATGGGGGTTGGATATGGTGTAGCCACATGAGAAAAGTAGAAGGCGTAGGGGACATTGATCGGGGCTGTTAGGGTAAGTTAGGTTGTCTAATATAGGGATTCTACCCAGCATAACTAGCTGTAAAAAGAAAATACCTTGGGTTGTAGTGCATTGCATAGTTATAACCATTATGTATCATAATTTTATCGTAGTTTTAGTATTCAAAATTTTTCATAATGTATTTTAATATGTTCAAACTTTTATATTTTATTTATTTTTGCAGGATAAGGTAAGAAGATGCCATTTGAATAGAAAAATAAATGAGCATTAATCTAAATTTAAAAATTTAAATAGGCAAGAAATCTCAATAATAACCAAGAGTGATAAGAAGATTTAGGCTAATAAAATATTTTATTTTTCAAATTGATATCAAATTACAAAAATCAAAGTGAAATCTAATTCTTACATGAGGGCAAGTTTACTAAAGATTTCAAAATTTAAATATCAAAAGAAAAATCTGTTAAAATTGATTAAAACCTTATTTTGGTCAAATTTGAGTGAAAATCATTGAAGATATGATATGGGGGATTTAAAGGATCATTACTATAAGATTTTCATATGGGTTTTGAAGGCTATATATAGAGCTTAAATGTGAAGGAGCAAGGCATTCAATTTCTAGCCACAATTTTTAGGTTTTTAAAGTTCTTTTGTTTTCTCATCTCCTTAGTCAAAATTAGAGTAGTTTGTCTTCAGTTTTAAGTAGTAGGGATGATTATTATTGGCTAAGTCTCTTATTCTTAGTTGAAGAAAGTAGAAACACTTTTGGAATTTTGAAGATTGAAAGGTACTTGGGTCTAATAGTAAAGTGTTTCATTCACTCATATATTGAAATGCTTTTCTATGTTTCTATTATATGATTATTTTTTATTAATGTCTAATTCACTTTACTAGTTGAAATTATAACATACTAACATTCAAGTTTAAATACATAAAAGTTCAATTATTTTAATCATTTTTAGCAATTAGGGGTTCTAATTTATTGCACCAGAAATTATTTCTCTAAAGAAAAGCATTCAACTAGATTAAATGTAAGTCTGGATATTATATTGTCTTGCTTTGATAGTCTTTCTTTTCGTAAACCTATTGTATAATCAAATTTTAAATCATATAAGGTTGTTAAGAAATAATAGTTAATTTAATTAGGAGTTTTGGATTAACTAATCCAAAGAAATGATGGATATTTAGTATCATATTGAATATATAATGATGAAATAATTATTTTGTACCAATGACCAATCGTAGTTTCAAAAGGTGGAAGCAACCACAAACTAAAGTTTGTTTTATTGAAAATTCTTATGTTATTACTTCCTTTATTTTCTTCATTGCAAAACTCATCGACCCCTTCTTTTATTAATTATTTTCTGTAATGATTCGAGGGCTAGAATTCCTCGTACAGTTGACTCCTATATTCCTATATTACGTTTGTTTAATTGCAAGAATTTAGGAATTAATTTGGAGTATCTACGACAGTTTTACCAAGCCCATGGAAGTTTCAGGTATAGGGGAAGAGCAATTTCTTACATGAATAGTTAGTGAAAGCACCAAAGATATGTTTCACCCATATATAGGAGTTATCCACCTCAGATTTAGGTGTATACAAGAATCTGAAACTTCCTAGTTGCTCCTAGACTTGGTTATACTAGTCCAAATTTAATTAGGAATATAACCATCTTGTAGCTTTTATATGCGACATTGATACCATTAGGGGTGAATTGATTAGGGAACCAACTGAACACCAATTGCCAAACAAAAAGGAAGTGTTTTCTCCATTCTTTTGGTCTATATAATATGTTGGGCTAAAGGTGGTTCCTTAATCGAAGAAGAGGTTTCATGAACCATGATGAATATATATTAACACTTACTTTCCATAGGCTCTTGCCTTTTAAAAGGTAAGAGTGGATCCACTTAACTTTTAGTGCCTCTTTATTGGTGAGGATTCTCCAAACTCTTGTGCATAATAGGACTTGGTTTATGATTTTTAGTGGTTGAACTCTTAGTCTTCCACCTTCTTTAGACTTCAAATTGTGTTCCAAGTTACATTGTAGTGAGCCCTAGCTTCCTCAACTCAATTACATAGAAACCTCTTAAATAACCTTTGATTGTCTTTGGTGACTCCTTTAGCTAAAAATATTAAGGCAGTTCAATATATGTGAAAAGATTGCAAAATAAATTGAATCATAGTTAGTCTTCATGTAAAAGACAAAGCTTTTATACTCCAATTGAACATTCTTTGTTGGATCTACTTAAGTAGAGAAATGTAGTCCCTGTGAAGATTTTTTTGGAGGAAATTGGAAGGACTTGGTGTGTAAATGGAGGCTCTTTGCGTTTAATGCTTTGATATAGAGGAAAGCCAAATGGCAAGTTGTATCCCACTCTCTGAAATTATTAGATGGCTCTTGTCCATATTGATAGCTAAGACTAATAAAATTTTGAGTATCAATAAGGAGGCTATAACTAGTGATATAGATTCATCTTTACCTTGCAAAATAATAGAAGGTCATTTAGTAAAATATAAGTTAAAGAGTTTGAGTTTCTTGAATTTATTGTGATACTCAGAGTTAAGATCTTTAGAGATGTTAATAGAAATCAATCAAGTAAGAGTCTCTATACATAGTATAAATAGGTATAGGGAGAGAGGCTCTCTTTTTCTTAGCCCATTGCCTCATTGGAATTGCCTAGTGGGAGAACTATTGACTATGATGCAAAAAGATGAGGTGCTAAAAGGTGCCAAATCGATTGGTATGTACTATATCGATTTTGAAATGGTGCTAAATGGACCAATATAGTATTAGCTTTCAATATTGACCACTATATAAAATACTGGTCGAGTATCAGTTAGATTTGGAAATTTAAGAAATTAAGGGACTAAATTGCAAAAACAAAAGTTAACCTACCTTAAATCCCAGTTGAAGCCTAACTCAATCATTCTCCTCCTAACATTTGGTCAACCCTGCTCACTCTCTTTACAATCTGCTCAATGCCTGAGCCTCGGCTCTTAGCCTCACTAACATCCAGTTTAGTCACTGCATTGCTGGTTTCCTTCTATGTCACAGTTATAGGCTTATAGCCCATCACAATTGTAACCAGTCCACCAGTCCGCTTTCGCCCTTTACAGTCTACACAACCCGTTGCCCATCCTCACACAACTCTCTATTCTATCATCCTCGATCCTCCACTTTTTTCCTCTACATGAAACCCACATAACTCACTATCTTCCTTTGTCTTTGTCCTTAACCATCGTCCTCTATAGTTGTCCATCACCATCCTAGTTGCCTCAAGGTAGCCAAATGTCAATCATATGTTGTGTTGAGTGTTGTGACTGTTATCTGTGTTGAATCTGTTGATTATTGAATGAAATAAAATAGAATCAAGTTTTATGTTGTCTATCTTATATAAGTGTTTTTGAGATTTGAGGAATATAGAGTAAAATATGTGTTGTTTTGGATATGAAATTCTAAATAAAATATTGTGTTAATTAGAATTATTAAATGAAACATTGTCTTAATAGAGAATGAAAGTTAGTGAAAAATTAGTTAATGAAAGATTAAAATTATTGACAAAATCATAATGAGGAATTAGTGAATAAAAGATTAAAATAATTATACATAAATTGGGTTATACATTGTCATAAAGTAGTTGTCATAAATTGAGTTATAAATTGAATTATGTGACTATACAAAATAGATTAATTTATGGTTGAATTATATGATTGAATAAATAAATTACGTAATCATACAAAATGAGTTATAGTTATGACTTTGTGGTTAAATTATGTAATTATACAAAATGAGTTATAATTGTGAGTTTATGATTGAATTATGTTATCATACAAAATAAGGTATAGTTGTGAGTTTATATTTGAATTATGTAATTATACAAAATGAGTTATAGTTGTGAATTTATAGATGAATTCTATAATCATACAAAATGAGCTATAGTTATGACATTATAGTTGAATTTACATAATCTTATAAAATAAATTATAGTTACGACTTTATAGTTGAATTGCACTCACACAAAACATGTTATATTTGCAACTTTATGGTTGAATTATGTAATAATACAAAATAAGTTATAGTTTTAAGTTTATGTAATAGCACAATATGAAAATTTCTTCGATAGAATGTGCTTAAGTATTAAATTTTCTTAAGAAATCATTTACATAAGTTCATCAAGTTCATTTGAATGTTTATATCATATGATTGTTGAGAAACTGTTATTGCTCTATTTCTTTATTTTATTTTACCAAACTTTATTTTGATATGGAGTTATTAAGTTACTTTTGATATATGTCATTTATTTTTGTAGATAAATGAAGGGAACCTTATGTATTCTTGATAATTTAGTCGCTTCAAAAAGATTTGATGATCCAATTTAGGATCATGCTAGATTGATTCTTGAAATGAAGAACTATACCATTTGTTTGTATTGTAATAAACATTTGAAAGGTAGGGCAATAACAAGATTAAAGAAGCATTTAGTTTGGATAAAAGGTGACGTTGAGCTTTGTGAAAGTGAGTCATAATGTGAAGTAGCAAATGACAACTTTGCTTGAAGAGTATCAACATGTAAAAGATAAAAGAAAAGACAGAATTATGAAATTAAGTTCTTTTCTTGATAGTGAAGATGATACTTATGATGTTGAAGGTAGTTTTCTTACCTATCAAGAAGGAAATATTGCTTATGACGTGAGAAAAAGAAGACAACTGTCTAACTTTTTTGTACCATGAACAATTCATAGAACTTAACGTTCAATCCGTAATACTTTGTAATATAACCAAGTGACTCATAATGTGAACATGACAATGGTTATTCAAGTATATCATTCAATGCTACCTAGTCTTATTATTACCAGCCTATGGTGGGTACTATTGCCTCTTACAGTTTAGGATATAAACTTCTTCAATTGATAACTATAGAGCTAAATTTTTGACTAGCTTAGCTTATAAAATAAATAGTTTTTTTGGATAAAAAGAAAAATAACTTAGGTAACTTATAAGTGTTCAATTATGTGTGATGGTTAGAGAAATAGAAGGTAAAAGTCTATTATCAATTTTTTTGGTCTATTCTACTAAGCGAATAATATTTTTGAAGTCTGTTAATGCATCTAACCTTGCAAGAAATTATGATACTCTATTCTAGATATTTGACGAAGTTGGGAATAAAGTTAGACTAGAAAATATTATTGAATTCATTACTAACAATGATTCTACTTACAAAACAGTTACAAAAGATTGCAAAGTAGTTATAATTCCTTTTATTGGACTTTTTGTGTCACATATTGCATTAATCTAATGTTGAAAAATAAAGAAGAAGTTAGATACTTTCCTATCATTGGTGAAATGTTTAGAAAGCAAAAAAAGTGACCAAGTTCATTTGTTATCTTACATGGGTCCTAAACTAGATGAGAAAGGATTTCTCTTTGGCAAAAATTTATGTTATCTTACTATTACAAGATTTGAGACTAATTCTTATCATTTCAATGTTTTGTTATGATGAAGAAGGAGTTGATATAAATGTTTATAATTAATAAGTGAGTTGCATCTCAATATGTTAAGTCTAATATTTGCTTAGAGGTCTTTAGAATTATACTTGAAGATCATAAATTTTGGTCTCAATGTTAGTTTGTCATATAAGTTTAGAAACCTTTGGTGAGAGTACTTCACCTGAATCAAAGATAACAATGAGTTATTTTTATGATGCTATAGAGGGGCCGAAGGAAGCAATCAAAGTCAATATGAAAATAGGTTTTATTGATATACACCTTATCTTGTAGTCATCAATGAGAGATGAGAAAGATAACTTTCCTCTATATTATTTTGTAGCTAAGGGATTTTTGAATCCTAGTGTTTATTTTATACTAAGTTCTACAAAAAAAAAAAAACTGAAGTTAATAGGAGAATGTTATTAACTACAACAATTATTGTCTATAAGATGATGAAAGATTTCCTAATCTTATAAATGGAAGTTTATAAGGATGTTTATGGTGTTTTTAAGATGCATATTACTATTTGTGAAAGACAAAACTTAATCTAGGTATATATTTGTTCACTTTTGTTACTTATTGGAAATTAATCATCACTTTATTTTGTTTATAAGTTTATTTTTATTGTCTTATAGTTACTTGATAGGACCAATTCAGAAGTGGTATTTTAGAGTTCCAAAGGTTTGCAAGTATAATTTTGAGTCAATGTGTGAGTGTAACAAGATATGAAAAAATTGGATCACATTTAAATTTATTTATTCTAAGAAATGGAATAAATTGGAACACGTCAAATTGAACACTTAGTCTTTGTCAGATACAATCTATAACTTTAAGTAAGGTATATTATTATCATTTAAGTTGAATATAATCTCTTAATAATTTAATTTTATTTGTTTACTTGGACTCTTACTAGAACAAATTAGTTTTGTAGATTTCTTGATCATATCGATTTTTTAGTGGATTGGGTTTTTGAGGAACTAGTTTGATAGATAAGAGTGACTTGGAAGATAATCTCAGATAAGAAGGTATTAATATGTCATTTGGTGCAAAATTTGAATGATTGTGATAATGAGGATCCCTTCAATGATGGAATTTTGTACCAAATGAAAATTGAAGTAAATGCAATTTTAACAAATATTTTATTGGATGAAGTTATAGGTTTTCATTTCTTCTCTTTTAATTTCATTTATATTTGATGCATATGTTAAATTCTATATATATAATATAAATATAAACTTTTAATTGTAAATATTTTTGGTTTAGAATTCATTTCTAGTTGGTTATGTTCTTCAGCACGAATTCTTATTGTAATACTCATGGATTAATGAAACTTTATTTTATTTATTTGATGTTTTGATATAATTATTCTTTATTATATGATGAAATTATAGCATTTTAATTAATTTTTATTATCTTTAGTTTTATATTTGTATTGTTGGACCCCGATCTTTGAGTGAAAATTTGAATTATGAAAATAAAATTTAAGGAGTGCTTGGTGAATGTATTGTATAATAGATGGCTTAAAATTTAAAGAATATTGAGAAGAAAAGAAAT
>JANIJH010000002.1:36957471-36985776 GCA_024520975.1 Erythroxylum areolatum | reverse complement strand
AACTTAAAAACAAGTAAAACAAACAAATTCAAAAACACACATGCATATAAAAAGTAATGCGGAAATGTAAAGGAAAAAGAAATTTACTTCCCTTGGGTTGCCTCCCAAGAATCACCTTTGTTTAGGGTCACTGGCTCGACTCCTTTTTCTCCTCATGTGACAAAATTGTGATCTTCGGGTGTCACATACGGCTCCTCTATGTAAGGTAGTTCCGAATAGGGTCTTAGTTGATCATCATCCTTATTCAATGCCTTCCCTATCCTAAGGTGCTCAATCTTGACTGAGTCCATACACTCCGAAAATATTTCGAATGTCTCTTCACCTTTTTCTTTATCATTTAATTCCTCCAGTCTATTATGTAAAGGTAAAGAGTTAGTTTCAAAAATAATTATAGACTTAATACTTACCTTCGAGCTAAAAGATGTGTCCTTTTCGACTTCAAGCTCGTTCTCAACTTCTTAGACACAAACAATTCGTTGAGGGTTAACCTCAAAATTCTCAAGCTCTTCATCACTTTGCAAAGTTTCCGTACAAGCGTCCATTGGGTACACCTTGGATTGATACGACTGGTCCTTTTCGCATTGCGATTCTAAGCGATCAAGGCTTATTTCCATTTGACCCATTAGGTGTTCCATCCTCTGTTGGCTTGCTCTTGTCTCTTATCGGAATTCTTGCAATTATCGCTGCATATCCTGTAGAAATTGCAAATTGTTAGCAGCCATATTATTAACAAGTTCTTTAAGAGATGCAACTGAATCGTGATGGCTCTCCAAATCTTGGGCATTAGACCATGTGTGTTTTGGAAATTGCCCTCCATCCTTCTAGAATTGTAAAGTATTTTCCTGCAATTGCAACATCAACTCTTCCAGAGATGGACCGAAGTTGTGATAGGAAACTTTTGGTCTGTACGAGAATTGAGACTATCATGGAAGTAATTCTGATGATTATTCCATCCATAACAAAAGTTAGGATGATCAATCCAAACATTGTTATAGGATTGAAAATATGAGTTGTAAAAGAAATTACTTCCGTCCATAAATTTTTTTTAAACACGAAACAAAAAAATGAACAGATCACAAAATAACAGGAAAGAAATCAATTACGAACAAATATATACAAAACACCAATTAACTCACAAACAAAAACTAAAACACCACAATCCCTGGCAACGGTGCCAAAATTTGACCGTGCGTCGTTACGCTAGTCAAAATAAAATAACTAGACTACTACTGTAGCGCAAGTCTAGGTCGGTCCCATAGAGAGTATGTGTAAAGTTTATAGAATGAAATTAATTGGTGTTTAGGAAAAACAGGGTTTTGGATTTTTAAAGAAGAAAATAAAATAAAACTAACTAATAAAAACAAATTAAAGAAAACATGCAATAAATGATAAAAGTGCAGAATTCGGTAGGGACCCGATTCTTTGGTTTAATCTCGGCCTTCACCTTAATTAAGTATATTTTATTAATTTGCTGTTCTTTAACCTCTCCTAGCAACTATTAATCGTAGGTTAAAAATTAACTCGAGTTTTTCCTTAGGTTTTGTTTAATCAAGATATGATCGTTAATTAAACCTAACCACCGAATAACATAGGATACGATCTCTAGATTTAATTAGGCAGTAGCATTACAAATTAAGAAAACCGATTAATCAAGGAAACAATCACATATGATGCGTCATTTAACCTAGGTCATATTATCCCTAATGATTACGAATCATTAGTCGTTACACATGAATTTTAACATAACAATTACGGATTATATTGAAATTCTAGCAATAGGTTTGAAATTAATGATTCAATGAATGCATTAAAATCATCAATTCACAATACTTAACGGGTTCATACACAAATAACCAAATAATAACGAAAATTCGATTATCCATACACAATACCCAAATTAATTAAAATAGGATAACATAATCAATTCCTAATGAGAGAAAGAAACAACAAAATAATAAAAAATACTTAACTCGGGTCGTTGGTGTCGATGTCACCTCCAAATTGGTGTCGAGATGCCTAGCCCTTTATGGGTCTTTCCCAAAACATTGCTTCAGCCCCTTTTTAATCCTTAACCCAAAACCCTTTAATTTCTCTTAAAAGCTTTAACATAGTTCTTCACTGTTGCTACCCTTCACCACGTTGCACCAGCTTCTATTCTGCTCTATACCTCTCCACGCAGCCACGCCAGCAAGCCACACCAACCTTCATGCCGCACTGCCTTGTTGCTTGATTTTACAATTTAGCTCATTCTGTGCGTTTAGCTGCTGTCGTCTACTGTTGCTATCTGATGTGACCAACTAATATGTGCCCCTCTCTTAAAACCTTTGTGTGCTCCGTATACTCCTTTGCGTGTGCTGCGTTTTAACGCAGTGTTGTATGGATGCTGCTTACAGCCACGCAACGCAGATAGTGTTAAACGCATAACTGCGTTGTGCTGCGTTTTGCCCTTTTTTTTTCAGCAAACACTTTTAATTCTCCTATTTTGATTTTTCTTGTCTTTCTTTTTTTTCTTCTTGCTCCATGAAGATAAGAAAAAATAAATCTTCGAAAAATGACCCAAATGTAATGCTTCTAACTCACTTTAATATCTTTGCTCCCAAAGTGTACCTAAAATCATATATGAATTAAAATGAGTATCTTAAGCATTTTCAAGTCAATAATTGCTAAGTGTAAATGATTAAATATATCAATTAAACACATATCACCTACTTTATTCTTTAAAAACATACATGATTCCTGGTTTATTTAATAATGCCATTATCGATAGTCAACTATTATCATGATATGAAACTCATCATTCCCTTGAAATAAACTCCTTTACTTACACGGAGATAAATCACAACATTACAGTCTAAGACATAATCAAGCGACCAACTTGATTATTCAACTATGAATCAACTAATTTAGATTCTAATAATATACATTTTTCCCATACATCTCCATGTATATGCATATTAATTACAAAAGTATCTTGGTACCTTATGACTACTTATATTATGCTTATATAAATAAAACCAAACTCTTTTGTTTTATTAATAATAAATATTTGCATTAAAAAACAATTGGAAGCAGCTTAAGTTATATGTAAACACACTTGCTTTCTAGGACACTATATTTACATAACCCCAATAATCTTCCAGTTTCCCTAAAGCAAGTTTGACATATCCCTCATTCCCGTCCCTTCTAGGTGACCCTCAAAACTCTTTTGAGACATTGTCTTAGTAAATGGATTAGCAAGGTTTTATTCTGTGGAATCTTTATCACATTCACCTCACCACATT
The DNA here is from genome assembly GCA_024520975.1 of Erythroxylum areolatum. Taxonomy (NCBI): domain Eukaryota; kingdom Viridiplantae; phylum Streptophyta; class Magnoliopsida; order Malpighiales; family Erythroxylaceae; genus Erythroxylum; species Erythroxylum areolatum. The sequence goes on along the minus strand of JANIJH010000002.1, from coordinate 36,982,495 downwards.
GTATTATCTCCCTTATGAGATGATACTTTCTCTCAATGTGCTTAGCAGCTTTATGGTTCTGAGGTTCTTTAAAATTAGCCACTGCCCCACTATTATCACAATAAAGTGTAATGGCCTTTTTTTACCTCAAGAACTACCTCCAAATCATTTAGGAACTTGTGGAACCAGACTGCTTCTTTTGCTACTTCACAAGTAGCAACATGCTCAGCCTCTATAGTTGAATCAATAACCCAAGATTGTTTGACACTCCTCCAGACTATGGCTCCACCTCGTAAAATAAATATAAAACCACAAGTTGATTTCCTTGAATCAACATTTGATTGGAAATCGAAATCTGTATATCCTATCGGAATAAGGTTACTTCTAGAGTAAACAATCATTAATTTCTTCATCCTATGAAGATAGTTTAGTATGCACTTAACCGCAATCCAATGCTTCATTCTTATATTAAACTGGAATCTACTTACTAGTCCCACTTCGTAATAGATATCCGGTCTAGTGCAAAGCATAACATGCATTAAACTTCTAATTGCAGAAGCATATGGAATGTTGTGTATGCATTCGACATTCTCTTGGGTCTTAGGTGCTTGTTCCTTTGAAAGTTTGATTCCATGTCTAGTAGGTGAGAAACCCCTTTGGGAATCCTACATGACAAACTTATTGAGCATGTTCTCAATATAGGTTAATTGAGACAAGGCTATCTGTTGGTTTTATGATCCCTTATAAGCTTGATCCCTAGAATATAGTTAGCCTCTCTTAAATCCTTCATTGAGAACTGTTCATTCAGTTATTCTTTGACTGTAGATAACATTTCTACATTATTCCCAATGAGTAGAATGCCATCGATATACATAACTAGGAAAATAACTTTGCCTTCTTATATCGTTTTATAGACACAAGGCTTATCTAGGTTTTGTATGAACCTATAGTTTTTGATAGACTTATGGAACCTAATGTTCCAAACTTAGATTTTTGCTTAAGTCCATAAATGGACCTCTACAATTTATTAGCTGGCTCAATGAATCCTTCTGGTTGGGCTATACAAATGGTCTCCTCAAGATCCTCACTAAAAAATTCGATCTTCACGTCTATTTTCTATATTTCATAATCGAAATAAGCTCCTATGGCCAAAAGAATTATGATGAATTGAAGTATGGAAAGTGGTGAAAAAGTCCCCTTATAATCTATACCTTCTTTTCGAGTATGGCCTTTAGCTACCAATAGAGCTTTAAAATTCTCTACCTTTCCATTTGATCCTCTTTTCCTTTTGAAGATCCATTTACACCCTATGGCTTGTACGTCTAGTGGTAGATCTACCAGGATTCAAACTTCATTGGTGTACGTGAAATGAGATCCATTTCTTCTTATTTTGAGATGGCAATTATGCTTTCTCCTAGACCTAGATACCTGTCTGGTTGTCTCACAATCCTCTCACTACGTCTAGGCACCACTTGATGATCAAGATGCTCTTCCGATTTAACTCGTGAATCCATTTCGACATCTTGTTTTGCTATATCCAAATCAACTCTTGGGTTGAATGAAATATCTAACTCCTTTAGTACTACTTCACTTCTTCCTTTGTATTTTCTCACAAATTCTTCCTCCAAAAAGGTCACATTTGTTGACACAAATACCATCCTGTCCTGAGGAATGTAAAAATACTACCCTCATGTACCCGTAAGATATCCTACAAAAAAACATACTTCTGACCTTAGTTCCATTTTTATAGATTCAAGCCTTAGAACATGGGCTGGAAAGTCCCAAGTCCTTAAGTGTCATAATAAAGGCACTCGGCTGGTCCATAACTCCCTAGGCATTTTAGGCACCGACTTGGATGGAGCAAAGTTAAGAAGATAAGTTGTTGTTTGTATGGCATATCCCCAGAACCATTCTAGAAGGCTAGCATAGGACATCATTGATCTTACCATTTCTAATAGAATCCTATTCTTCCTCTCGACTACACCATTTTATTAAGGCGTTCAAGGAGTTGACAAGTTGGAAATAGTTTCATTATCAATTAGAAATTGTTGGAACTTTCCAGATAAGTACTCACCACCTCGATCCGATCGAAGTTGTTTTAATGGCTTGCCTAACTATTTCTCAGCTTCAGCTTTGAATTCTTTGAACCTTTCAAAGGACTCAATCTTTTTATGCATCAAATACAAATAGCCATATCTAGCGTAATCATCTATAAAGGTTATAAAGTATTCATAACCTCCTTTAGGCTGTACATTTATGGGCTCACACACATCAGTGTGTACCAGGTCTAACGTGGATTCAGATCTGCTTCCTTTATAAGGAAGTGAGGCCTTGGTCATTTTTCCTTCAATACAAGATTCATAGGTAGCTAATGGATCATTATCCAAGCCCATAAGATCCCATCCTTCACTAACCTATCAAGTCTTTTCTGATTGACATGACCCATTTTTAAATGCCACTGATATTTTGAATTAATATTAGATTCATTGGATTGTCTTGGTTTTATTAATTTTGTGGTGTTTAGTAAGCCTATTATAGGTTCTATAAAGAACAATCCCTATTTATTCACTCACGTTTTTTGGTAGTGTTAGTGTGTTTTGTTGTGCTTTTGATCAATTCTTGTATATTTTCACATTCAAAATGGGTCCAAGAATCAAGCAACCATCAAACGATCACAATCTACAGGAACGGTTCATGCATTGGGGTGCGGTGCATGGAATAGAGCAGTAAACTTTGGAGCATCTCTTTTTGATATATTTGGAAGAAGAAGGTATTCAATTCCAAAATCTTCATTCTAGAAATGTATGTATGCCTAGATACTTTGATTTTGATATCTGGGATAATTTAGGGTTGAAATAAAAGGTTGAGAATTTGGCTAGAAAAATTCAATAGGATAAGTTTATTAATTTTACCTTTCTTATGTATGAGGAATTGACCCGTGAATTTTTTTACCTCTTTGTAATTTGAATTGAGTAACCTTACTAAATTTTGGTTTCGGTTGCAAGGTCAACCATACCAATTGAATTATAAGATTATGTGTGAAATTGGTGGATTCCCGAAATCAAACATTGTTGATCAACATGATATCTTTCGTGCCAAGAGGTATTGGACCCAATTAACTAGGTTGGATAAGTAGCATCATTCATTTTAGGAATTTTGTTACGTACATTGATAATTACGTACATTGATAATTATAAGTCAATTGAATAAGTAACATCATTAGTAATCTTTCATAAGGAGGATTAGCTAAAATAAATGAGATAGGCCATGTGCATATAAAAAAGTGTATATCTTTAGTAAATAATTATTCTACTGCCCTTTGGGTTATGAATAAAGCTAGTAGCTAGTTAAGATTGTGATACAACTGAGTAACCAGGGACATTCACAATAAAATGTTTGTCTTCGTGTCAAAAAGCTAAAATAACATTCCAACCAAGCTAATTAATAAAACATAACCTAGTTGAGTGACCGGGGGCATTCACGAAAATTTTTTTTCCTTCACGTCAAAAGACTAAGTCAACTTTAAAGAAAATGATACAAAAAAGTGGTGTTTCGATAAATAAATCCTACCAATCTTTGGAAATAGCAAGAATTTTCATGAAAAGTTACTTAGTGATTGTTGCAATTTTGATTGACTACAATTTATCAATGTGTGTATACAAGGGCTTTAGGTTAATGAATATTATGTTAATTTCTTGATTAGTATGTATATTCAATCCAAAGTGCTTAGCCAGAACTTACATAGGTTAATAAATTAGAATAACTTAAATGATTGTTGTTTAAGTTTAAATTGGTTTCGTGAAGTTAGATGTCATTGTATCAATAGTGCATGTGCATGAATGTATGTGTTATTGTTTGGTTTATTTGAGTTTGTTTTTGTTTTTGCTTTTGCCTAAGGACAAGCGAAAGTTTAAGTATGGTGATGTTGATAGTTGTAGTTTATATTATGTTTTGGTAGCTGTTTTATTGTATTTATAGGTGTTGATTAGATGATTATTGCATGTTTAAGCTTAGAATTATGTTAATGTGATTTTTGTGTTTATGTTTTCAAGTGTTATGTGGTTTAGGGCATGATTTTGGACCTTAATTTTATGTTCTTAAGGTGTTTTGATGTGTTTTTTAATGTATGAACCCCGATAAATGAAGATTGAAGGAAGTTAAAGCAAGCTTGGGCTAAAAGGCAAGGTCACGGTTGTGACAGAAGACCCTACTTAGGGTCATGATCTTAACAAAAGAGTTTTATATTGGGTCATAATTATGATACCCATGTCACGATCGTGACAAAAGATCTTTATGTTAACAAACACTTGCTAGATATAGGGTTTTTTTTATCTGTTTTAATGTTTAGAGGGTATTTTTGGACAATGTGACTTGGGTAAGACCTAAAATTTAACCCTAAGTCAAACATTAACTATTTAAGAACATAATGAGACCTAAAAAAAACCTAGCCTCCATCTTACCAAATTGAGAAAGAAGCAAGGAAGAACAAGAAGGGAGAAAGAGGAGCAGCAGTTGTCCAACTAACTCCAGACCAGTCCAATCAAGTTTCTTCTCTCTTTCTTTTTTTTATTTCCTTTATCTCGATGTATGAACTGGGATTGAGAATGTCGTGCATGTTGATGATGTTCTAATTTCATATTAGGTTTTGTTCTTTGACTCCTTTTGTGGTGATTATTTTTTATTTCAGTGAAACGTTTTGAGTGGTGTAATATTTGTATTTGCTTATACTTCATTGATAAATCAAAAGAGTGAGTCAATAATAATCCAATTAGGTTGGGTAATGATAAGTCACACAAATATCATATCGATAATCATATGAAGAGAGATCTTATGTTAGAATCCAATTATCCGATAGTACAAAAAACTATGAGTAGCATAGGTTTATTGATAAATTCGAAGGCATGTTAATAATTACCATGAAATCTCAAAATAAGTTGGGAATGGAAAATTGTTGGATCATTTACACAACAAAGGAAATTAAACTTAAACCATATAAAGGGATCAAAAAATCTAGAAAGTCAAGAAACTAAATCTAGAAGATAAAATAAGAGATTTTAGTAGCTTTACAAGGAATAACACTAGCATACTATTAACACTAATAGAAAATAAAGTGCTAAATAAACAATCAGAATGAAGAAAGGGAAAGTGGAAATATGATTCAACAAAGGACAAATCCTGGGTAATACTTTGGTAAGAGAAAATGGTGTGATGATGGGAATGAGACCTAGAGTGAGTGACAATAAAAAGTAGATCTTATGACAGGGGTACACTAGTAGTATCTTGATAATGTGAAAATGGTGCAACAATTGATACTTGAATGCAATTGTGAGAGGAGTTCAATGTTTTTAGGGATTTACCCTGACTTATTAGTAATTTTTGAGTATTTTTGTTAATTTTTTAAAATTATATTTGACTTATAAAATTTAGTTTAGGAACGTCAGGCACATATGTCCTTCAACTTTCAGTTCAAGCCTTGTCAATAATATTATCAAAAAAATCTTAACAACTATTTTTATGAAAAGTCAAAAAATTAAAATATTTTAGGTAACTTTTTAAAGTTCGATCTAATATTACAAAATTAGGTGAATCAAAATTTTATTATTAATTCTATGAAAAATTGCTATGAAATTGTACGAGGACAACAATTTTGGACGACTGACCAGACCTTGGTTAATGTCTTTTGGCTGTCAAACCAAGATCCAAGCTTTTATTAATTAAATAGAATTATAAAGTGTTTGGTTCACCTACTAGAATAGATAAGGAATGAAGTGATGATTCTTTAGGAATAAAATAAATGAGAAATGAAATGAGTATTATTTAATTTGGTTTATTCCTAAAAATTTCTAATGATGATATCATGCTAAAGTTTGGTTTGATAATATAAATTTGGAATGACAAAGCAATAACTAATAAAAAGACTAAAGTATCCAAGTAATTCCCACTAACTACATTATTATTATTGTTGTTGTTGGGGTTAATTACCGCAAAAATCTAAATTTTCATCAATTTTTTAATTATAACCTGAACTTTAAAAAGTAGCAATAAATTGTTCAAACTTTTAATTTTTTCAATTCTATTCCAAACTTTAAAAGGTGGCAATAAAATACTCAAATTTTCAATTTTCTTCAATTCTGGCATGACCTTATCTATTATTTTCCTTATATCCTTAGCCTTTTGTTTTCTATTTATTTTTCTGACATTCCAAACTACTCTCGCATTATAACGTACTGTATCAGTAGGATCTTCGTTTTTTTGCATAATCTAAAAATGAAAGAGTGACGACATCTAAAGAACAAACTGAAAACGAAAGGAAAAATTGAAATCAAAGTGTAAGATCGTGGAGACTGAGTAATCTGATTTAAGTCATTTTTAAACAATTACTTCGTTTTAATTATGTGATTAAACGATATCATTTCATTAATCTTCATTTATTGTGTTAATTTTGACTTACGTGTATTAATAGTTAAAGATTCTGAAACACGTGGCAAGTCAAGTCAACAAACTTAACTGAAACATTAACGTCGAGTTAGAATTGAAAAAAATTAAAAGTTTGAGCACTTTATTATTGCCTTTTGAAGTTCGAGTTAGAATTAAAAAAATTAAATGTTTGAGCATTCTATCGCCATTTTTTAAAGATCAGGCTATAATTGAAAAACTAACAAAATTTTGGGCTTTTTTTTGTAATTAACCCTCATTGCTATTAGCTTTATTATTATTATTATTATTATTGTTATTATTATTAATAAAATAATTTTATTCTTCTTATTATTATTACTATTTAATTTTCTTCTTCTTCTTCTTCTTCTTCTTATTATTATTGTTATTATTATAGAGTAATTATGTAAATTTCTTAAAGATATTTTTGTCTAACATGTCCTCATTTTTATTATCAACCACTTAAAATAGACTTAGAATAGGTAAAAATAGAGAAGTTGTGGGTTTACTTATCCCCCAAACTTAAGGAATAAGTAAACCCTTAAATTATATATTCAGTATATTTTTTTCAACCAAAAAAGAAAATAACTTATTACCATAAATAAATCAAGAATGGAATAATTATTCCAGTCAACCAAATATAGTTGTGTTGGTTATTGCAGTGAATATTTTACTGCAAGGGCCTTGCCATTAGGTTAGAAGCAGGTACTTCATACATTAGATGATAGGCAGTAGAAGCAGAGCATAACATAGACTACTTTTCATAAAGAACATTTCTGGTTTTAGAAATCATTCTTGGCTACATTATTAAATCCTAGGAAAAATCCTTAATATCTCTGGGATGTCCAAGAAAATTATTAGTTGGCCTTTTAAATTTACGTCACTTCTAAGTCAAATCATAAATAATAAGTTGATGTGAAGACAGAATAAGAACCCATTGGTTTACATCACAACCACCGTAACACATGAAGAATATTACCATACCATTGATCTACTGTTGAAATTTCACAAAATTGGATTCTCATCATCGTTTAAGATCTTCAACTTCAAGCACAAACGTTCAAGGAAAAGCTATAAAACTCAATGCAGCAAGTCAGAAACTATAAATCGCTACAAACTGGAGCCCCATCAGATATTTTTTCACATAATTTACGGATCTAATGATCACTAAGTAGCATTTGTACCAGTCTTCTTTCTCAGTAGGTGTTGCAGGTCAAGCCCATTAACCTTAGCAGCAAGTATGAAGTCATTCTCCGACAGTCCGCCTGTTCAGACACAAAACGCTGAGCACATAAAACTGCAAGCGAAATAGCTGGGTAGTTGCAGGCCAGATTAAAACTCGGATTAAATAGTGCCCAGTCAATAAACGTCATTGTTAAGTATATGTTGGCCAGCTACGGAAAAAAAGACTTAAATGATGGTTCCAAGAAACCAGAGGGGTCATCATAAGTTACAAATTCAACTCTTGCACAAGTGTATAAACAAATAATATTGAACCTAGAAAACCTCACCAACTGCATGGGTCCATATTTCAATCTTTACATTGTTCCAGCCAACAAGATGAAGATCCGGATGATGACCTGAATTTTCATTCAAATGAATGACTTGGACAAGAATAAGTTCCCTGCCAATTGATAGGTAATGCCTCCATATAGGCCATATAACAGAGTATTACCTTCTAACTCAGCAACATTCCCCACAAGTTGAAACAGTTCCAATCCTTTGGTGAAACTTTTCACTTTCCACGTACGATTCAGCTTTAGAATTCCATCTTCATTCACCAAATTCCACCCAGGTACCTTTAAGGGAAAGGAAAAGGGAAAAAGAAAAACTTTAACAGTCAAAGAGAATGTTTATGCACACAAGAAAACTGATTGCAAATTAAATGTAAAACCTTTGGCATTATCTCCATTGCACTTTCTTCTGTCATGGGTCGCAGGTGCTTTGTATCACATGGCACACACTTCTTATCAGACAAATCTAGCAGAAAATATATCAGGACAATCAAAAGTTGTTTCCAGGTAGGCAGGTGAGTGTATTATAGAAAATGTATGAAACCTTGGTTAATAAAATCAAGCTCTAAAGTGAGCTAGGGTTAGATTCAAACATCAACCAGCCAAGTAAACTTCTATGCATGTTAAATTTGAGGTCTATTCACCAAAAATAATTAAACGTATAATTTTTACTGGTTCTTCAAAGAGATAAGATCAGTAATGTAGTACAATGAATTATACAAGCCTGAAACCACAACCTCATACTTAAACTGTCATAAGAGAGAAGAAAAAATATTAAACAATAACGAGTGGCAAAAACATTGAAAAACAGAAAAATTTGTTGATGTTGACGCAAAATGACTCTGATGCAGATTTCTATTCGCATATCTTGTAGGGATAATATAATAAGCTACGTTCAGAAAATGGGAAGGCCCAAAACTGTATATTTTAGGCTGCAGTTCCTTGTATTGGGTGACTATACTTGATTTCCTTGTCAATTTTATAATAAATATAGCTACCCTCATTTACTTGGAGTCTGTTTGATTCCACTTAAGTTTTTTTTTCTGTTTTCATTTTCAAATTTAGTAACAAGGATTTGTTTAGTTGAGTTTTTGGATAGTTTTTTCCTATTTTCATAATTTATAAAAAACCATTAAAAAAATAGTTTTAGTTTTTGTCATAATATGATTTTATTAACAACTAAATAAATGCTATTTAATAATTTAATATTAAATATCAATAAAATTATGACTAATAAAATTTAATTATTTGAATAACTAAAATAAATTTTAAATAAAATTTATCTCAAAAAAAATTTCACATTCGATAATTACTTGACAAATATATTTTAAATTTAAAATATCATAGAAGAAATAAATCTTAATGTTTTTTAAAAAATTACTTGTTACATTAAAATATTTTTAAAAAATATTTAATTTTAGATAATAACATGGAATATAAAAATTAAAATATATTTGTGTAAATAATATTACTTTGCAAACAAAATTTTACAAATTTTTTTTTTGAAAATTAAAAGATGGACTTTCTATAGATTGAACTACATCAAAAAATTACAAGAGTTCTTGGCTTGCCGCCAACTCTCATGAGAAGAGATAATTACAATTATGTGAAATATTCTACTAGACTATAAAACATGAATCTCCTTGAAGTAATTGAGATGCATCCATAAGCACCAAGTTTGCTTAATATTCGTAGAGAGTGAGTGATGTGCATTCTTTGCATAGAAATGAGCTCAAAATTTTACAAATTTATTAATTATTCAATTATGTATTTTCAACAAAATATGATGAATTTATTACTAGATATTATATATAAGATATTATAATAAAGTTAATAACTAAGTTAATTCATAAAATTAAATTTATGTCTAACTTTTATTTTTTATTTTATTAGTGTCAATAAGAAAGTGTAAGTATTGATATTATCCATCAAATAGTTTTTTTCCTTTTAAAAAAATAGAAATCAAAATCATGAAACAAAAACCAAAAGTCAACGAAAAAATAAAGGTGTAACTAAATGACCCCCTAAAGCTATATGTTATTGTGGAGCCAAAGTCTCTCTAGAGCCCCAAAACTATAGACAACAAAACAGAAAGGCAAACAACAATGGACGTACACTTACAATTGGCTAATAGAGCAAATTAGTCAAAGGTCACCATAAGGCACAAACCTCCAATTGCGCAAAATGCTCTAAATCCATATATTGAGTTCACATTGGATGACCTGAGATGATTCCATAATATCTCAGTCACTTGGGAATTGGAGCTGCACCTAAGTGTAAGAATTCATTTTTATACACTTCTTTGAAACAAGTTTCAAGTCGAAGATATGCAAATGATTTACAAGCACACTAAGGAAGTGAAAATCAAAGATGATTTGAGAAATCTTATTTTCAAATTCATATTTGATTCACATTGATTCCTAAACAAATGATGGTCATGGTCAATGCAATCACTAGAGAGCCAAATGAAAATCAATCATGGTCAATGCAATCACTTGAGAGCCAAATGAAAATCAATCATGCGCCGCCAAGAGAAAATAGGTTGAGTATTGGAAACTTTATTATAGATATCCTTAGTTATGATGCTATACTTGTGTGCAGAATGAACCCTGAATTTCCCCAACATTAAACAGAACTCAAACCTTGATCATGTGATAGACTAAACAAATCATAGCCGTCTGATAAATTGAATTCCAATGTTAGTGTACATAAAGATTAAACATAGAGCAACCCGACATTGTACAAGTCCTGAGGTTTGGAGAAAGTCTTGCAAGCAGAAAAAGAGTATTGTAATGCAAACATCAGCAACTTTTTCCATTTTATCCAAGGTTTTCAAGTGTAGAATTCAGTTTCCATAACTTTGAAGTTTTAAATATATGGCAATGGATTATAACTGGAGACAGGAGAACAGAACCCACCATGTAAACTTCAGCCATTGAAATGTAAAAACATAGCCAGAGTAAGACTCCGTAACAGTAGTTTTTGTTGTTTTGATTCCTCGGACGGAGGATGGGGCTTAGAATACCTCATGGGGAAAGGTTCCTACCATTAAACTACCGCTAGTGCCTCGTTCCCAGAGTTCATGGTAAATTGGATTCTGAATCTCTAGTCATGGAAGGAGGTCATCTTACAAAATGGTTTCTCTCTCCAGAAGGCTCGTTAAGTAGTATAATAACATGCACGAGGACATCACCAAAACCCCAAAAAGAAAAGAACTTGGACAAGGAAAGTCATAATTCGTAAACGAATCCACAGTACAACAAAGCAAATTTCCGCTTGAAAAACGACAAAATTTGCAAACGCCTAATTTCACTCAAGCCCACCACTCTACGGCAAAATTGAACTCAACACAAATTTCACCTAAAAAGCGTGATGGCGAAATCCAGGATCATCCATTTCCAACCGAAAATCATAACTCTTTTATATCACTTATACATAAACACAATCTTGGAACAAAACTAGACCAACCTCAAAATCTACATTCTGTCGTCAATTGATGCAGAAAATTAAAACAAAGGTGAAACAGTCTAAAGCATCCAGCAATTACAGCAAACCAAAGATGGTCGATTTCGTAAAAAAGAAAAAGTAAAACTTAACATAAATAGAAGCACAGTGAATAAAAACTGAACAAAAAATGGGAAATGTACCGTCCATGGCCTCCAGACGAGCTCTGAAACAACGATACCAGGGGCAACGGACACTGCATCAAGGGGAGAGTTAAAAAACAGAGAGGTAAAGAGACAGATATGGACAGCGATAGAGAGAGACAGAATGGGTGGTGGATACCTGAGGCTTATAGAGAGAGAGCGGGCGGCTAAACAACGGCCGTGCCATGAGGTGATGTGAAAGAACGAGAGTGTCAGTCTCTATGTTTAAGCAATCTCACTATTCTCAGGATTCTGCCAACTTTGCACGTGCGGATATTTTTATGGACTTATTATATAGCCTTTCTGAATTAATTTATTTCTCTAATTCGACTTACAAAGCCTTGACGTAAAAGTTTTGGTCAAACAAAAGTAAAACGTTAATCTAAATATCCAAACTAGCAGCATACGAACAAATAGTTGGCACTCTCTCTTCAAAATGAATACGATTTGATGTTCAAATTCCTATTTTAAAATTACTTTTAAATTTTAAAGAATTATATAGAGTATATTAAATACAATTGATTTAGGAAAATGACTTGTTGAGATCAATTAACTCTCCACATGTAACATTAACAGGGAAGGATTCTAATAGTTGGACGTCAATCTCTAATTAGAATTATCATCCCAATGGAAGGATTCTAGTTATCTATAACAATTACAAGATTGACACAATAGATTACACCACCATTAGTAACCAATTGATTCATTTGCAAGTCTTTTCTAATCATTTTTGCAAAGTCTTGGATATTTCTATCATATGTGCTCTCAATTATAGCATTCAAAGACTTTAAGTAAGCACTTGGTATCAACTCCCCTTGGCTCTTGGTTGGTGATATCAATTCCACCATTCATCCAGATAAAGTTGAAGGTCATTACTATATCAAACCTATCTGTCAGGATCTTAAAAATTGCTTAGCTAAACTACAAGTTTCTGATTTACCTTGGGGTAATTTTTTTACTTGGAGCAAGAAGCATAACGATGAGACTTTCTTAAGGAAAAAAACTTGATAGAGGCTTATCCAATTTGCTTTAACTGCAATATTTTCCCAACACTGGGGTCTCTTTTCCTAATGTAAGCATTTATCATCACTCACCTATGGTAGTTAAGTTTAAATCAGGGTATGCTCCTCTCAGGTATCCTTTTCGATTTAATAACTTCCTAACTTCTGTGTCTAGTTTTTAGGATACAGTTAGAAGAGATTTTGCTTCTCATTTCCATGGCTCCAAGCAATTTCAATATTATGTGAAAATCAAAAACATTTGAGATGAAGTTAAAGCCTTTCACAAGACAAATGTGGGAAATGTTCATCATTTGTTAAACACTGCCAAAGCCACTCTTAATAAAGCTCAAAATAATATGTACATCAATCCTACTTGTCCAAGGCTCTAAGAGGTAGAAAATATTGCATTAGTTAACTTCGACTACTCTATATTGAAATAAAGATCTAATATTAAGTAGTTACAAGATAGAGGCAAAAATACAACTTTCTTTCACAAATCTATCACTGCAAGGAAAGCCTAAAAAATAATTGTTACAATTGAAAGCAATGTATCTTTGCTTCAAAATTGAAGTCAATTCATTCACAAAGCTATTACTATTTTCAGTCACTTGTTAGGCTCTCCTTCTTTTGCCCACTCCTCTATAGCACTTATTGAGGAAATAGTTCAACAAATATTGTTTGCTCAAGAAGTGGAAGCTCTAGCCTCTCCTATTGCTAGATTTGAAATTAAAAATGCCTTAAGATCTCTAGCTCCTCAAAAAGCTCCGGGACTAGTTGGCCAACATACATTTCTTCACAGAAAATTGGTCCATTATAGGCAATATGGTCTCTGAAGTAGTCTTGGAATTCTTTGATAGTGGCAAGCTTCTTAAGGTCATAAACAACACATTCATTACTTTAGCTCATAAAAGGAAAGAGCACAAGTCTTTAAAAGATTATAGACCATCTCTTGCTAAAACTCTACTTGCAAAATCATCTCCAAAATGATTGCTTTAAGATTACAACCTATACTTCCTGTACTTATTGATTCATCTCAATTTTCTTACATCCCTAAGAGATAAATTGAAGATAACATTGCATTAACTCAGGAACTATTTAAACACTATAACAACAAGAATAGTAGGAAAAATTGTGCACCCAAAATTGATTTTGAAAAAGCTTATAATAAGGTGGAGTGGTACTTCACTTCATTCTTAGTGTTCTCAAAGCCTTTGTTTTCCCTGATAGTTTCACACAATGGATTCACCAATGCATTTCAATTGTTTCATTCCTAATTCTAGTAAATGGTGAGCCGACAAAACATATCAATACTACTAGAGGTATTAGATAAGGTGACCCCACCTCCCTATACTTATTCTCTTTAGTCTCTAAAATTTTATATAGAGTATTTAAACAGAACGCCACCAAAAAAGGAATATTAAAATTCCATTCTAAATGTAAGAAGCTTGATATAGTTAGCCTAAGTTTTGATGATGATATATTTGTATTCTCAAAAGCTGACATCCCCTCTATGACATCCATTTACAAAGATTTCAAAGTTTTCAATAGCATGTCAGGCCTTGTTATCAATAAGGACAAATTCAATTAATTTACTTTAGAAAATGCAACTCAATATGCAGCTAAATTGTCACTAATTTCTTGTTTCAAGCTAAATCACTTAACTGTTAAGAATTTAGGTATTCTTGTCTCCTCAACTAAGCCTGTACTATCACAATTTAAGCCTCTTATTAAAAAATCAAAAGTAGGATTGAAAGTTGGTCCTCTAGATTGCTTTCCTTAGCTAGCACTTATCAAGTATGTACTTTCTTCTCTAGTATATATGAGGCCTCTCATATTATCTTCTCTCAGTTTGTTATTAAGAATAAAGAAAAATGTTTCAAAATTTTTTATGGTCAGCTAATAACAGTAAAACCGAAAGTAGTAGATAAGCTAGTTTGGTTTGCTTGCCTAGAAAGCATAAAGGTTTTAATATTTTTGCCTATCAAAAACTTCAATTATGTTCTCTTAGTTAAAAGGCTATGAAGACTCATTCAAGATCAACAAACTTATGGGTTAAATGGGTGCATACATACTACAATAAGGATTAAAACATTTAGGCTATTAAGATTCCAACAACTACCCCTTCCCTTATGAATCACATGTTTAAGCTAAGATGGAGCATTAAAGCCTCAAGCAGTTCCATTATCAATAATGGTAAGAGCACCTCATTTTAGTATAACAATTAAACCCTTTTGGACCTCTAGATTGTATAATTAAAGCCATTCCCCTAAAAGCTTTTATCTCCAATAATGCCTTAGTTGTTGATCGACTATCATCCAACAACCTTGATATTCTCAATTCTTTTGTAAAAATTTCTCAATTCCTCCTTAGCTACACTTTAGATAAGTCAGATAAAGACTATTTATTGGAAACTCACTCCCTCTGGTATCTACATGAATAGATTATGTGGGTCTCTCTTTAGCAACCATTCTTGTGTTACACCTTGGCACAAAATAATGTGTATCAAGCATCACTCACCTAGATCATTAGCCATACTATGGAAAGCTATCAAACACAGGCTTCCAACTTCTAATAGAGCATCCAAATTTCTCATTTTCTAAAATAATGTATACTTTATAAATCTTCACTTGAATATTTAAAACATATATTCTTTTAATGTCATTATAATAGGTGCCTATAATAAGTAATTCTTCAACTCTGGAATGTCAACATTCCCTTTGTTCTTTGAACAAGTATTATTGAATGGAATTTGAACATCAAAATGAAGTTTGAAGGGGATTTTTGATCTTCAAATTAGCTTTTAGCTACTTAGTTTCTAGTTTATGGGATGAAAGAAACCAAATGATTTTTGTTGATAATGCTATGACCAAAGAAAGCTTTTCACTAGCTATATATGGAAGAATTAGAGCACACATTCTTGTAACACTTGATATTCATCCTTCTTTGATGCTCTTGTATTTATTAAGAACACTATTTTTTAGCCTTTTATGGCACTAATATATTCATTATTTTTAAAAAATTACTTTTAAATCGAATTAATTAATGAATTCAAGGTTCCCTTTAATCTTATATCTAACATCTTGGAGATTATTCTATAAATTTTTTGCAATAGGAAATGGGTCAATTGTCTTGTAATAAGTTAGGATTACACATCTTCGGAATGAAACATACAAAGGTCTTATTAATTTCCTTTAGTATTTTAACCTTAGTAAGGAATTCAAATACTGCATTTAACACTAGAATGTAAAAAAAGTGTCATGTTTTCTTAAAAAATTTATGTATTGAACCTACATGGTCTTGGTGTCATATTTGGTTCTAAGCTAAAAAGTGCAATGGTAATATTAGTTACAGTGAAAGCTTCAATGAGCCACTTAGCATAAAGATTGAGTTGCAGATGAAGTCTCCCAATTCCTGTATAAAAGAAGCATTTTTATTTGATCTACTAAAGTAATTTTAAAATGTTATAGGTAATCTTTTTAAGTTAAATTTGTTCTAATGAGTCATTCCATCTGAATCTAGTAGTGAGCATATATTGTTTAAGTTTCTTCTTTGGTGTTTCTATCTCCATCTTATAACCATCGAATTCTTAGATTTTTTTATCAGAGTGGTGATCTTCTAATGCCTAATTATGGTGAGTTAAAGCCATTCTTTCCTTTAGATTTGAGTTATCATTTCCTGTATTCAGTTTCAAATCACTACATGCTTAATGTAAAACTACACTTGTTACTTAAATGATATTTTTTGTTTTCTATTATTTAATTTCTTAAGTTCCTCTGTGGCAATATATAGTTCTTATCATGCATTTAAAAGATTCAAAACCTTCTACATTTTCTTTTAATGCTTTTGCTATTGTTTTCTTAAATCCTTTTGACTTGTGACCTATAATGTTTAATATACGAATCTCAAGTTAGTAAGAATCATACATTCATTCAAGTTACAAAAGCTTGTAGGCAAGGGAGATACGGAAAGGGGCTTCAATACATTGTAAATATTTCCACTCTAGTGTCAAAAGTTGCTAAAGATCTATTAGAGAGTGATAAGTTCTAATTGCATTATATTTTAATTTGAAGGGCATTAAGATATTTTTTTATGTTTGTAAATGGACTTGGTACTTTAAATGAGTTATATTTAATTTCCTGTCTTACTTTAATCCCTTAATGAAGGAGCAAAGTTAGGAAGATTTTAGTCAAGTGGGAGCTATTTTGGCATATTTTAAGTAAAAGACTTAGAACACAATGCTATCATGATACCATATTGCTCCCTGTATTCATCCATGCTACCTTTTATTTCAGGGTAAAATTTTTTCTTATTAAATATGGAACTAACACGGACCTATGTCTAAATAATTGTTAATAAGGTTCCATTATATTCTACAGGCATCTGTAATATCTTATTGTATTTTACCTATATTTTCCAACATACAAGGAAGACAAACTTATGTCCAAACCTTGGTTGTGTTTTGTTATGTTTAAATATTTATGAGTCTTAAGCAACACAAGATCCTAACACATTCTTGTGTTTAGGTCATATTGAGAGAAAAAATTCTAAGGTTTCTTATTTTAAGAGAGATAATAGGAAATAAATGGGAACTTAAAAGAGCTTTTTAGAGATTAGTTCTAGAGTTGACAATTTAATTTAGGAGCTAATTCAAGCAATAAGACTAAGGAAAGAGTTTCTTAGGAGTTTTAATTAGAAAGAGATTTTAGTCATTCAACTTAAGAATAGGAGTTATATTTATCAAGAGAGAATATAATAGTAAAATTAAATACCAACTAATCAAAGAATTAAGATTAATCGTTATATGTGGATAAATTCAAGTTATAGGGAAGGTTCATAAGGAATCTGTACCTAGATCTTAATCTATTTATTGTTTTATTCTTATTTATTACCATAGTACAAACGACATCTTAAGGGGAAACATTTTTTTCCATACCAGTTTACATTAAGCAACCTTAGTTCATTTAGATCTGATAGCATAGCTGAAGGAATTGGTAGAGTAAATCCCTAGAGAGTTTAGTGTACAAACAACATTATCCTAAATATTAGGTCAAGATAGAAAATAGGAGCCCAGATGGGAATAAATTCTAATAATCTCTCTATTATGATGCACTCACTTGAGTTGCCTAAAGACTTGATTTTGCTTCTTTTGGAAAGAACAACTTAATTGTGCTATAGTTAGAAAGTTGGTATAAGGAACCTAAATGTCTACAATTGTCATACTAAAAAGAAGAAGTAATGTCACGACCCAGAATCACATCGAGCACATAACAACCACCACATACCCAGGCCAACGATACTCACAGTACCCTTAACCTAATTATACAAGGCTAACTGAATATCCTTTGAAAACAATTGGACAACATAAAGATTGTATTTTGAAATTCCCAAAACTTAATTAAAATACCTATAAATCAGTTTTAAATGCTCTTCTATATTCACATTAAAACTCTACCACAACTTCTGAACTTTTAAGTCCACTCAAGACAATCTCAATAACTATACAAAAGGTTTATACATAAGGTCATTTACAAACCACAAGACAATCAAAACTTAATTTACAAAATCATAAAGCATATCAACATAACCAACTTAATAAAAACAATTCATGAACTAATATACAACAAAAATACAAAATAGAGACTACCCACGTGCGGTAACGCCCAAAAATGTCAAAAAATCTCACGATACACTCAAAGCTTCAAGCTCACCAAATTAACCTGCATGGTTGGAAAGCGGAGGGGGTGAGTACACTATGTACTTAATGAATAGAAAAAACATATATCGTAAACAGAACCTGATATACACTAAGACGGTCTAGATAACGTCAGGACAGGTTTTTCACGCATCTAGTATGCACATAACTAACTATGAAGTGAACATACCTGACATAGAAACACATAGACCTAGCCTATAACTCAATATATACTGGTTAGGAACCACATAGGTCTAGCCCATTAATCACTCATCTAGTGAACATAGGTTCCAGTTCTGGTACACAAAAGCAGAAAAGCATCACATGTATAAATCAAATCTCATAATAGGCCAAAATAATCATGCATTTTTTCATTAGTTGGCCAAACTAGTGTGCACACCCACCGATTCCTATTGTTGACTTGACTTTCATCTGTGGTGAGTCCAGACTATGATCAACAAGAGCGTCATGATCCTAAGTGATAACCTCGTCGGTGACTAGACCTCTAGATGTGCAATCACCCATAAGTCTCGTAAAAAGGTGTTGATATGGAGACTTGACTTTTATGTAGTAGCGTTAAGGGTACAGGAGTCATTTAATCTATTGTGCCTAGCACACAATTGGCCAATCGTTACCTCACCATTCACAAAAATCATATAAAAATATTAAGTACAAAAATCAAGTAAGGCACCAAGCCTTTATTTATCGGTCCAACCGATAAAATGGAACCTTGCTATGGCTCTAAGCCAAAAGATAACATATAGACGTAGCATACATGACACCATTATGCATATGTAAGTTCTAAAACATTATTTCATGCAATAAAAGTCTTCTTTTGCACTCCAACGGCAAAGTTTTTCAAAAATATGGTTTCAGAAAATAAAACGTTGTCCTTTGTATTTCAAGTGTAGGTTTGTTAAAAACAATATCATTTCTCAAAATATGTAATTAAAACATCAGTTGCATTCCAAGTGCAAAGAGTTATTAAATGCACAAGTCTACTAGCATCCATTTGAGATCAATTCTACTATGCATTACCTCAATTCAAAATTCACATACGAGTCATCATGCATGTCTTGAGATATCCTAGTCCCATTTGAGAGATATGGTTTCCCCAACTCACCTTAAAAGCAGGTGTACAACTCCCTTGACTTCAACAATCCTCGTGCTAGCTGCTTGATCCACAACTTCCGAGCCTTTATACATACAAATATATAATGTATTTACTACTCAAACATGTATCTCATATTCATACACCACCACAACCAAACTCATCCTTAATTAATCTTCATAAATGTTGTTCTAACATATGTCAATAGGTCAATAATTTGCTTACTAATTCAGCTTAATGTCTCCTCAACCATCAAGCTAACCTAGCCTTATGTGCAATATTTACATCATTGTCTTCCTAATGTTCCTTTATGAACAAGCTGTCTTCTTTTAATCATAACTCTCTTTACAAAAATCCAAATTCCATGATTCTTGTGCCTACCGAAACTAGACTTCCATTAGTCTTAGTAAATCTAAAAATTACATTAAAAATGTCCTTTTAAAATATAATCTCCATCCACATTGTCCTATTTCTAGTAGGAAACAGACTGGCAACCAATACTTAACCCTCAATAAATCATTATCAATGCATCTCCTAATGAAACTATTTCACATAAGCATTAATAAGACATCAATAGTCATTTTTCATGTTTTATAATTTCACTAATTCAGACTCTAAGGTCCTCAAAATTTAGGAAATAATACATGATTCCTGCACAGGGGTCTATCATAGGCAGTAATAGGGAAACAAGCATAACTCGAGCTCTAGTCACTATTTTGTCAACCCACTTCCACAGAGGTCAATTTAAGACCAATCTCTACAACTTTCATTCTTTGAGTTTCTTCAAATTAATGCTTTAAGGATATGAAAGATAGATCGAAAGAGAAAGATGAAATTGAAACTAGAATTTCAACTTACCTTGAGTCCTTCTTCCCTTCTCCTCTTCTCTTCCCTTTTTTCTCTCCTTCTCTTCTCATTTTCATTTTTTCCCTCTTCTAACCTTATGGCCGACCTTCACTCTCACTTCTATTTGCCTTTTTCATTCATTTTATCTAGAAAATTCAAAGGAAGTCAAACTAATCTATGTGTCACCATTTTATTGGTCCGTGTGTCACCATTCTATTGGTACATTTGTTATCCTTCTATTGGTCCATATGTTACTATTCTATTTGTCCATGTGTCACTTACTTTAGGCTCCTCATTTCATCATTTTAAGCCTCCATATGTCATTACTTGTAAGGCTACACGTGTCACCAATTGTAAGGCTACACATGTCACCAATTGTAAAGCTACACATGTCACCATTTCTAAAGCTACACATCACCATTCTATTCGTCCATATGTCACAAGTCTAAAGTTTCATTTGTCACAAAATTAAAGGGTCACTTGTCGCAATTGTACTCAAGCCACTTGTCATCCATTTAACTGATCCATTTGTCACGTATTCCCAATGCCATATGTCACCATTTCATAGGCCTAATCAACCTAAATTCTTAGGTATCAATTTGTCTTGCTCTTTAACATTTTTCTTAGACTAGATGCACATATCACCTCATCAATTACTCAACTATAACAATAAATTCACAATTCACTAATTATAATCCATCAATTCATGTTATTGGTAAATCAAAATGCAAAACATTGGGAATGCGCATTCATATCACATTCATTTTGGTTCCATACCCCGGAATATATCAATTGAGTGCATATAGTATCTTGCAATGTTTTCTAAATCATGATTCATATGTGTATACGAATATTATGCATGTGAATGAAATGCACCTCATAAATTCTTAAATGAAATGACTTATGTGACTTAATCTAATAGTTTAATCTCTTAACAATTTTAGGAGGCAGGATATTACAAGTAAAACCATTTTCAATCTAGATTGTGATGAATGTTTGAATAGAGGATTTGATTTTTATTATTAGCAACATTAGCCAGGAAGAATCATATTTAATTTTAGCACTCTAAACGTTCCTTCCTCTTAATTAACCCATTTAACCCAAAGTGGACATTTTTCTTTGACAATTCTCCATAAGTAATTTTCTAGTAGAGTTGTGTTCATATCCTATAGAGAAATCACCCTAAGACCTCCTTCCTCCTTAGGGAGTTGCACTTTCAACCAACTCACCTTAGAGAAAGGCTTAGAAATAGGTCCACTATCTAGAGGAAATTCCTTGTCATCTTCTTTATATTCTTTATAAGCTTTTTAGGTTACAGAAAGTGAGCATCCCAGTTAGCAACTAGGTTAGATAGGATGAGGCTTGCTAGAGAATGAAAGGACTTTACACTCCTAGCTCCTTATCTTACCTCTGACCTTATCTAATAACACCTGGAAATCCTCATAAGAAAGCTTCCTAAAAGTGATTGGTACCCTAATATATTTAATAGGTAAAGAAGAATATGAGATGCTAGTGATCTCCATCAATACCCTCCTTATGTAATCATAATCTCAGGATAGGATGAGTAATTTTTTTTACCTTTTCAATTCCTAAGATAAAAACTTTGTTGAATTGATACAAAGATTCCATCAAGTATTAAATGGAAGCCTTTTTACCATGATAGAAAAGTAAAACATCATCTATAAATGATAGGTGAGTAACCTGCTATTAAATACATTTTTTATGGAATCTAAATCAATTATACCTAATTCCCTTTTGCATTATTATCAAAGTGAGGACCTGTACAACTATAGTAAAGAGGTAATGGGATAAAGGGACCCCTTTCCTCAATCCTTTAGCTCCCTAAAAATTATCATAAGTTTCTCCATTGATCATTGCATAATAGGAAGTGGTAGAGATGTAGGCACTAATCCAAGAGGTAAACGTTTTAAGATATCCTATTTTGTGAAGGACTTGAGGTTAAAAAAAATCCTAATCCAATATACCAAATTCCTTATGAATATCAACTTTAAGTTAAACATTCTTTCTAGACTGCTTAACTTTATATTACTCAAACAAATCCTAAATAGTTTGGGGAGAACTATTGATGTCAACAAGAATGGACTTGAGTCTCTCAAATAGGAGCTTAGAGATAATCTTATAGAAGGTTGTGTAACATGAAATTGGTTGATAGTCTTTCATGATTGTTAGGTATGGAACTTTTGGGACTAGGCATAAGAGGATTCTGTTCAATTCCTTTAGCATCTTAAAATTGGTAAAAAAAATTAAATAGCTCTATAAACATCCTCTTTGATTAGGGGCCAAACTTTGTTTGAGTTGATACTGAAGACAACCTTATAGATTTATTCCAGAGAAATAGGTTTAACAAGTTGCTCATAGCATTAGGGGGATAGGAGCATAGTGAAGTTAAGATCTAATGTGGATATGGACAAAATAGATTTTTCTCTAGTTCCTAATATACCTGCAAAATAATTCCTAGCTTGGTTGACATTTTGCTTGGTTATTATGTTACCTAATTCATCTTGGATAGAGTTGATATTGTTCGTATTCCTTCTGGATAAAAAAACTTTTATAGAAATGGCTAGTGTTTAAATCACCCTGTTTTAGCCCTACTAATCTTGAATTCTGTCACAAAATTAAGTTATGGTTGTAAGGGAATATAAGTAAGTATATAAAGAAAATTTCTCTAATACCTTGTAGGTTTTATCCCCTGGATGATTATAGCTCTCCTTTTGTCTACTGATTAAACTTTTATTAGCATTTTGGATGATTTTCTTGTTAATAGAAATTAATTAACAATTTAACTTTTTTAGCTCATTTTGATGGATATAATCTTCTTATAAAGTTGAAAGGACTTAATTGCTTGTATTTAAAGTCTAAGACCCTGATAAATGGCCTCATTGAACCTTCCTTTTTAGCTAAGTAATTGAAATTTTTAAATGGATTTATCTTAGCCTTTAGTTCCTTTATTCTTGATACTAAGATAGGATAGTGATCAAAGCAAAGATACTCATAAAAGTGAGCCTTACGGCTAGGAAAATTAAGAAGTCGTTCTTGATTAGTAAGGGTCCGATCTAGTTTCCTTTTTATATGCCAATATCCATCTTACATATTACTCCATATGAAGTGAAACCACTAGAGTCTAAGTCTATTACCTCTATAAAAGATAGATAAGATATTAGTTTCTTATTTGGCACTAGGTTACACCTTATGCCTTCATATTCAGCTAAATAAGCATTACAATTAAAGTCCCTCATAATCAACCATGGACCATTTACCAAACTTCATTGTTCACTTAAGTCTTTCCATAAAGCCTCTTTCTAAAACGCATGGTTTGATGTATATATGAAGTTAATCCAAATGATCACAAGTCCCTCAATGATTATTGATCATAAGTCCCTCAATGATTATTTTTAAATGTATACTTGCATTAAGCTATGTAAACTAAGGATCTTTACTTAATTAGGACAATAAGCTACCACAATCCTTCCAAGATAGTGGTGAGAATGATTTACAATAAGCTTCCATGAGTAATCTAAATTTATAGTAACCTTTAGCTTTAAGTTTACTCTCAAGTAGACCAAAAATCATATGATTAACATAATTAACAAAATCAACTATAAGAAGTTGCTTCTTATGATGATTCATAACTCTAGTATTTCATACTAGGATTGACATATTATGTTGGCCACCGAACATATTTTTTTAGTTAAGCATGATTTAAATAATTATGAGATTAGGTGAATTTTTGGGAGTTAATTTTTTTTAATGTCTATGTTAGTAGAATTTATTTCATGGTTTAGTTGAATTAAAAGTGATAAGAATGCATAAAGGGGTATCTTTGGTAGTTAACTTAAGTTTAAAAAGACATAAGGTATAAAGGAAGGGTAAAGTGGACCTTTAGCATTCATTAAGGGTAAAAAAGGAAGATGAAAATGTTGTTTTGTTTTGGATAGGAGGAAAAATGTGAATTGAAGATAGAAAGAAGAAGAGAACACCGAAAATGAGAAAGGAGAGTTAAGTGTTTTAGTTTTTGTAAGAAAAGAAGGAAGTTAAGTTAAGATTTCTTCATTTCGTAGTTTTCAAGAAAGAATTTGAGGTTGTTCAAGAAGAAAAAAAGGTAGAGGAAGAGAAGAACTTCCACTTGAGCCAATAATCTCATAAATTGGTGAAGATTCAAGGTAAGTTTGATCTTTATCCTTTGGATTTATGGAATGGTTTTGGGTTCATGAAGCTTAGGAAATTTATGGGTTTAATTATTCTAGGATCAATTTAGTGAATGTATTTTCTTAGGGTTCACAAATTTTAATTCCTATTGAATGAAAAATGTAACATCCCATCACCGATGGGAAGGTTATATTAGTAAATTGGGACAGGCTAGTAGTTTGCACTGCATATTTCTGGATTTGTTCATTCATTTGACCGACAATATGCACATGCACATATAGGTACATGCATTCATGACTTTTTCCCGGCATTTGTATGTGACTATGACATGACTTGTAATTTTTGAGATAATTATGTTTGATTGTGAATTGGTCGAGAATTATGGAATAATTGGGTCCGAATAGTTGAATTGGAAATGTTTTAGAGTGACCGTCAGTTGATAGTGATCTTTAGGAAAGTTTCTGGAAATTCGGGAGAAAATGTCCGGACCGGAAATTTTTCGAGTGACAGGCTAATCGATTTTATGGTACTGAATAATTGTCTAATGGCAAAGGAAAAATTTGGATATATGATCTTAGAGATAAATATGTCGAGCCATTGAAACTTGGAGACGTATTGGACCGGAAATAAAT
>JANIJH010000002.1:36920474-36934722 GCA_024520975.1 Erythroxylum areolatum | reverse complement strand
CCTTCCAAATGAAAACTAGCTAGAGCCACTCTCTGTGATTCTGCAGTCCCTTGATACTCAAAAAATTGTCCCACTTTGGGGAACCATTCTGTAGGATCATCACCTGAAAATCGAGGAAATTCCAACTTAGCTAATTTAGAAAAGAACCGTGATCGGTTACCTTTATGTTGGCTGTAGAAATCATCTTTGAGCTGTGGTGGCACAACAGGAGATTCCATAATATTGCTTGAAGACGCTGCAGTGTGATTGGCGGTAAGCAACGCTGTCATCTTATTGATTGCATCTTCCAAGTGATGCAACTTATCGTTAACACCCTTCTTCATGGTACTTAGGCTACTTTGGAGCCCCCCTAAGCCCATTTCTAAGTTTTCAATTCTTTCTTTGTTTGTCGCCATGAAGAGTAGCTCTGATACCAATGATAGGTCCCAATCAAAGCTTTAGGAGATAAGAAGAAAGTATTCCACTTAGGGTAGGAATAAACCACAAAATTCTTTTTAATTGAAATGTCTCTCCTTCTTCATGATTCTAAGGAATTTAAATACATAAGAACTCAACAACTGTCCCTATTCTTTGGCCTATATCTCCAAATAATGGGACACGTAGCATAGCAAAAGAAACAGAATAAAAAACTGCACTTGACCTATTCTTAAGCAAGCCACCAGAAAGCCACGTATCTTGACTCATTCAATCCACATATCTCGGATTCCTCTTGGATACTCTTTGAGATTTCCTTTGCTCATCATACGAGCATGGGTTGGCGTAAATTTATGCCAGGCAATATCACTGATCGAAAAAGCAGTCTTAAATTTGCCAGCAATACTCACCGTTCAAATGTCAATCCATACGCGAGTTTCTTAAGTCATTTTTCAGAATTGCTTGGTTGGTTACAGGCAGGGGGCTGTCTGCTTGCCTAATTCCACAATGGTCTATTAACACAAAAGGTGAGTTCTTCAACTCTTTGTGTAAACGCTGTCAGACCTTAAGTTCTCACCATTCCATAGTACAAAATTGTTTGGAAAGGTTCCTTATTCCTGAAGCATCCTTTATTACTTGGTTAGCTGTCAGAGAGATTAAAAACCAATGATAGGCTTAAGGACATCAATAATCAGATCCGTGTCCTATGCAACATGGTGCCTGAATCTATAAGTCCTCTTTCTTCCGGTGCAACTTCACAGCTACCATACGGGCTAGAATGCAGCATGACATGAATCTGATTTGCTAGGATAGGATCTTGGTATGGGCTAAAAAGCAATACAAAAGAATGGGGAAAGAAACCAAAGAATCTTTAAAAATACTAAAACTGAGAAGCATACACTTGCACATATGACCGACTGCTAGATTAGAGAAATACTTGATGTTCACAAAGCCACCGGAGACTTAGCTATTCACTCAAAAATAGATGGAACTTCTGGCTATTAGATTTCTAGTAATCTCAGAGATGATAGGCTGAAGGTTTATTTATTTTATTTGATTCATCCTTGTTAACACAGCCTTGTAATATTACCTTATTGCTGCCTTTAAGGGCTAATCAATAAATTCATTTAGCTCTCCGATGAAAGAAATCAGCCAAACTCGAATGTAAATTATTATGTACACACTTGAAATACTAGTATACACATCGTGCAAAGAAACTTGACAATTTCATTCTTCCCCATATAAATAGGTGGTGGTTAGGCGATCAGATTTAAGCTTTTTGATTACAGAGGGCTAAGCATCCGACAAAAACAAGTTCCACTATAACGAGCACAGAACAAACGAACCAAAAAGGAAGACACAGTTCACTAACTGGAATTAGCAAATCTGTTCCTACGTTAACCAGACGTCAATAAAGCACAATAAGTTTCTAATACACCGCATGGCACAGGGCAGTAACAAGTTTAGGTCTCTTCAGACCACGGATGCCACTGATTAGATCACTTCCTAGCTTGCTACAAGACCTTTCAAATACCGGAAAGCTACAAGACAAAGGTTTAGTAGCCATTTTGCCACAACTGTTGGGTCTGCTTTGAAGGTTGGATTTGAGAGCCCAAGGACCCCTCCCTAGAGTTTTGCTGCTGATGTTCCAGGGATATGCCTGCTTGAGAATGATAATAATTTGGGTACCCAAGAGCTCCAAACTGTTGGGATGGTTGCTGACCTTGTCGAAATCCACCAAGTTGCTGATTCTGCCCTTGGAAGCTGTAATAATTGCTGGCAGGGGCAGCAGACATAGTTCGTGAGCCAGGTCCATGAACCCACGGGGCTGAGTTTTCGTTCTGAGAACCAAAAGACACAAACAATTGAGTTTCAAGGGGTAAAAAAAAAGTTATGGAATGCACAAATCACATCAAGAAATGAGAAATCACAGGAAAATTATCTATACTAGAAACAAATGAATAACCTAGACATATTTGTCCAAAAGTCTTGAATCAACTCCAATTATCCTCAAGCACAAGTAGACTAAAATATTTCCAGTGTAGAAACAGTTTGTAAGATTACTTCCCAATTCACCCTAAATTACAAGCATATATGCAGAACTCAAGAATTGCATTCATGATAACTTGCAAACTCTTAGAAGACAAATTACCTGTTGAAGTGACACCAAATGGTTACTGTCCTTGTATTGAGAACTCAAAACATCATCATAGCCAATGGTTGTACCTCCTGAAGCAGTGGGTGCATTCAGAGAGAAATTTCCCGCAGCGATATTGGTTGAACTTCCAAATCCATACCCAGAAGCAACAACAGCGGACTGTGGCAAGCTGTTAACAGAAACATTGTTCTTGTATTGTGGAAGAACTGCTGCCAGAGATTGGTGATATGCACTATTACCTGCAAATGTCTGCTGATAAGCTGATGGCATATAAGGGTAGCTTTGTGGCAGGAACGGATAGCTAATCATGTTGGCAAAATGTCCCAAGGGAAGAGTAGGCTGCGAATAAGGATGCACAGCAAGGTGCTGAGGAAGAGCGGGCCCTGTGGCAACACTTGCACCAGGAAGCGTTTGTGGGGTTGGTTGTGGGGCAGAAATGCTTCCTACTCTTAAAGCCTGGCATTAATGGGAAAAGAACAATCAAACTGAGAGTTATAGAAGATCAATTACTGATCTACCAACATCCCTATAGAGAAAATTTAGTATTAGAAAAATTGGTTACAGCCAATTGATCACTACCAAGCCTCAGATAATTCACACAACTCAGTTTCTAGGCTTACCAAGTTTTCTTTTATGTACTTGGAACCATACTCTAATAAAGTTGGTAATTGCAGAAACATTTCAATGTTGACCAATGAGAGCAATCGTTTAATAGTTGTACTACAAAGCTTTTAATATTTCCGCAAAGTGATTCTTTGTCAATTGAATTATTTTCAAGAACCATCTCTTCATAATCATCATACTCATAAATCTATTGTTCCCAACAGACAATTTTTTTTAATTGCATAGCAAAGGTGAAAAGTGAACACAAGCATTATCCAATTCAACAGATTTTGATAAGAAAACTCAACAATGGCTTTCTTACAACATTATATGAAACCAGTAAAGCTGTCAAGGAGGTAATATGATACACTGCACCAGGCCCAAGATCTCACATTATCCTAAGCAACTTGATGTTTGGTTATAGATTGAATATAAATTAAACTTATTAACAGCAAAAGGATCAAGTAATAATGTCATACCTCTGGCATGGAAATGCTTGGACCACTGATGGAAGATTGTGCATTGCTGTATTTGGTTGTCAGTGATTGGGTCACAGGGAATGGCGAGTATGGGAGGTCAGGCTCCTTCACAGTTTGAACATTTGAACCCAACAATGTGCCCGACAACGAGTTGCTATATGCATGCTGTAATAACATCATGTCAAAGGGCAAATTCAACCAAACAAATGATCTAATTGGTTGATAAAGTTCAACTATGATAACTGAAAATTCACAAATGTTTAACTGTAGACATGTCATAGATACATGGCAGCACACACGCACACAACCAAAAAGACAGACAGCAATACATACAATAGGATTCCTGCACGAACTATTTCCATTTGAACTTGCAAATTATCCAAAAAGCCATCATAGAAATTGAAGCTTTTAACACCCTTTCCTCTTCTTTCTTGAAATTATAAAAGTAATTTGGTTATACAATTATTATTGAGATAATAAAATGGATATCCAGAAGAATACACGAGTTCGGATTTTCTTGAAAACATAGTAATTTCAACAACATAACTGAGAGCTGCTAACAGATATTTCCTGTTCTTATGACAAAGATCATTGTCCTCCATTCATATTTGTGCGTAATGTTATATTCCATTGAAAAATTAAACTTCAAGGAACAAAGCGCAGTAATAGTTTGAAATATTACCATCACACTTGATAAAGAAGCAATATTCTGCATCTGGGAGCTTGTCTGTGGGTTATTGAACATAGCATTCATCTGTTGTGGGTTTTCATAAGAATAACTAGGTGCAGCCGAAGGAAACACATATTGATTCCCTTGCAGAACTTCTGCAGTTTCCTCCTTTAACCCCTCTGGTTGTGAAACTGTAGGAGAGTCAAAAGTCCTGGTATTCACGCCTTCTCTATGGATTAAACTTTCATCTGCAGTGTTTCTGAGATGCTCTTCCCCACAATACTCGGGATTTCTGCAGGGAATGACCTTTAGACCAAGAAATATTGTAAATAAGGATGCAATAGTATTGTGAGAAAGGAATACCTAGCATCTGATTGTCCAGTTGATGGTACATCCACCAACTCAGATGTCTTCTCCGAGTTATTTTTTGTAGGCATTGAGGCAAAAGGACTAGAAAAACTAGAACCTATTGCGGATCCAAAACTACCAAAACTCAAGTGTGAGCAATCTTGAGCATTAACTTGGAGGTGATTAGGAATTATTACAGAAGGATTATCATCTTCAGTTGATGCTCCTTGATCATCATTATCCAAATTCAAGTGGTCGAAATTCGCAGTCACCGATGAAGGATCATTATCAACTATTACAGAACAAAATGAAATACAATCAGTAACATGGACTGAAATTAATAATAAGTTTGTTGCTTGAAATGAAGTTTATATGATTAAGTACTAAGAGAAAAAAATCAAGTCCACAAACACTGGCCACTCAACAACTGTAGGATTAAAGAAGTATTCAAAATTTGTGCTGAAACAAGCTGGTGCAGATTGTGAAAAATGTCACTAGGCTACACAAATATGCCTTGATTTCCTAACATTGAAACTGTAACATCATTATCTTTCATTGCAAGTAGATTAGTATAATTTATAAAAAGACGTAAACCAACACAACTATCACGAAGATATTTGAGAATCCAATGGAAAAAGCAGACGCAATTTGAATGCAATTTTTAAAGGAAAAGTAAACTTAGAAAAGTCCATTCCAAAGAAAATAGAAACAGATGCATCAACGTCACCTTTATCATTGTCAAACGTATGACTATGGGGTTGGTAAGAACTCAAGTTCCCATACAAATTATTGTCAAAATGTATTGAAGCTCCAGAACCTTCCTCTTGTGTATTTGTACTAGATACAGATGCAGATATAGCATGGTCCCCACTGAGAGTGTCGACATGATCATCTTCTGTTGGCTGAACATCATCTACTTGGGACCTCATATACTTACTACCTCTACTCAATGGCAAGTTAGCAGGATCCATATACAACTCAGAATCTGCAGGAATCTCCAAAACAGAGGGCACACTAATAGGTGGTTGGTGCTCAATGGATGGCCATTCATCTATGGAATGCATATGCTGCTGACTTGCAACAACTTCTGGCATTGAATTTAATTCTGTCACATTTGAAGCAAAATTATCCGATGAATGCAAGTCCTGCTGTGATGCAGCTAAAGGATGCTCTGCATCACTATGGTGAGATGCCATACCAGATCTTTTGTTATGTGGCTTGCCCATCTTAACAATGTCAGCCATGGACAATTGGCCTGGAACCCCTAGCCATGCAGATTGAAATCCGGAAGAAGGCTGTGATGATGAAGAAACTCCATCACCTGCACTTGTAGCTGATATTTTACTTTCTGTGGCCACAGAATCACTGAGACAAAGGTAAAATAACAATAAGAAACAACAAAATCATACATCACATGTAGATTGATACTGTCAAATATACATCACATGTAGATTGATACTGTCAAATATAACTCAAAAGCAGGAAATTTGTGTCCTGAGAAAAATATTGCCCAAACTAAAGAAGGCAATATGAAAAGCAACTGTCTAACAAATTTAAAGCCACTTCACACAATACCAGGAGACACGGGCACAACAGTTCATAGGATATACATACCAAAGGACCAAGCCAATCACTTAGCCCTAATGCCTCACAACTATGGCTAAACATCAGCAGTTTTAGCAGTTGTTTCAAATGTGATAATATTTGCTTAAATGGTAATTTCAGAGTCCTAGATAATAACCTAGAACATATGGTTTAAGTTATCCTTTTTAATATTTACTTTGTTAAGACTATCTAATCTCCTCTCTCCCAAGAATAGCCATCAACTTCAAAAAGAAGTGCATCAATGTTGTAAATTTTGGACAAGTTCTGATTGCTTTGTCTAATCACTCTCCTCTTCCCATTTACCCTACAATAATAAATGTTGAAAAAAACTGGGTTAAAGTTGCTATTTGCTGCTTCATATGTATGCAAATTTATAACCTCATCCACAATGAGTAAGGCTAGCAGGTCATTCCCTTCCTTGATCTAATTAGAAGGCATCCACTGTGAGTCAGAAGATTGCCTAAAATTTCCAGCTGTACTCAGAAAAAGATCCAATATAGTTCCAATTGTTTCCATTTAAGAAGTATATGGAAATCAGTTTGCATAGATTACATGTCCACAGGCCAATAAGCTGCATCCACTGAGTCAGAAGATTGCCTAAAATTTCCAGCAGTACTGAGAAAAAAGATCCAATATAGTTCCAATTGTTTCCATTTAACAAGAATATGGAACTCAGTTTGCATAGATCACATGTCCACAGGCCAATAAGCTACAGAACATCTATTTCATGTGAACCAAGATATCGATTAATTATTTTAAAAATAAATTGACGCAAGGTCCCATAAGTCATTAGTATGATAATTTACATTAATCCTAGTATGAAAACGTGGAAAACTAAAAGGGATGATACTATGCACAATAATTCACAGGTTCCATCCTACAAGTCTAAAAAATTGTAGAACATCTCATATAATTCCAGTGTCATCACTGTGTGAAGTAATCTGTAAAAAGGGACAACCTAAAAGATGGAGGTCGACGGTTGCTGTCACTTCCTCCTGTACCAGAAGCTGAAGGAGATAAACCAGCATAAGCATGGGTTCCATTTTCCTTCTTGTATGCTGGTTTACCATATGAAGTACTAGAATCTGAAAGAAAATCATTAAATTAAGTGGAAATCCAGGGGAATTAAATGCAAAAGAACACCTTAACGGAATGATCAAGGTTATGAGAACAGCATACAGCAAAGAATAGTCAAAAAGTATAGCACAATACTCAAAATCAGAGGTGAGCTAGGCAGACTGACCTCGAACATAACGATCTGCACCACCTTTACTGCCTCGGGTTGTCATATTAGCACCACGAAACCTAGGATCAATTGAGTCCTTCGTCTAAAGCAACATCAGAAAGGCATATTAAAGAAAATGATTGGACCATTTTGTTACATGAAGACGCCAAAATGAAAAATACAAAACAGCAGCACAGTTACATATCGTGATCATATGCATAGAAGTAAAGAAAAAATTTGATGTCACCAGAATTCAGCTATTTTTTCTACCCACCTCTTTTTTCTTCTCTCGTTTGCTCTTTACCTCATGGAACGGATCTGCAAAAGATGATGTGAGAGTTAATAACGGGCACTTCTCAATGGGATTAAACAATTTCTAACAGAACTGTAGCAACTTAGCTGGAGCATATTTCGCAAACTAACATAATACAAAAATAGAATAGCCAATGCGCATAGGATCAGTTGATCCATAGTGCAGAGAAGTTAGGTATACATGTACAGATACTGAGGATAAACTAACAAACCATAATAGCACCTTGGAAATATATAGAATAAAGTAGTAATGTTGGGCAAATCTAAGCTTATAAAGTCCATGTATATCAAATATACAATACACAAAAGTAGACAGGTAAATTCACGCAGTTGATGCACTAGTTTCAAATTAATTCCCTTTCATGCATTGCCATTAGCTGTCGGAAAGTAGAATTGAATCACAAAATGCGAGGATGTGAACACCAACACATTGATCTATCCCATAACATACTGAGGCAAGTGGGCACACAGGTCTTGCAGTTAAGTTCAATCACTCAGGAGCTACCAGGCCATAGACTTCACCCATTACTAAAAACAAGTCAAGCCCTGTCATCAAGTTCACTCTAAAAGTCCACAAATTGAAGCTATCACCAGAAGACCTTCACTTAAAACATCCACTGTCAGGTTCTCAAACAGCTTAGTACAAAAGATCATGTATTATAAAGAAGTAAGTCAAAACAGGTACTAATCCCACAATTCAAAGACAGGATTCCATCTTACAGCAACAGGTTTCAATAAACCAAACTACTATTCTCCCTTATACTAACCACAAACTTAAAACAAAATAAGTTCAGCTCCTTCGACGCTTAAAGAATAAAGTTCATAATCAGAATAAATTATAAACCAAGCAGCGTCCATTACGCTATAGTCTCCATTTCCATGTCTTCTTCCTTTAAGAGAGAAGATGAGAATCTACTTCAAGTTACAAAAGAACACACAAAAAAAGCGCACTTGTACATGCTAAAACACAAATATTTCAAGATCCATTGAATAGAAATTTATTTACTTTTTCATCTAAGTTAAAAATCTGCTTCCCTTTACTCGGTACCATTCAGAAAGAGAGTACACTAGGAAGATACTTTTTCTTTTTCTTTTTCTTGAAAAAAAAAAGGACCTTGAGATAAGAGGCGATTAACGGCCTCGTTCGGGTCCATGTTACACTCTTTAAGCATAGCATAGATCTCAGACTCCGGACAGTTGACAATCTCTTTCAAGCTCTGTACCACTTTCCTCGAACCCACCGGAATCCCTGAAATTCCACTACTACCCTTACTGGCGCCGTTGGTACTAGTGCTGCCTCCTCCTCCGCCCTTGCCACTCATTCTCTTACTTTCTATTTCTCTCTCCTCAGATCTAAGAAGAAACGTTGGCGTTATGGACGCTCGATAGGACTCACTGTCTATCTCTCTCTCTCGAATTCAAGAAGTAGAAGAAGATATTAAGGTGTCCACTACCTGCTTTAGGCACCGAAAACCCTGTCTCTTCGTTCTTTTCATTTCTATCCCTTTCTAGTTTTTTTTAATCAATTCTATATATTTTTATTAAACAAGCAATACGATAAAATTCTCTTTATCGAGTAATGAAAATTTATTAATTAATAGAATAAAATTAACGGTTTATTAAAGCATAAAATGTAATACGATAAAAAGTTGTATACGAAAAATAAAAGAGTTTATAATATAATATAGTAAAATATTACGTAGATAAAATAGAATATAATGTATAATAAATGACTATTATATTTTTAATATTAAAATAATTATTATAGGAGGTTTAATATTATAATTTTAAAACAGAAATTATGTCTAATTAAAAATTTACGTTTCAAATCACAATCATAATAAATAATTTTTTTTATTTTAAAATAATAAAATTTTAATAAAAGTTTTATGATTATATTATTAATTATATACAATTTATTATTAATTATTTTGTAATTTTATTTTATTCTATTATATGTTATTTATATTTTAAAATAATTTATTGATATTTTTATTTATATAAAAATATATACAAACAATTAAAGAATAATTTTTAAATGTTTTTTTCATTAATAAAAATTTTATTAAATTTTTTATTTTATTATTAATTATATAGGATTTATTATTAATAATACAACAATATTATTATTAGGGTAAGGAGAAATAATATAAAAATATTATTAATTATATATAATTTTTATGAACCATAATAAATGAGTCTGGAAAAAAGAAGGTTAGGATTAAAAGAAATAATTAGTGTTAAGAGTATAGGTAGTATGTATTTATTAATTTACTTTCCATCCTAAATCTTCAGAATATGAGATTTCTTTTTTTTTTCACTATTTAGGATTAAATAGAACGTCATATGAAAATCTTCGTTTCTATCCCATTTTGTTCCATTCTATTATAAAACCCTCAATCAAACGATGGAAGTGTGTTACGTTTCATCCCGTTCCATTACCAACTCTTCAACCAAACAAGACCTAAAGGGTATTGATTAAACTTGACATTGTTAGCGGCTTCTTATTTGGCTTTTGAAAATGTGTTTGACTTATTTTATTACATATTTAGCTTCGTTTGTTATGGGTCATTCCTTGTTAGTAACTTTTTTATTAAGAACCTAGATGCCCATTACTTACTCTAAATTTTGATCCATTTAATAAAATTCAAAATTTGAATTTGAATTTTACATTTAGAATTTATAACTTTCATTTATAAGACTAAAATCAACTTATAAATTTTAAGCATATATTAATTTTTTGAAACATTAAAAGAATATATTAAAAGAAAAGAAAAGAATTATGAGTCAAAGCACATAACAACCATGATCTTTCTATACTCTTACTAACACTATCAATCACCATCATTGCAAAATAATGAAATTAGAACTTAGATCATTATGTATTTCTGTATGGTATTACACAAAAGGAGTTAATTGAACCAAATTCTTACATTTTACTTTTCTCAATTTGGTATTTACGATTTTGTGATTTCCTTATCACCACTTTCGATTATTCAATTAGCCATTATCTCTATTGTTTTCCAAGCTTACAAAGCATCTTGAATTCCTTTCTTTCCATATCTTATTCATGATCCTAGGGTTACGATGTATATAAGGATGTTGCCTTTGGAATTTTATCTTCATGCAACCATTTTAGGAATTCAACATCAATTAAATTGTAGTGTTACAAGTGACATAATTCTATAACTTTCCTCTATATACTAAATGAATAGGCGTAACCAAAGAAGAGATGCTCTAGACTTTCAAGATTCTACTTGTATAATGTGCATAAACTAGAGAGGCTAAGGAAGCTTAATCTGTACATTCTTGGCAATCTTATCATTACTGCTATCCACATAACGGAAGAAACTTTAAGAAATAAGAACTTGTTAGATTACTCCATCCCATGCCATTTTTCACCTTTTGGACTTAAGATTTCTCTGCAAGATTTATTATTAAGCTCCTTATTATAGTTTCACAACCAATAGTAGCTGTCTTCTCTTCCAAAATTAGGATTACAGTTGGGAATAACTTGAGCCAACCCTATAGGGAGTTAACCCATTAGTTAGAACACATAGTTGGAAGGTATTGAATACGAGCCAACATTAAGGAATTAATTAGTGAACTTATATTACTTTAAGTATCAAAGAATAATGAGGCCTTTTCTCCATTGCCTATTTTACATCTGATGTAGCTCGCAAGAGACCTACTCAACTTAAGCAATTGAGATATGAAGCAAGAATGTGAAGGCTTTGCTTTAATTTCCCATAAACTTTTCCTTCTTAAGAAATAAGTATGCATAAGGATTCTTTGTCATTTAGCAATCTCCAAAGCCTCTTTCATAGTTATAGGTTACATTATGTTTTAGTGGGTAATTTAGTATGTTTCTAGTTGTTAATTATATGATTTGTGCATATTTAGGTTTAGAATTATATTAGTGTGATTATGTGTTTGTGTTTGTATTTTTTAGTGTCATGTGGTTTTGAGCATGATATCGGGCTTTAATTTTGTGTATTTTAGGTGTTTGGATGAGTTTGTTAATGATTGAGATCAAGTAAAAATGACTAGAGAAGATTTGGAGAAAGCTCGGAGGAGGAGCCAAGGCAATAATCATGACAGAAGTAACCCTACACAAGCCACGATTGTGATAGAAGTCAAATTTTAACTGTCATAATTGTGACTCGTTAGCCACGATTATGACAGGAGAGATGATAGACGCAATGACTGCTTCCAAACTTAACTTTTTTAGAGTTATTCATTTAGGCCTAGGTAAAACCTAGTCTTTATCTTAAAAAGCCCTAGGACTATAAAAGATAAAAGAATGACCTAATTTAAGAGAGCCTCCATTTGTTACATTTGGAAAGAACCAAGGAAGAGAGAGAAGAGGAGAGAAGAAGGAGCTGCTGCTGCCACTCCTAGTTCAAGTGAACTTCTTCATTTCATCTTGTTATTTCTTTCATTTGATGTATAAGACGGATATGATAATGAAGAATTTGGGTTTAAGGATGTTCTAACCTCTTCTAGGGATTTGTTCTTGAATCAATGTTAATTTGATTGCCTTTGATGTTAATGTGTTGGGTATTATGATTGTTTGTTGTATTTGCATGGTTCGGTATTGAATCGAGAGAGTTAACCGATGGCAAAATGATTGGGTTGGATAATGAGAGTTAAACAATCTAATAGATCTTACAAACAATCAAATCAGTAATTTATTCGAAGAGAGATCTCATGTGAGGACTCAATTATCTATTAGAGTGCTTAAGTTCTAATTGGATGTATGGGTTGTCGGCTAATTGAGAGATTACAAATTCCTTAATTCAATTCAATTAGGGTTTATGATTTAGGGTTAAAGATTAGAACTTGAGAGAGAATAATCCACCTTTCGAAGGTCTAGGACCGATATTGAATTAACTCAAAAGTGATTAAGTAAGCATTAGATGATAGGATAAATCCCATTCTCTTATTATTGGTTAATCTTCCCCGTTTGAATTTTCAATTGTTAATTGGTTATGCTTAATTTTGATTTCTTTATGTTAATCTTACAATTTCACTTTCAATCAATCCATATTCAATTGCTTAATTTTCTGTTATTTTTTATTTTCATTTTAATTACACTTTTAGGCCTTAGATAAATTAGGATTCGATGAGTTCACTAATTCCTCATGGGATCTACACCTCATATACTACGCTTAAATCTCATGCATTTGTAAAATATTGAGGGTTTTATAAGATTAAAACTTGCTCAATAAGTTTTTAGCGTCATTGCCAAGAAATTATTTTAGGACTTTGTGAATTCCTTTGTTTTAAGGAATTATTATCCTTTCTTGTGATTGTGGTACCCAATCATAAGAAATTTAAAAAAGGAAGTTTGGATGCAAAGTTGAAGACATATCAATGTGGACATCACAAAGCAATTATAAGGAATCCGAAAAGTTAAATGCCAAGAAAATATGAAAAGAACGATGATGGAGGAAACACATCATGGAGAGCCAAGGACCCTTATGGACTTTATGAGCCCAGGGTTCAATGCCTATTATCAAGGATTTTCATGATCACTAATGCAAGGGACACACAATTTGTTTAAAGGAATGTCGAAGGCACAATTTGATTAGGGAAAATCATCCTTATTTGAATCCTTACAATCCAGATTGGTAGAACCACCTATATTTCTTTTGGTTTAACAATGCAAGAACTCAAATAGGAATTCAAAGCCCACCAGGATTTCAGCAAGATGAGTCTAGTTTATGGAATTCAAAATTGGATAAGATCATGGACAAGACAATAACTTTGAATGAGGCCCAGAAGAGGCTAGAAGGAAAGTTCGAAGAAGTAACGGAAGATTATGACTCTTCTATTCACAATCTATAGTTTCAAATGGGCTAACTTACCAATACATTCAGTAAGAGAAGTGTGGAAAACTTTCTGAGCAACATGGATGTAAATTTAATAGAGTAATTTAAGGTTATCACACTTAGGAGTAATAAAGAGCTAAAATAACTAATTGTAAAATAAACTAGTCCCTACCTAATAGA
The DNA here is from genome assembly GCA_024520975.1 of Erythroxylum areolatum. Classification (NCBI taxonomy): domain Eukaryota; kingdom Viridiplantae; phylum Streptophyta; class Magnoliopsida; order Malpighiales; family Erythroxylaceae; genus Erythroxylum; species Erythroxylum areolatum. The sequence goes on along the minus strand of JANIJH010000002.1, from coordinate 36,920,894 downwards.
AGAACAAGAGAAGAAGAATAAGGATGAAGAAAAGAATGAAGATCATCCATACAATCCTCCTCTGCCTTATCTACCTAAAACACCATTCCCACAAAGACTTTAGAAGAACGAACCATTCGCAAGGCTTGTAGAAAAGCTAAAGAAATGGTAAAGTTACTTGTCTTTTATGGAAGTGTTGAAAAGCAAGCCTAAGTACGCAAAGTTCTTTAAAGACATATTATTTGTTAAGCGAACTTTGGATGATAATCAAATAGTAGCCATGATGGAAACCTCCAACTCCTTAATTACCAACCATATGTCCTCACAATTGATAGATCTAGGAAGCTTTTCAATACCCTATGTGTTTGTTGGACCCCGAACTTTTCTTAGAATTGCGAGTTAAAATTTGACATGAAATGAGAAATTGGTGGTGAATTAGTC
>JANIJH010000002.1:36863156-36878766 GCA_024520975.1 Erythroxylum areolatum | reverse complement strand
CTTGATTCGATTTGCTTTCATATCGTATTCGTTTCCGTTCTCCGGTTGGGATCCGGTTTCCGGATCGGGTCCCAACAAAGGGTATGAACTAAGGTCCTTATCAATGGGATTACAATGTTGCATGTAAAATATATAAATACACAACTATTAGACAATTGTATCATATTAAATACAAAATTTTCACTCTCTTTGGCCCTATTTTATATTGAAGAGTGTCGATAAGCCTTTAACTTTCTCTGTACAATTGTCTGTCCATCCAGGGAAGTTGTCTAACTATTGTGTATCATATGTTATTCTTTATTAGCACCTCTATTTGTGTTTGGGTTTTATTAAGATATCAAACTTAGTTTGTGAAGTTGTAATTGATAATTTAGGGACTAATAACATAATGCACCTACAATTATGGACAATCCTTTGCATAATAAACCCATAGGATGATATATAGGTTAGAAATCATTGACGCAGCTCCCATGAGGCTTATTGGTGAAATATTCCATGTGCTTAGGAATCACAATGAGAACTTGCTTTCTCGATTCATTTGGTGTAACTACACCATGTACCATAGTACTTGTTTAAATTCTAACTTTGAAAATGAACTGAGCATCGAAATTTCAAGCAAGGAAAAGCTTTTATTTTTTATTCTTCATGTCTCGGATTGCACCCTAGATCATTAGATAAAAATGTAGAGATGAAGAAAGAAATAAAAAATATCACTATTTTGTAAACACAGAGTTTTAAAGTAGTGACTGATTTGAGAAGTATTAATATTAGATATTCATCTACAAATATGGACAAACCTTTAGATAATAAACCCATAGAATGGTATATAAGCTAGAAACGTATGATGCAGCTCCCATGAGGTTTATCGGTGAAATATTTTATGAGTCTAGGAGTCACAACAAGAACTGGCTTTCTCGATTTATGTGGTTTAACAATGCCACGTACCATAGTGCTTGTTAAAATTCTAACTTTGAAAATGAACTTGTAGTGATTAATCATTATGTTATATAGAATGTGGATTGCATATAATAATTCAGTTATTTACTTTTAATTGGATAGCTAGATGAACAAAAGTTAGATGTCTCATTAGAAATGGTCTGCTAAATACTTAGAAAGAGTTAATAGATTTATACAATTTGTAAAAGATCACATAGGTGTTACATGTTGTATTTGTTTTCATTGCATAGATTGCTTAAAAGTGAACAAGCAAAGTCAAGATGTGCTATATAGAATCACTTGCTAATCCGAGGCATAGATAAATTCTATACTCCATGACTTTATTATGGCGAATCTTCAAAAGTAAGTTGTAGTAGCAGTGTTGGTACAGGTGTTGATGATAGTAACAATAATGATGTAGAAGATTATGATATTAATGATGAAAGTGAGGATGGGATTGGTGAGATGTTAAAGGATTATGGGAATTATATGGAGACTATGAATCAAACTCGTTTGCCTAACATAATTGGTGGTATTACAAAAGATAATTTTGGGAAGTTATTAAAAGTTACTCAAAAAGAATTATATCCAGAGTGCTCAAATTTCTCACTGCTATCTTTTGTTATAAAGTTGTTGTATTTGAAGGTCTATGATAAATGGAATAACAAGTCTTTTGACATTTTAATTGACTTGCTCAATAATGCATTACCTGTTAGACAAAAATTACCCAAATCTTACTATGATGCCAAGAAATTGTTAAAGGACCTTGGATTAGGATATATATCAATACATGCTTATAAGTATAATTGTGCTATATTTTGGAAGGACAGTAAAGATCTTGAAGATTGTCCCATTTATGGTACATAAGGTGTTGAGTGGATAATGAGAGGGAAAAAAATACCACATAAAATCTTGAGATATTTTCCTATTAAACCATGACAGTAATCGATTTTTATGTCATCAAAAACAACCATAGATATAAGATGGCATGAAGAGAAACACAATGATGATAACATTATGTGTCATCCAGTGGATTCAATGGCATGGAAAGATGTTGATGGAAAGTTTCCATGGTTTGCATAGGATTGTCGTAATGTTTGACTTTGTTTAGCTTTAGATGGATTTAATCCTTTTGGTAACATGAGTATTTCTTATAGTATGTGGCTGGTAATATTATTGCCATAAAACTTGCCTCCACGGAAGTAAGTGAAGGAGCCTTTTATGTTATTATCATTGCTTATTCTAGGACCTACTGGTCTTTATAAGGTTATCGATGTATACAGGCAACCATTAATTGATGACTTAAACGATCTATAAAAGGTTAGATTAGAAACTTGTGATGTTGCTAAAGGTGAAACATTTATAATGCGTGCGACTATTTTGTGGATTGTAAATGATTTTCCAGTTTATAGGAATTTGTCAGGATGAAGCATTAAAGGGTATATGGCTTGTCCTGCATGTAACCATCAAACTTATTCAATAAGACTACAAATTAAAATATGTTATATAGGACATCCTCGTTATATGGAACATAGGTATAGATGACAAAGAAGCAAATCGTTTAATGACAAAGTAAAATTAGGTTAAGCTCCTTTGTAGTTGTCTAGTGATGATGTGATTATGCAACTATCACATTTGGTGACATTACACCTAATAAAAACCCAAGTAATAGAAAGCGAAAGCAAAATGTTGTTGAGCTTAATTGGAATAAAAAGTATATTTTTCAATTTGCCTTATTGGAAGGAATTGCTATTAAGACATAATCTTGATGTGATGTATATTGAAAAACATATTTGGGAGAATATTTTAGGAACTATGATGGGAATTGATGGCAAATTAAAAGATAATTAAGGTTAGACTATACTTGGAAGATATGAATATAAGAAAAGATTTGCATTTGAAAAGAAGAGATGATTTGTCATACATTATTCCACTTGCTTGTTGCAACATGTCAAAAGAGGAGAAGCAAGCTTTTTGTTAATTTCTTCAATTAGTCAAGTTTCCTTGTAGGTATGCATCTAATATAGCCCATTATGTGAATGTTAAAGAGGGAAAAGTATCGGGGTTGAAAAGCCATAATTGTCATGTACTTTTGCAATGATTACTTCCTTTTAGAATACATAGGTGTTTACCGAAGGATATCTATAACTTTGGGTCAATTAGGTTATTTTTTAAGAAATTATGTTGTAAGACACTTAAATTTGAAAAAGTTGACACAATGGAAAAGGACATAACTTTGATTGTATGTAAGCTTGAACTAGTATTCTCTCATCGTTTTTTAATGTTATGGTGCATTTAGTGATTCACTTACCGTATGAAGCAAAACTTTATGGACCGTTTCAATTTCGATGGATGTTCCCTATTGAAAGGTAATTTATAATAACTTCTACAATTTTTATAAAGGTTATTAGTTAGTAACAATTGTTAATGTTTTATATTTTGTTTAGGTTTTTATGCTCTCTTAAGCGTTATATACGTAATAGAGCTCAACTTGAAGTATTTATTGCAGATACTTATATAGCGAATGGATATTTGACATTTTGTTCGATGTATTTAAATGAATTCGAGACAAGATTTAATACACAATAATGTAACTTTGATTTTGATCAAGATGGTTGATTGTTAGTTTTGCCCCAAAAAAAGTTAGGCCACTTAGTGTCAGAAAATATGTGGAGTTAACTAAACATGAATTTGAAATTACCCATTGGTATATTTTGAATAATTGCGAGGAAGTCGATAAATATATGGAATATGTATATTACATTTCATTCAAAATTTCATATTTAAAATTTGTGATTTAATCTAAATTTCCTGATACTTTTTAAATAGAGACCACAAAGATTCGATTCAAAGCAAAGGGATTATTAATGTTCAAGAAAGACATAAGATTAAGTTCCCATCATGGTTTAGGACTCGAGTGAGTTATATCTTGATGGAATATTATGAACTAATGACAATTTGTATCTCATTTTAATTTTTAGTTATAGTTTGTCCTACAAATGATATGGTTACATAATCTTAACATGTAAGAGGCGACAACAACATTATATTCTTCAGCATGTGGGCCTTATATGGTTGGGAAAAATATACAGGTTGCATTGTTAATAGAGTTAGAGTTCACATACAAGATCGAGATAGTCGAATTTGAAGCCAAATTTGTGGGGTTATTGTTAAGGGATGTCATGACGATGATTTTATTGACTTCTCCTGTGTCATCTATGATATAATAGAGTTGCATTACATCAAGGGTAAAAAGGTTATTCTATTTAAGTGCAAATGGTTTAATCTTGATGATATAAAAGTTAATGGCAATATTAATAGCATTAATGTTAGTAAGAAATGATATGATAATGACCCTTTGTCCTTGCAAGTTAAGTGAAGCAAGTATTCTACTCTAATTATACTGTATTGGGCAACAATTGGAAAGTTGTTCAAAAGTTTCAATACCGAAATCTCTTCAATTTTTGTAAAAGGGATAATGGTCTAATGAGTGAGGATGGTGATCAAGTATATCAAGAGATTAGATTAGAGTTGAATAATGAAGCCATTCAAATAGAAGATGCAGATATATCATCATTCCGTAGGAGAGATGTTGATCCTAATATAGTACAACTGGATGAAGTAAAAGTCAATTTGTTAGTAGAAAGAGATGAAGACTATATTAAGGATGAATTATATGACAATAATGATAATTTAGCCAAATATAACAGTGATAAAGAGTCGAATCATAATATAATTAATGATGATGATTTTTAGGATCTTGATCATGATGATTGAAGGTAATAAAAGTGTTACTTATATTGTTGAAATATATTATACATGTTTAAGTTATGTTAATGCGTATTGTTGATATTTCACTTATGTTAATGAGTATTGATGATGTTTCATCCTTGTTTGATCCATACTGTTAATGTTTTCTTAATATATACATATAAAAATAATGTTGAAATAAGCAAACATAAACTACCCTTTTGACACAAACGTGTTTATACCATTTGACCTTATTTCATTTAGTCAATACTAAAATAACTAGAAACAAACTATGTTGATGTTTGAGATATATTTATACAGATTGTTGATTTTGACTTATGTTTATGAGGAATGTTGATGTTTGAGTTATGTTAATGCAAAATGTTGGACTTTGAGTTATGTTTATGTCGATTGTTGATGTTTCAGTTACGTTTTTACGTATTGTCGATATTTTAGTTATGTTAGTACAGTATGTTCATGTTTAAGTTATGTTTTTGCAGAATGTTGATATTTGACTTATGTTTATCTAGATTGTTGATGTTTGAGTTATGTTTATCTGTATTGTTGATGTTTGACTAATGTTTATGCATAATGTTGGTTTTTTAGTTGTAGATATTCTTAATAATGGTACGGGGTAGAAACAAAGGAAAGAAGGTGACAATTAAAGAAATTGTTCCTCCCCCACAACAACCAAATCAATCTGAACCTATCCAATAACAATAACCAACTTCATCCACCAATGAAGCCAGTCAGCAACAACCTCTATCTACCTCAACTAATTTTGAGGGATCTTCAGGTCTATTAATCTTTATCTCCTATAATTAGACTTATGCTTAAATATATATTTACATGTTTAATGTGTTTTTTTTTATCCTTATTATTTTGTTGTCAGGTTCCAATACTAGCATTAGAAAAAGAAGGAGAGATATCACTAACGGTTCTAAGTTACAACACATAAATGTTGTAATGAACAACAAGTTATCAGCACATATTGACACCTTGTAAAGTCGTCTTGTTAACAAGATCCTATCATTGTCAGGACTAAATTGCCTTGCCTTTAGCATGCCAAGTAGTTGAAGGAAGAAAACTCGATGCAAAATGCTCTGGACAAAGTTTCGGTAATTTTTAACTTATTTAATTATATGCATTTTTCCTTATTTAAAGATAATTTCACTGTTACTTGTTGTTCACAGATGAAGCTCAATATCATCGATATCGACAACCCTGAAGTTTCAAGTTCTGTGACTTCAATGTTGAAACAAAGGGCCAAAGGTAATTATTATCAACTACTTAAATACTATAAACTTTTTTCCTTCTGATGAGGAGGTAAGGAGATATTTTATTGAGCAGATGTCTCCAGAAAATTGAAGCCAAATGTGTGATTATTGGGCCTCTGCCAATACAAAGGTTTGACTTCTTTCTCTTCACATATAGGTTCCATTAACCTTGTTTTACAATTTACTAACTATTTCTTTTCTTTATTTAGGAAAAGTGTGAGAAAGCCAAGGTTAACAGAGGAAAAATAAAAACTCCTTACAACCAAGGCTTCAAATCATTTGTTGTCGTACGAAAAGAATATGTAAGTTCTTTATTTAGAAGTTATAATTATATTAGTAAATATAATATTATTTATTGTGTTTTCAATTATTTTTTTCATAAAATAAAGTGAGAAGGAACTTAATGGACAAGAATGTGATATGATCACACTATATAATCTCACTCACTATAAGAAAGGTCAATGGTGAATATTAGAAGAAGCCCAAAATAACATATAAGTATAAAATTTTGTTTAAAATTTAAGCTTATTTATTTATGTAGTACTAGCTAATAATATTTGAATTCAATATTGATTTTTTAACTTTAGAATAAGATGCACGAGTTGTTGCAAAGATTATTGTCTGATGGAAATGAGCCAAATATAAACGTTTAACTCTCTTCACATGTAGCTTCCATTAACCTTGTTACACAATTTAATAACTATTTCTTTTCTTTATTTAGGAAAAGTGTGAGAAATCCAAGGTTAACAGAGGAAAATGAAAACTCTTTACAACCAAGGCTCCAAATCATTTGTTGTCATATGAAAAGAATATATAAGTTCTTTATTTAGAAGTTATAATTATATTAGTAAATACAATATTATTTATTGTGTTTTCAGTTATTTTTTTCATAAAACAATGTAAGAAGGAACTATATAGACAAGAGTGTGATAAAATCATACTATATAAACTCACTTAATATAAGGAAGGTCAATGGTGGATATTAGAAGAAGTGCAAAATAACTATGTAAGTATAATTTTTTTAAAAAAATTAAGTTTATTTATTTATGTAATACTAACTAATAATATTTGAATTTAATATTATTTTTTAAACTTCATAATAAGATGCAGGAGTTGTTGCAAAGATCATTGTCTAATGGAACTAAACCAAATATAAAGGTTTAACTTCTTTCTCTTCACATGTAGCTTCCATTAACTTTGTTACACGATTTAACGACTATTTCTTTTCTTTATTTAAGAAAAAGGTGAGAAATACAAGGTTAACAGAGGAAAATGAAAACTTCTCACAACTAAGGCTCCAAATCATTTGTTGTTATGCAAAAAAAAAAAACGAAAGTTCTTTATTTAGAAGTTATAATTATATTAGTAAATACAATATTATTTATTGTGTTTTTAATTAATTTTTTTATAAAACAAAGTGAGAAGGAAGTGTGATTGGATCACACTACCTAAATTCACTCACTATAAGGAAGGTCAATGATGGATATTAGAAGAAACGCAAAATAACTATGTAAGTATAAAAATTTGTTTAAATCTTAAGTTTATTTATTTGTGTAGTTCTAACTAATAATATTTGAATTCAATATTGATTTTTTAAATTTTAGAATAAGATGCAAGGGTTATTACAAAGATCATTGTCTGATAGAAATGAGTTAAATATAGGTGATATTTGCAACAACGTGCTTGGTAAAGATCTAGTTACATCAAAGGTCTTAGGTTTGGCCTTAAGCCAACTACTTCATACTCATCAAAACCAATATATGGCCCATCTTCAAGAGGAGAACCAATTACTTAAGGCTAAATTACAATGAAATAGAGAAAAGTTATAATGTAATGAACAAAAGTTAGATCGTACTGAATGAAAGGTAGCCAAGCTTGAAACGATGATTAAACTAATACTTGGCCTAAATTATGTAAATAGTAGTGACGGTAAAAATGAGTCTTAGTTTGTACATAAATATTTTTGTTAACATTTGTAATTAACATTTAATGATATTTTATTTTTATATAAAATGCTTCTATTTTCTAGTTATTTTTAATTATATTTTTAAATAAAATATAAAACAAAAAATCTAAATATTACAAACAATTATATGGATTAAAAATTTTATCAATAATTATAATTAACATAATAAAAATTTTAATAATAATGTTTATTAAAAATTAAAAATGTAGCTAAAACGATTTGGATACATTTTTGAAATCGCCAACAAAACTTTTTAGCTATGTTTATAAAAACATCATCAATAACTTTTATCTACATTTTAAAAACGTAGCTAAAAAGTATTTGCTATGAATATTTAATCATCGCCAATGGTTTTGGGCTTTGATTAAAGATTCGTTACCAAATACTTCTACCTACGTTTACGGTAACGTAGCTAATAACATTTAGCTACGAAACCGAGTCGTACCAAAATAGTATTGGCGATGATTTGATTTATCCTCGCATATATCTTATCACTACGTATTCATCTCGTAGCTAAATTTAATTTGCAGCCATTTAGTAAAAATGTCACCTATAATATTTTTCTACGGGATTTTACAATGATTTGAGCAATGAATTGATATCATCGCAAAATATTATTAGCTACAAATTTAGACCTTTTACTGAGGAAAATTTTGTTCACCAAAAGCCCCCGCTGTTGCAGTGCAAGGAGAGTAAAAAGGGGGCGACATACAAAAGATCAAAAGAGCTTTTAAGAGAAGCATGGGCTTTGTTCTGCAGTTCATTACAACACCCATAAGCATCTTAGCTTTGCCTTTTTGTAAAAATGGAGGAGGCAACGACTCTTCAACTGGACAATGCTTTATCAGAGAGGTGGGACGAATTCCAATTGGAGGAAGGTGACCTTGACGGAGAGGAATTGCAAAGCTACAGACAATAACATTTAATAAATTTCTTAAGTGCTGTCGTCTAGGATAGGCTCTATTCATTGGCTTCTTTAGCTAATTAGAATGCACAACCAGTAAAAGGGTGCTAGGGTAGAAATTTTTAGTGGAGCATTGGTGTGATGGTGATAAGTTAGGGTTGAAATTAAACGTTCTTGAAATGTTAGAAATTATTTAATTTTAAATTAAATTTTATTAAAAATGTTAAGTTTTGAATTAAACCTTTGTACTTTTCCATAATGAAACATATTAACTAACGTGCATGACCTCTCGTTTGTAATGAGTAGATGCATGCCTGTTCTTTATTGAAATACAGATTTAGAAGATGGACAATTACATGAATTATGGAAAATTAAAGCGTTTCATCACATTATAAATTCACATACCCCTTAATCGTATTAGATAGTCATCATTTGACTTGGACGACGAGTGCCAATAAATGAGCAAAGCAAAGCACAGCTAGCACAATACACGATCAGCTGTTGGCTGGATTGTAATATTGTAAATAAATGAGCTTTACATATGGTCAATCAGTTATACCGATTGAGCACATAATAATACATTATTGCGAATAACATTCTGAATTTTGCAAACAGCTAAAGTTGCATTCTCATAACATATAGAAAACAGATCTTCTGTATGATTTACAAGTTTGTTTTTTTTTTTTTTACAGTTAATACTGTCAAAAGGCAAGGTACTGACATATGAGGATAAAAAATATATTTTCCAGTTGTTTGATGGGAATTTAAGTATTATTTAATATTATCATCCATTTTTACGAAATGTATTCGGTTAGGAAGCTGTAAACTTCTCATGTTAGAATCGCCTTTTGTTTTATCATAAAAGACACAAGTAAATGTCCATGAGTATAAATACTTCGAAATTAACCAAATAGATACAAGAACTACATTTTAAGTTAGGAAAGCATCAGCTAAACCCTAGGACTAAGCTAAAATGCCTCATCTTATATCCAATTTATCTTTTTGGAAACTCCAGTTAAACAATTAGGAAAACTTACCCAAAAAAAAAAAAAACGAAGCTTATCTTATATATAGGTCTTTGTACTCTTTGACATAATCCCCTATCACTTGATCTGCCTTTTTGATATCACTAGTTTCATCCATGCGATACAGTATGCTAACAACACTCAACATATAGATTTAAAAACATTATCTTAATAATTATAGTTAAACTTTTATTTGTATTGTAGAATTAAATTTGGTAAAATTATGCAAAAATATATTTGTCATCAATATTAATTATAGAACTAAAGAAGTAAATATTTCATCAATGTTTCTTCTTGTCTTTCTTTTCTATCTTCTAACAAAAGTATCCCTCAATTAAAGATTTTATTATAGAATACAACGATATTGTATTTAACCATTGTTATCTTATATTTGTAATCATAAATGAAAAAATTTTGTTTTGAACCCTAAAATTTATATTAAAATATAAGTCATACCTTAATATTGTAGAGTATACAAAAACTTTGAACATTTTAAAAAAATATTATAGATAAACTCCCAACTAACAAAATCCTTAACCTCATCATGCTTCCATTAGCAACAAGTCCCTCTTGAATTTTAGCATTTAAACTAAAATATAAGTCAAAGTATAACATAATTTAGTATATGAAAAGAACCTAATGTTTAAGAATCATTCAAATTTAACCCTCAACAGACAGAACCCTTAACGAGATTAATGGTTCATTAGTGATAACGTGACACTTTTTCTAATTTTATACTTTCTATTCCATGTAAAACTGAGTCCCATTCATTTAAATTATTCTCAATTTTTAATTAACCCTAATATTAGACTAACCCTAATTAACCCTAAACTTAGATAAACCCCCAAAATTCATAATTCATTTGACTTTCCCCTCACATAATATTAAATACTTAAAATTCATTCTCTTTGTGGCATTCCTAAACTAAATTGATTTATGTATAAGTCAGATGTTAATGTCACCAAGGTTTAGCTTGTTCCTTATCTAAATTGGAATTGGTAGGAGTTGGAAGTTAGAAGGCTAAAGTGTATGACATGCTTCATATGATGGTGAGAATGAATTCAAGGAGGATTCTAGGTTTAATGAATAATGAGGAGCTTTTGGTTGTTGATGATGAAGAGAGGTCGGAAAATAATGATTTTGATCATGCGTTGATACTTTATAGTAGAAGTAGCTAAGTTTTGCATTTCATACGGGGAACTCAAAGGATCTTTATGACTATAACGAATTTGGGGTGGTTGAGTACCAAAAAATGTTTTAGAGGTTCCTGTGAAAATCGTGACTCTAATGATGCAAACAAACAAAAGAAGAGTACTAAGCAAATGGCTTGGGAGGTTTCTATAAAAATTGTGACTCCAATGGTGCAACCAAGGAGAAGAAGGGTTAGTTGGTTAAAAGAGCATAGGCACGAAGAACAGTAGTGATGATCTTAAGGATTTAAAGATCTTGAAGAAATTATCGAAGAATAGCCTACATGACTGTTGAGCAAGTTTTAGTTTTATAAACTTTTCAATGTTCCGCAAACATATGGGTCGTAAGTGTAGAAGTTGAGATGTCAGTCCTACTAAGAATTGGTGAACTAATTGAATCCCAATGTTATCTATGGTTATAACAAATGTGATAAAAAATGAAAATAAAAACTAAACAACAATTTAAACAATTGAATATGATTTGATTAAAAATGAAATTCCCAAATTAACGCAAGGAAATCAAAATAGAGCAAAACCACTTAACAATCAAGAAATCACATAAGATAAGATCAAACAATTATGAGAAGAGGAGATTCATTCTATCATCAATTGCTACCTTAATTACTTTTGATTTAATTGGTATCGATCCTAGAATTTAAAAAGGTTGATTATTCTCTCTTGAGACATAATTATTAAACCCTAAATCATAATCCCTAATTGAACCTAAATTTTTAATTTTATAATTTCTCAATTAACAAAACAACTCTCATTCCAATTAGTTCTTAAGTAATCTAATAGACAATCGGGACCTCACACAAGATCTCTCCTCATGTAATTACCGATTTGATGTTTATGTGATTTATTATATTATTAATTCTGATCACCCAAACTAATCATATTATTATCAGTTCAATCTCTCAATATGTTACTGAAGTATGCAAAAATCATAAAAAATCACAATACCCAAATATATTAACATAAAAAGCAATTAACTCACAATTGATTCAAGAATTAATCCCAAATGAAGTTAGAACATCCTTAACAAAATATTTATCAAAACATACATTAGATGAAGTGAATAACAAGAGGAATACATAAACTAACTTGGAAAGGAATGGCTAGAGTGGTTGACAGCAGCTTCCCCTCTTCTTCTTCTACTCTTCTCTCATTCTTCTCTTTTCCTTGGCTTCTTTCTCTAAATGGTAGGATGGAGGCTTCGCTCATTACAGTCAATTTATTTCCTTCTATAATTCTTTTGCCTTTTAGGGTAAAAAGTAGATTTTACCCATGCCATAAATTCCAAACTGACCCTTCAAAAATGAAAATGGAAGCAGATCCCTATATTTGTCTCACATATGTCATAATCGTGACCTTGGTTGGATCATTTTTGTCATGACCGTGACAGTGATGTCACACTCGTGACCCTGGCTCTTGCTCCAAGCTTTCTTCAACTTCTTTCGATCTTTTTCATTTGATCTTAAATACTAACAAATACATTAAAATATCTCAAGCGTACAAAATTAAAGTCCAATAATATGCTCTAAACCACATAATACTCAAAAATATAAACACATAATCATATTACAAAATTCTAAACCTAAACATGCACAATTTATCTAATCAACACCTAAAAACATACTAAAACACCTACTAAAGTATAATGTAAACTACAACTATTAGTGACATTATTTGCTTCATTTAGGAATTTAAGGGATATATTTAAATTTAGGTTTAATTAAAGTTAATATAATATTAGAGTTAATTAGAGATTTAAAAATTAATATGTGGAGATCCATAATGCCATATGGAATGCCTATGATATTATATATAAATCCCACATAAAGAATAAAAATAAAAGAAGTATCTTGTTAGTATTAATGGGGCACTTAGTTAACAGGGTCTTAACTTAGTTAAAGGTTTTGTATTTTCATGATTAACTTTTGATGGTTTTGAAATGTGGATTTTTTTACACAATAAAAGCACTATCATTAAATGAAAGAAAAAAAACAAAATGAAGGTTTAACATTGGAAGACGAAAATGAACTTAACCAAAAAAATTCCCTAGATATGTCATTTGTCTGTAAGTTTTGTCCTTAAGTACCATGAAACTGTCTTCCAACTTCAACCACTTTGTTAAATTGCTGGACAAGTAAATTATATGATTAAGTCTCATAATATGTTTGCTAAGTTGAAATCATAATAAATTTGTAGTTATAATCAAATGTAGCAATGAATTTTCTAGAAGAGAGTAAAAGAAAGTAAAATCAGGCACAAAAAAAGCAATAGGAAGAACGGTAACTAACATTGATTCTAAACTATATGGAGTACTTATAAAAAAACTAAAAGCTTTCACAAGTTCTTTATTCTAAATGTTGAGTTTATACTTCCACAGAAAGAATTTATTGCTTCCTAAAATTTTTTAAAATATTAACCCACCATTAATACTATAATTCTAAATTTTATTGAGAGAGAAAGAGAAAAGAAGGAGGGAAGCCACAATAGGGGTTTCAACTTAAGGATTTCATCTCCATTAATTGGTGATTTTGACAAAGGGATTTTCAATAGTTAAATCGGAGAAGATGATAAGAAATTGTTGAATAGCCGGGTGTTAGAGAATATGTTATAACAACTCCATGTTGACACTAGTAGGTCTCATACAAAGGAATAATTATAAAAAATCGTGTCAATATTAATGTAACATCTAATTGATAGAATCTATACATAATAATTTCATTAATTAGGAGTGTAATTAAGATATTTTTTGAAACATTAATCTTTTTTTATACTTCAAAATATTAGTTTGGTTTGTATTTTAGTGCAAATAGTAATTTCATTATTTAGGAGTTTAATTAAGATATTTTTGAAACATCAATAATTTTTAGTACACTTCAAAATATTAGTTTGATTGTATTTAGTGCAAATATTAGCAGTCAAAGAGACTTTTGGTCTAATCCTAAATCAAGATTTGTTTTATAATAGTTATGAAATTAAACTCTATTTAGTATAAAATGATATGTAAGATAACATTAATATAAAATAGAACGGTAATTTGTGATCATTCCAAATTAAGCTTTTCCTACCAGTTTACTCGTATATAGTTTGATTAGCGTAGAAGGCTCAACGTTTTACTCAGAGACATATGTGGGACAAAGAATATAAAGAACTAAAAAAGGCATCTCATTGTCCATCTCTTTAGTATAGAGGATAATTCCTTCTACTGGCAGCTAGTATACTACGCCTTTTTACAGGATCAAACCGCCTCAATTACAGCATAAAAGCTGGAAAGAGAACCAACCGAAGCATGCTAATTCTACTTACTATTCTCTTCATTTTCTACATCCATCTCTGTCTAGTCGCTTGACACTTGTGAAGTTATTGTTCGACATTGCCATGGTAGAGGCTCGACAGGTACAACTTTCTAGGTTGGGGTCAGAATCTCAGTACTTAAGTAAGCAAGCTTGTTTACTGACCACTATCTTTTTCCATCTTATTTCTTGGAGTTATTGAGCATTGTAACAATGTTTTATTCTTAACTTCAATTTTCAGAATCGGAAGATAGAAGCCTAATAAAGCACACAAACATGACCAACCAGCCAACAAGCAGCCCGAAAAACATGGTTAAGTGGTGGCTCCTGGTGGCTCTCTTTGCATTCTTTATTCTTGCTGGCCAGTCAACTGCCACACTCTTGGGAAGACTCTATTTCGACAAAGGTGGAAAGAGCAAATGGATGGGAGCTTTCGTGCAAACTTGTGGCTTCCCAATTCTCATTCCACTCTACTTCTTTTCACTGGACAAGAAAAGCAGTACTACAATCAATGTCAATACAAACTCCCCATCTATCCCGGTTCTTGCATCAGTTTACGTCACTTTTGGCGTATTTGTCACGTTGTATTGTATACTTTATGCAATTGGGCTCTCGTACCTTCCGGTGTCTACCTATTCTCTGCTCTGCGCGTCTCAACTGGGCTTTAATGCTCTTTTCTCTTATTTTATCAACTCACAGAAGTTCACTCCATACATAATCAATTCATTGTTCCTTCTCACCCTCTCTGCGGTCCTTCTGGTCTTTGGAGGCAGCGATGCCGCAACAGCAGCCAAGATTTCTAAGGGGAAATATGTTATCGGGTTTATATGCACCGTTGGTGCATGTTCATTGTATGGATTGGCACTTTCTCTGACGCAATACTCATTTAGGAGGATTTTGAAAGTTGAAAGTTTTAAATCTGTTCTTAATATGATATTCTTTCCATCACTGGTTTCATCTTCTGCTATGGCTGTGGGGCTTTTTGCTAGTGGAGAATGGAAAAGTTTAGGGAATGAGATGGAGAGTTTTGCGTTGGGAAAGGCTTCCTATACGATGACATTGATTGGGACTGCTGTTTCATGGCAAGTTTTCTCTATTGGTTCTGTTGGTTTGATTTTCAAGGTTTCTGCTCTTTTCTCCAATGTCATTGCTACTGTGGGTTTGCCAGTAGTTCCTGTCCTGGCAGTGTTTGTTTTCCACGAAAAGATGGATGGTAACAAGGTGGTGGCTATGATTTTGGCTCTTTGGGGTTTTGTT
>JANIJH010000002.1:36459881-36470942 GCA_024520975.1 Erythroxylum areolatum | reverse complement strand
AACAGAAGAACATATACTCACATAAATGCAAAGGCAATGAGAACACAAAGTTGTTGAGCATAAACATAGAAATTGCAGGTGCTTAACCCATATTCAATTTTAAACATAACAGTAGAAATTGCAAGTGCTTACCCTATGACTCTCCTCTGTCAATGTTCAATGCTCAATGTTCAACCAATTCAAGCTTGCACATGAAATAATTGAAATTTGGTTTAATCAACGAATTAAGACAAGATTTATAATTAATTTGAAAATCAAAACGAAAAATCAAAAATATTAATGGTCAACTCAGTGTTCCATCTATGGAACAGATAAGGCATAAAAATGGATAAACTATATATATGGAAGAACCGTTTAGTGCTTGAACTTGATTTACTTTTCAGATTTGGCCTAGCAAATCCTTGGAAGACAAGTTTATTTCATTAATGTGCTTCGAATAACCTAGACCCACGAAAGAGCGGTTTGAAATTTTGCAAATTAAATACGAATAATAGAATGCATGGGCATTGGAGTGTACCTTAGGAATCCGGCCGTGAACGCAAAGGACGTGTGATTTTGAGAGGGAGAATTGTTGAAGGTAAAGGGAAAGAGCTAGATACCCAAACGTTGAAGGAAAAGGCAAAGAGAATTGAAGCTGTTGACGACGGGTGGGGCAACGACATTGAGAGGGAGATTTCAAGTGGTCTGTAGACGAGAGAGCACAGAGAGTAGGAGTACATATAGGAGGTGCGCGAGATTGAAGACAACTTTGAAACCGAAACATTAAACGACTGAGTTTTAATTTTTTTCACCAACACTTCCGCGACGTTTACTTTACAACAACGTCGTGATATTTATTTGGCCATGTTTTAATAATAAAACATCTCAATTACTTCTCCAAATCTGCGTCGTTTGAATACAATGTCACCAAAAACTCTCACTCTTCTTGACATTTAAAAAAAGTTAGGAAAGGTTTGTACAATCTGCGACATTTCCCCAATCAAACGTCGTAGATTCTATACTTTTTTTTGTAGTGATTAAATGGTCTAAAGTCTATAGTTCTAAAAAGCAGGGAGGTTTGAATATCATTCCTTTAAAACTGTTGAACAATTACACGATGATCAAAAGACTGTAGAGATTGACTAATGATCATAAGTCTCAAGTGAGTGCATGAATACTACATCAAAGATAAAGAGCAATTGGGAAATTGATCTCACATTTAGGAATGCTTCTTCAACATTAAAGGAAATTCTTAAATGGAGAGGCTTCATCAAAATTCATATCAGGAAGGTAGTAGCGAATGGGATACACACACTATTCTGGCATAACAATTGGATATGTGATGGTCCTTTTGAAAATAAGGCTAAGCTGTGTGTGCTAAAAGGCATCATTCTAGGCAATCAAAACCTATAAAATGTCATGATAGTTAAGAATGAGATCCTTATGAGAATAAATGATAGCAATGTACAAATGGAGATCAACAATGTAGAATTAAAGGAAAATATGGAAGAAAAAATTAGTGGTGTCCTACTGTTAATGGAATAAACAATAATACTTCATGCAATAAACTTTTTAAGTAGAATTTCAAGAATGTATCATGTTACAAAATGGTATGGTGCAAATACAATCTTCTTAGAACAACTACAACTTTATGGAGGACTATAAAGGAGAAACTACCTACTATTGATAGGTTAAACAAGTTTAACTACTCGACAAATAGCCTTTATAGAAGTCAATTGGAGAGCACTTCATACGTATTTTTCAAATGCAGATACACATGTGGAGCTTGGAAAACAGTAATTTAGAAATGTGCAATCAATAATCCACCAGAGGAGTGGCAACAAATCATAAGCTATGAACTTACAACATGTGAAGAAAGATCACAATGGTATTATTATATAACATTATCCTACTTGGCACTACACATATGGGACGAAAGAAGCAGATGCAATTTCCACAACAAGGAAAGAAGCTATGAACAATTCATGATAGAGCTAGTTAATGTCATTAGAATCCACATAATTACCTTTTGTGACAAGCTTGCACTAGGATCAGCTTGTACTAACATGTGGAGATGTAACTAATTTTTCGTATTTGTAATTCTTTTAATGCCTTATGGCTTGGCTAAATCATATGTCTGTGTACTCTCTTCTTGAGAATCTATTGTAGAACATTTGCTTTTCAGCTTTTTATGACTTAATTCATTTTTCATTTTTCAAAAAAGTACTTGTAAGTTTGGGATGGACTCGACTAGGCAACTAGCAGTTTCTGTTCATGAAATATTTTAGGCCCTGTTAGACTATTAGTTACCCTTATATTTGATGTTAAAATCTTGAAACGTTCTTTTTTAACGTTGCACGATTCATGGAGTGATTCACTGGATTAAACTATAGACTAAGATCTTTTTTTACCAATATAAATAAGAATTTAAGAGCAAAGCTTCTACGTTACAAGGAGTGTACAGAACACGATATTCATGATTTAAGGAAGAAGGCAAAAAGTATTGCAAAGTCTTCCCTTAGTACAACACAATCTATAGAAAAATCTTATTCCTTTCTGAAACATGGGAATCCAAAAGAGGAAAGATGAGCCAATTTGTTTTGTTTTATAGATAATACGACGTAAAGAAGAGGAGGAATAGAACTGGAACCCTTAATGTGGATGATAACTGAACCACATACTCTTGTTGGGGCAGGGCCGCAGATGAATATAAAAAATGAACAACTGTCTCGTCCAAGAAATCGTTAGTAATAGACTTGGTATTGAGTATTGGCAATAGCGTCAATGTCTTTGTAACGTACGAAGAGCGAGGGTTGAACCAACTTTCAAAGCTACACTAATACAAACCTTATCGACTAACCTAGCTTACGACAACTACAAGTGGCCAAGTTGGTTTGAAGATATTTGGAAACAAAAGTCTTTTGTCTATATATATACACACTTATCACCTGCTGTCCTTAATAATTCAGCTCTGAAACTTATGGGAGAGACTGAAGAAGTTCAACTGCAAGTAACAAGTAAGGCAGCCTTCTTTCCAAGATACATACTAGTTCGTTGTGCCAGTATTATACACAAGCTGTATGCTTTCGGGTGTATCAATATATGTCCTTTGTTTTAATGTTTAAACTAGGAGTAGTTGTAAGAGAAAATTTCCTATGAAGGAAAAAAATTCTCCCTCATCTTAAACTGTTAATAAGAAACAGTCGTCCTACAACTTGTTGCTTTTGTATCCTACACATCCTTAATCACATATTTTTATAGCTTACTATCAGCTGAGAGGCTGAGGAACACAGGCTAAACAAACTTAAAATTCCATGTTTAACTTATGCTATGCCTCTTGGTTTCAACAAGATCAGATTGCCACTCATTGTCCAAACAAGCGTGGATTTGACATATCAACTATGGTATTTGTAGCTGTTTATGGTCCATGTTTAACTTATGCTATGCCTCTTGGTTTCGACAAGATCAGATTGCCACTCATTGTCCAAACAAACATGGATTTGACATATCAACTATGATATTTGTAGCTGTTTATGGTTTTTTGTTTTTCTTCTCACTCTTTGTAGTTGGGAATTCTGACAAAGCAGCAAATCCCAAGAGTACAGAAGAGACCAATGGATCAAGACTGCCGCAAAACCAAACATATAGCCGGTGGATTCGAGTTTTTCTCTATTCGCTGCTTCTCCTCACTGGTCAGTCAGTGGCTATGCTTCTGGGTAGGCTTTACTTTGAGAAAGGTGGAGATAGCGAATGGCTCTCAGCACTATCACAGGTTGTAGGCTTTCCAATTCTTATACCCTATTATTTCATCGCCAAACCCAAAGATCCACCTAATCCAGACGATATCCTCCCAAAACCTCCATCAACCTTAACCCTTCTAGCAATCTATGTAACAATTGGCCTAATTACATCAGCAGGCTGTTTCTTATACTCGATTGGCATGCAATACCTTCCCGTTTCAACTTACAGCCTCCTTTGTACATCACAATTGGCCTTCAATTGTTTCTTTTCGTACTTCCTGAATTCCCAGAAGTTCACTCCCCCCATAATAAATTCTTTGCTTCTTCTCACCATCTCCTCGGTTCTCTTGGCCTTCAACAAAGAATCTGCAAACCCGACCAATGTTTCTAAAGCCAAGTATGCAGTTGGTTTCACATGTACCATTATTGCGTCCACTGGATATGGGCTAATGCTGTCTGTTACACAGTTTTGCTTCAATAAGGTCATAAAAAGGACAAGCTTTAACGTGGTGATGGATATGATAATCTATCCGCAAACAGTTGCTGTTTCTGCTGCCGTGATCGGACTTTTCGCCAGCGGGGACTGGAACAATTTGATTGGGGAGATGAGTGAGTATCAATTGGGCAAAGTAGCTTATGTCATGAACATAGTTTGGACTGCTATCTCATGGCAGTTTTTCTCCATCGGCTGTGTTGGGTTGATTTTTGAGGTGTCTTCCTTGTTCTCCAATGCGGTGAGTGTTCTAGGCACGCCTATTGTTCCTATCCTAGCTGTGTTCTTTCTAAATGAAAAAATGGACGGTGTAAAGGGCGTCTCAGCGGTGTTAGCTGTTTGGGGCTTCGTTTCCTATGCTTATCAGCAATATATCGATGATCGTGAAGAGAGAGCTCAAAAGAGTCTGCTTAATGAGATGTCTCAGAGAATAGACTAAAATATTTGAAATCTTAGTAACTGGGAACCCGGAGAGAGAAGCATGAGGAGTTATTTCGACTTCTATATCCGGTTAAATCGTCTCAGACTAAGTTTTCAAGGTATCTTTATTCTTCTCCAGTCATAGCTACCCTGGACCCATCTTGGTCGTTTTATGTAATAATGGATGATAACAAGGTTAGGCTTGGCCGTCTTGGGGATTTGTTCTTACGTCAATCAGCACTACTAAGGTGATCCTCTGCCCATGGCTAACAAGAAACTACGAACAGATAAGCTTATTACTTACAAATTTAACAAATTCAATCTGTCCTCCCTAAATATTAAAAAATTGTGTCAAATGATAATCTGCAACGAAAAACAATCGTCGCCCTGATAATTGCCGAATCCGAGTAGCAAAACAATATTCGTGACATTTTCGTGAAATCATCGCAGAAAAGTTTTGGATACAAAACATATTCGTCGGTAAAACATATAACTAAGAAAGAACTAAAACCGTCTTACATAGGAATTTGTGACATATATGTTTCGTAGAGAAAAGTTTTTACCTACAAAATTGTAGCCGTACGTAATTATTTTTACCTACGATTTTGCTTTTGTAGCGGAATAGTTTTAGCTACTAATTGTTTGTTGCAGGTAAATATTTTTAAAAACATTCTCCAAAACGTAGATAATAACATTTTGCGACGAATTTGTTTTAGTAGCTATACTTTTTTGAGACAAAAATTAATTTTTAAATGTTAATTTTATTATAATTGTTAAAAATTTTAATTTAATTTATTACAAATTTTAAGACAATTTGAAATAGAAAATTGTTACAATTTATAATTAATGTTGGTGACATATTTTTTAAATAATAATAAAGTGAAATAAAATAAACATTAAAAATGGAATGCATTTTATTTTAAAAATTACATTTTAATTACATAATTTGTACAAAATTTATAGACAAACTAAGACTCCTTATCGTCACTTATTTGACCATCTTTTTAAGCTTGTTGACTTCTTTTACATTATGTTTTAACTTTTCTTCTGTACATTATAACTTAGTCTTCAATGACTGGTTCTTCTCTTGAAGTGCCGTGACATATACTGATCATGACGAAGATGCACGAACAGGCTTAGGGCCATACTTAAGACCTTTGATATATGTGGATCTTGTACCAAGGACATTGTTGCAACTGTCATCGACATTAGGCTTATTCTCCTAAGACAATGATGTCTACAACAACTCCTACGTCTTGTTCTACAATTTAAAATACAAAATCGAGTTAAGTAAAAAATTATTACTTAGTATTACCTAAAAAATTAAATTGTAATATTTTTTGTACGTACATAATTACTTTGTTTCTCTTCAGACATCCAACCTTCACATTCCTTGTAGTGTGTTAGTTTGTACAGTGTGATCTTATCATACTCTTGACTTTGGAGTTGAGTTTGACTCTATTATATGAATTTAAAAATTAAAAGATAATAGAATTTTTGTATTAAGAAATTGAATAATAAGTTGAAAATGTTACGCTTACAAATTCTTGTCAGACGACCACAAATGATTTGGAGCTAGTATTATGAGGAGTCTTTATTTTTACTTTGTTTACCCTGGCTTTCTCCCTCTTTTCCTAAATTAAGAGTAGTCATGAAATGCATAAACAAAATAATGGAAGGAAATATGAAGAGAAATAAAACAAACATAAACCTTCATAAAGGCCCAGTAATCACACATTTTAGTCCAATTTTTTGGACTAAACCAGTTTCGAAACATGTCTCCTTGCTTCTTCATCAGAGGGGAAAGACTGGTAATATTTATGAATTCTATATCGATGATCCTTCACCATTTATTTCAACAGTGAGCTAACACAACTTGAAACCTTAGGCTTGTCGATATCAATGATATTGAGCTTCATCTACAAAAGAACACATATAAGTTAAGTTACTTTTTTTGGTAAGTAAACTCGCAATATATTTAATCAAATGAATTGAAATATTACCGAAACTTTGTCCAAAGCACTTTGGAGTAAGTTGTCTTCCTTCAATTGTCTGGCAAGTTGAAGACAAGGCAATTCATTCCTCATAACGACACCCAACTCACTGGACAATTTTGTAGATTGGATCTTATCCAAAGGACGACATTGCGTGGGGTCAATAGTCATAGACAACTTACTATTCATTGTAGCATTCATCCGTTGCAACTCATCTCCTTTTGTGATACCTCTACCTCATTTTCTAATGACATTATTGGAACATGAGAACAAAAAAATCATAATAAAAAAACACACTAAACATGTAATGAGTAATTTTAGCATTAATGTAAATATGTTTGGTTAACAATAACATACCTGAAGATCCCTCAGCACTAACTAGCAATGTTGGTAGGGGTTGCTGCTGACTGTCTTCATTCGAGGATGCAATTGTTGTTTGTTGAACGATAGGGTTGGATTGAGTTGGTTGTTATGGGAGAGGAACTACTATGATCGTTGCCACCCTCTTTCCCTTATTTCTACCAGATGCCATTATACTAAACAACTAAAACGAAATGTGAAGATAACGTTTAAGCGTAATTCAAGCATCAATATTCCACATAAATATAAGGAGATCAGTAGTCAAATATTAAACATTTGGCATAACATTCTAGTGAAACATTAAAAATATGCATCTAGTCATCGTAAATTAAGATAAGTTAAACATCAACAATATAAGGCAATTATGAACATAACATTTCAAACAATACAAACAATTTATTTACATTTAATCATCATGATCAAGATTTTAAAAATCATCATCATTAAGTACATTATCATTGGATTCTTCATCACTAATATATTCTAGTGAAGTATCATGATTGTCATTTAAGTTATCCTGATTATAGTCTTCACCTGTTTGTAAGATAAGATGGGCTTGGACTTCATCTAGTTGAACTATGTTAGGATCGACATCTCTCCTATGGAATGATAATATATTTGCATCTTCTACTAAAATGCCTTTGTTATTGAACTCCAATCCAATTTCTTGATAGACTTTATTTGCATCCTCCTCCAATTAGTCAATATCCCTTTCATAAAAATCAAAGACATTCCTTTGTTAAAACTTTTGAACAACCTTTCAATTGCTACCTAATACATATCATTGATGTAGAAAACTTGTTTGACTTGACTTGCAAGGACAAAAGGGTCACTATTATACCATGTCTTACTAACATTTATGCTAGTAATATGCCCGTTCACTTTCATGTCAGTTAGATCAAATTATTTGCATTTAAGAAGAACAACCTTCTTATCCTTGATGTAGTGCAACTTTGTTATTTCACAGATGACACCGTAAATTCAATGATTTCATCGTCATGACATCCTTCAATGACAACCCCACAATTTTGACTTCTAACTTGACTATATCGATCTTATATATGAAATCTCACCCCATTAACAATGCAACCTGTGTATTTCTTCCCACAAATATGAGGCCCACATGCCAAACTATATAATGCTGTTGTTGCTTCTTGCACACTACGGTTATGTAATCGTATCATCTGTATGAAAAATTGAAAATAAATACGAGGATGAGACATATTCTCATATTTTCATAATATGTAATCAATATGAAACTTACTCAATTTCTAAACTATGATACAAACTTCTGCCTATGTCTTTCTTCAACATTAATAATCCCTTTACTGCAAATTGTCCCTTTGTGCTCTTTATTTAAAAAAGACAACGACAGTAAGGTCTTAGAATGAATGAAGAAAATTGTAATATGATTGTTTGAATGAAAAGGAATATAGGATCTCCATGTATGTATCGACTTTCTTGCAATTGTTCAAAATATACCAATGGCCGATTTCGAATTCATCTTTAGTTAACTCCACATATTTACCCATACCAAGTGGCCTAACTTTTTGGGAGAAAATAGACAACCCATCGTCATCATGAAAATCAAAGTTACGTTTTGGTCTATTAAATCTTGTCTTCACATTAGTTAAGTACATTGAACAAAAAGTCAAGCATTCATTTACTATATAAGCCACTGTAATAAATCCTTCTGGTCGAGCTCTATTACGTACATAATGCTTAAGAGAGCACAAGAACCTGAGCATAATCAGTTATAAACTTAGGAATTGTTATAAACAAATAACATAGAAAAAACTTTATGAATTTAATATGAATGATCTCAAACAAAAACATCCATCAAAATTGAACTAGTCAACAAAGTTTTGCTTCATATGGTAAGTGAATTGTCAAATGAACCATAACATAAAAAAATGATGGGGGGAATAATAGTTCAAGCCTACATAGAATCAAGCTTACATATAATCAATGCTATGTCTTTTTCTATTTGATCAATCTCTTCAACTTTAAGTGTCTTGAAACATAATTGCTTAAAAAACTCTCCTAATTGACCCAAAGTAATAGACATATCCTTCGGCAAACACCCACTTATTCCAATAGGAATTAATCGTTGCAAAAGTACATGACAATCATGACTTTTCAACCTTAACACTTTTTTCTCTTTAACAATCACACAATGGCCTATATTTGATGCATACCCATCAGAAAATTTAACTGATTAGAGGAACTGACATAATGATTGTTTCTCACTTTTTGACATGTTGGAACAAGCAGGGGGAATAACGTATGACTCATCATCTCTTCTTTTTAAATGCAATTCCTTTCTAATTATTCATGTCTTCCAAGTCAAGTCTACCTTTAATTATATCTTTGGATTTCCCATCAATTCCCATGACAGTCCCTAAAATAGACTCACAAATGTTTCTCTCAATATGCATGACATCAAGATTGTTCCTCAGTACTAATTCCTTCCAATATGGCAAGTTGAAAAAGATGCTTTTCTTGTCCAATTCAGTTCGACAGCATTTCTCTTTCACTTTCTATTACTTAGGTGTTTTCCAGGTGTAATATCACCCAAATGTGATAGCTGGTAAACAATATCATCACCAGACAAGTCATATACCCTTTAGTGCTCCACCTAGACAAATTCCCATACGTTGGGAAATCATTTATAATCCACAAAATAGCAACATGCATATTAATATTTTGCCTTCAACAACATCAAAAGTTTGTAATGCAAATTCCCATAGATCGTTTAAGTCATCAATTAATGGTTGCATATATACATCGATGCCCTTACCAGAAGCAATAGGTCTTGGAATAAGTAAAGACAATAACATAAAAGGATCCTTCGTACGCTTCCATGGAGGTAAATTGTATGGGACTAGAATCACCAAGCCATATGCTATATGAAGTACTCATATTACCGAAAGGATTAAATCCATCTGAGGCCAATCCTAGTTGAACATTACGACTATCTTGTGCAAACCATAGAAACTTTCTATCAATTTCTTTCCATGCCATTGAGTCTGTTGGATGACATAATATATTATCATTAATGCATTTCTCTTTATTCCACCTCATATCTATGGCTATCTTTGTTGACATAAAAAGTCTTTGTAATAATGGTTTAATAGGAAAGTACTGAAGGATTTTATTTGGTATCTTTTTTCGTCTCTCATCATCCACCTACCACCTTGATGTACCATAAATAGGACACTCCTAAGGATCTTTACTTTCCTTCCAAAAAGAACACAGTCATACTTACAACTATGAATTGAAATGTATCCCAATATAAGGTCCCTTAAAAATTTCTTTGCATCATAGTAAGATTTCTGCAACTTGTTGCATTTGAAGGTTTATAATATATAGACTTGTTAAACGATGCATTAGCTATTGGGCACAAGTTATCGAATTGAAATGTATCCTAATCCAAGGACTTGTTACTCCATTTATTATAAACCTTCAAATGCAACAACTTTACAATAAATGATAGTTGTGAGAAATTAGAGCACCCCAGATATAATTGTTCTTAAGCAACTTTCAATAACTTCCTAAAATTATCTTCTGTAATGCTACCAATTATGTTAGTCATTCCAATTTTCATTCACAGTCTCTATATAATTCCAACAATCGTCTAACATCTCATCAATCCCATCATCACCATCATCATTCACATCACAATTAACTACATCATTATTGTAACCATCATCATAAGATGTACCACCACTTCTACTACAACTTGCTTCATTACGTTCACCATGATAAAACCATAGAGGTTGACATTTAAGCAATTGATGCATAGACAACGAATACTACATTCATCACCCATTCGATCTTTTACAAATTGAATGAAACCGTTAACTCCTTCTACGTATTTAGTTGATCATTTTTTATGAGACATCTAACTATTATCCATTTAGCTATACAATAAAAGAAGATAACTAAGTTATTTCATGCATTTTTTATTCAATATTACGTCCAAAAATCCTATCTAATTTGAAGTGAATCACACGTTAATACAACACTTAGAAAACGATATTTGGAATGCACTAGAAGGGGGGGTTGAATTGTG
>JANIJH010000002.1:36316787-36337501 GCA_024520975.1 Erythroxylum areolatum | reverse complement strand
CGGGTTATTGGTTTGGCTGATGCATTTGCTTGATGATGAGTTGATGGTTCAAGCTTGAAACAAAATCAAGTTGTAGTGAGAGTACTGTTTCCTTATTTAGATAGTAATAAGATAGTTGAACATGATATATTGATTCGATAATATCAGATGATATAATGGTGAGGTGGCAGAATTTGTTGAAAGAAACAAATTAGTTTGCTATCAGACTTTCAGTCGCGGATCTCTCATTGAACACAATTTTTTTATTTGCTAATGGGCGTTCCAACAGTTTGGAATGCTTTCGGTTATAACTTACTAACCGCCATCTACGGTTTTATCGTTCAGGACTTGAGTGACCTTATGATAACTCATGTTAATTTTATTTGAATTTTTGACTTTGTGCTTTGTATCTGTATGAATCAATATTTGGTCAATGCCATGCAGATCCGAGAACAAGAGACGACCGGTGAAAGAAGGCTCTCCTGAACAGCCTTCAACAACTGCTGATTTTGAATCTAATGATGAAGAGGGTCCTGGGGGGCACATTGTTTCAGCTGATCATGTCCCAAACTCGAACCATGATATTGCACCAAAAGATATTGCCCCTAGCATAGATGTAAATAATATACAGAATACCAACAGGAGAAGTTTGGACATTTGTGTAGATATGGAGCGTGTTTGGAAAACTGATGCAACATCTTTGGACAGCCTGGCAAATGAAGAAATGAAACCTTTGGTATTCTCCTTTACTGTGACTTTTGCAGGGAGATTGACAATAATTTTCGTGAACTTGTTTACATTGACAAATGATTTCTTTGGTTACATTCATCTTCCTAGTTTCCCAAATGTTATGAGAGGAGAACAACTTTAGATATCACTCTTCTGCTTAAGGCATAACAATCCCTTCTATTATGAATATTTTAGAATAGCTATATTTTACAGTGTGCTGATTTGATGTTGGTGGTGTATCTCAATATTAATGTTAGAATATTCTATTATTATGGAAAACCTGCCATCATCTGTATAAAATAGGGACTTGTATTATGTAATGGCACAAACTATCCTAAAGAGAAATATGTGAGTTTTATTCTTGTCTCCGTGGATGTAAGCCCTTAAAACAAAACTGTGTTAATCTCTTTCTTTTTTCTCTCCCTATATTCTGTTTCTTGTTATTTTATTTCTTTTATTTCTCAACATGTATTAGAGTTAAGTTACTATCTTTCATTGTCATAACAAGTATGGTGGGAAACCTGTATTCTTCTTGGCTTTTTATATTCTTCTTGACTTTCTATAGCTGCAGTTTCTTTCAATGACCTGTGATACAGTCACACCATTCTAAAGCTGTCAATTTCAGTAGTCATGCAAGCTAGAGTTGCTTATCATCTTGTAAACAATTATGTAAACTGAAGCTGCATGCCATGTTGGTGTAAATCACATGGTGCCACAACATCAATCATTTACTACCGTCGGCTAATCTCTTTTTATAATCAAGATGATCATACACTTTAATCCATGCTCATCTTAAGGGGAGATGTTAAAAAATATTAAAGAATACACATGTTCAACAAATATGTTGATGTATATCAAATGTACACACCATATTAATATTAGAATATTCTATTGTTATGGAAAGATTACTCATCCTCCCCATGAAGAGGGAGTTATGATATTATGTAACCACACACAAATCTAATGAGAAAGATGTGAACTTTATTGTTGTATCGGTGGACATAGGTCTTTATGTCTGAACTACATAAATCTATTGTTTTCCTCTTTTTATCCTTTATTCTCTTCCTCATTATTTTTATTCTTTTATATTTCGACACCCTATGATCTTGGATGAGTAAGATTTAATGGGTCTACCTTGGTATAATTCAATTATACAAGATGCTTGAGGAGCAATATATGTGGAGAAAACAGTACATCAAAGTGCTTTTTTTTTTTTTATCTATCTCATCTAACTTATCTATGAATTTTGAAGAAAGCAGCGGTGCTTCATGCAGACAATATGATGCTAGAATTCTAATTAGTTTGTCATTTGCATTGCTTGTGCAGTTATAGTCCTAATAAGTATTGGCTGTCCTCTTGTTCATGCTATATTTTCAATTGAATTTTGTCAATGGGTGCTTGTTCTTTAAAAATTGACTCTTCAGACATATCGTTATACTATCAAACTTGGAAAAGCAATTGAAATGTAAAGTTCTTTTCTGTGTTACACAGGCTTTGCACAAGCAAGCAGAAGAGAAGCTTTCAGATGATCTTGATGAGACAGAATCCTTGGTATATTTCTTTCCAAATTTTCTTTGGAATGTTAATATTGTTCTGCGCTGAATATTTTGGATCACTAATTTTAAGGACTATGTAATTAGGAACCTTCAGTTTGAAGCACTTGAGATTCAATGTATTAGTGTCTGCTTAAGTGTTTGGTGTTACTCTTTGCATCATTTATGACTCAAACTGGTTTTACTTATCATTTGTGTCCTTGCACTGTGATATAACAAGGAATGTATCAGAGAATTGACATTCAGTTCTTTAATTGTCTTTCTTACAGGCTGTAAACATGGATCATAAAGAACGACTTCCAGGTGTTCAACATGATGATATGATAGGGATGATAAGAAATGCAGAGAAAAGTAGGATGTCATTCTATTATTCAGTTTATATTATTTCATTTAGTTTTCTTTTCTTTTTATCATAGCCACAACATACTTAATAGTGCTACACATGTCACAGATATCCTTCTTCTCAACCAAGCTCGTATCCGTGCACTTGAAGACCTTGAGAGAATCCTTAATGAGAAGGAAGGGTTACAAGGAGAAATAAATGTTTTGCAGATGAGATTGGCAGAAACTGATGCCAAGCTGAAGGTTGCTGCTCAGCAAAAGGTGCATGTTGAACTCCTGGAAGACCAGTTGGAAAAATTAAGGGATGAACTGACTCACAGTGCTGCTGTTGAGAGAAGTCTGGTTGATCCTTTTGAGGACCAAAACAAATTTTTGACAGAGAAAGCCCTTCTTGTTCAGAATACAGTTACTCCTCCTCTCAGTGAAGAGCTTAGATCATTGAGAATGGAGAATATGTCCCTCAAGAATGATATAGAAAAGCTTAAGTTAGAGCAAAGTAATATTAAGGACACAGATGAGCGCATCATAGTGCTGGAGAAGGAAAAGTCATTTCTGGAGTCTTTGTTGAAAGACTTGGAAGTCAAACTCTCAGCTTCTCGAGAAGATCTTTCAAAAATATCTAGTCTTAAAATTGAATGCAAGGATTTACAGGAGAAGGTTGAAGGTTTGCAAGTACTGCTGGATAACGCTACTAAACAGGCAGACCACGCTGTTCTAGTGTTACAACAAAACCAAGAACTTCAAAAGAAGGTTGATAAATTGGAGGAGTGCATGGAGGAAGCTAATGTCTATAAGGTGTCATCAGAAAGATTGCACCAGTATAATGAACTGATGCAGGAGAAGATAAAACTATTAGAGGAACGTATTCAAAGATCAGATGAAGAGATACATTCTTATATCCAATTATACCAAGATTCAGTAGAGGAATTTCAAGAGACACTTAATAGTTTAAAAAAAGAAAGCAAAAAAAGAGCTCTAAATGAACCTATAGATGACATGCCATTGGAATTCTGGAGCCATATACTGCTCATAATTGATGGTTGGATGCTAGAAAAGAGAATTTCTACAGATGATGCAAAGCTATTGAGAGAAATGGTGTGGAAGAAAGATGCACATATTAGAGATGCATACTTGGAGTGCAGAGAAAAGAATCAGCATGAAGCCATCACCAGATTTCTTAAGCTAACATCATCACCTAGAAGGTAAAGATTTTATCGCAAAATTCTCTGCTTATGGTTGCTTAATTTGTTCCTATTTTTGGTTCTAGTCCAGGATTACATGTCATTCATATCGCAGCAGAGATGGCACCAGTTGCTAAGGTGACTTTCACATTGCTAAATATAAGCTTTCCTTTTTCTTTTTTGAGAATTTCCCATTGTTGATATTTTGGGTTGACAATATTTGTGTGGACATGTTAAGTTAGAGATGTAACTGACACCATGTTTTCTGGCCTTTTATGACTTTAAGATAATCTCTTATATGACCACAAAACACAATAAAGTGTTTGTGCTAAATATTTGAACAAACCAAGAAGAGTAAAATGCTTCAGCCATTAAGATAGATGTTGTGTATGTCACACCTTAATTCTTGAGCGGAGTTGACCATAACATTCAAAGGAATAAGAATGTGACTTTCTACGTTGTTTACTGAGAGGAAGCCACTACATATTTTATTTCTTTACTTGAATATCTGTTGTAGCTAGTTATTGGACGTGCCACTAGCTTATTGGCTCCAACTCCTAAACCTTATGCATTATTTGTGTATGAGAAACAATTATTGGCTATAGTGATTGCTATTAAATATTGACATCATTATTTGAATGGGAAACCATTTATCATTCACACTGATCATAATGAGTTTGAAACATGTACTGAAACAAAGGATGTGTACTCCATTCGAACGTTCTGATAAGAACCAGAAAAGAAGGAAAATAGAAGTAACTGAACAATAGAATTTTCTTGATAAATTTGAGAGCAAGAATCTTGAACTCCAAAGTCAATCCGTATGGAGAGGACTAAACTCCAAAACAAAGAAATTAATTTCTCCCCCCTTCCTCACTTGCTCTAACTATCAGATATTTATAATGCTAGACTCCTAACAACTCATAATCTACTCCTAAGGATAACCCATAATCTATTCCTAAGGATACGCAACAATAAAAGATAAAGCCAATCGGTAAAATAATAGAATAGCTAAAATAATGGGATGTGAATATTGAAGAATCAATCATGTGCTTTTCTAAATTTCCTCCTAAAATAAGTCTTAAGAAGTTGAGGTGGAGGTGTCGTATCAATGCATCCCTCCTGGAAATTCGCCTTGTCCTCAAGGCGGAAAGAAGGAAATCTTTGCATATTCCCCTATTCCGTCACCTTCGGCTTCATTTTCAGCCAAAACCTCTGCTGGTGCGCCGTTGCTGTCGTCATTGACCATCTCTAGGACATTGAGGGTCGCGACCTTGTAGCGATGGCCGAGAGAGAACTTCTCGTTGTAATGGAAACACAGCCCCTTCTAAATACGCAGTTGTCTCTCCTGGTCTCAAGTGCGCAGTGTCGCTGGTCGAGAAGAAGCAGAAACAGATGTGGAACGTTGTGCTATTGGGTTGCTAGTGAATGGACCTTCACGTAGCAAATTGGAAGTTTGGGCCTGTGAGGTATTGGGCCTATTAGAGTTGACCTATTGATTTGCTTTTGGCCTACTTTTAAGATTGGTCTTTTGCTCAAACTCTAGTGCCAAACTCATAGCTCGATAGACAGATCTAGGCTTGTGGATTCTCACATCAGATTTCAATTCATCTCGCAGCCCATTAAGAAAAATTCCCAAGAGACAATGTTCAGGCCAATTTTTGACTCGAGTTGAATGTTTAGCAAAGTCTTGACGATATTCTTGTATTGTACCCGTTTGACGAGCAACACAGAGATATTCATCAAGATTCTGGAATTCAGCAGGACCATATTGTTCTTGAAGCGCGTTCACTAACTCCTCCCAATACAAAATGGTTCTCTCGGAATTGATCCAAGCGAACAAATCAAGTGCATCACCTTCCAAATACATAGTCGCTATGTCAACTTTCGATTCTTCGGTTGTTTGATAATACCTGAAGTATTTCTCAGCCTTCAAAATCCAACCGCGTGGATCTTCTCCTTCGAATTTTGGGAATTCTATCTTAGTATAAGGTGGACGCGTGATACTTCTATAACCCCCGTATTGTTCTCCTACGTCCTCTGTCTCATCGTTCCAATGAGATCTTCCCCTTGTTCGCCGATCATTACTACTCTCAGGTTTCTTCCCCTTGTTAGCTTGAGCTTTCAACACAGCTACATTAGCAACTATGGTGTCAAATATCTCAAGACGAGAGGCTATGGCAGCTAATTGTTGAGATATTGGTTCCGGTATATTGTCATGGGTTTGTGGTGGTGGGTCATTGGTGAATGAACAAGTGATAGCCATGGCTCTGATACCAAATTGATAGGAACCAGAAAAGAAGGAAAATAGAGGTAACTGAATAATAGAATTTTATTGATAAATTTGAGAGCAAGAATTGTAAACTCCTAAGTCAGTCCGTATGGAGAGAATTAAACTCCAAAACAAAGAAATTAATTTCTCCTCCCCTCCTTACTTGCTCTAACTATTAGATATTTATAATGCTAGACTCCTAACATCTCATAATCTACTCCTAAGGATAACTCATAATCTACTTCTAAGGATAACCCATAATCTATTCCTAAGGATATGCAACAATAAAAGATAAAGCCAATCGGTAAAATAATAGAATAGCTAAAATAATGGGATGTGACTACTGAATATGTGTTAGAATCAATCATGTGCTTTTCTAAATTTCCTCCTAAAATAAGTCTTAAGGAGTTGAGGTGGAGGTGTCATATCACATTCACTTCTTAAACTCCTAGGATATGATTTTGCAATTATAAGAAAGGCAAGGAAAATACTGCAAATGATGCTTTGTCTAGAAGGGTGTCTGGTGTGGAGATGTTTGTTGTCATGTTGACTCAAATTCTCAAGAAGAGTTGGGAGGAGGTTACTTTTATGAAGGATCTTATCACCAGGTTGTCAAGTGAATTCTTACAGTCTAGCACATATCAATGGCAGGAGGGTATTGATTAATGGAAGGGAAGAGTAGTTGTTAATGTGTCATTAAGATCTAGGATATTGCGAATGATACATGAAGAGTTTAGTGGGGGACATTCAGGCATGCTTTCCACTTTCAAAAGGCTTCAAGCCTTGTTCTTTTAGAAAAATATGCAGAGGGATACCAAGAATTGGATTAGGCAATGCCAAACTTCCCAACATAACCAGTATGATACTTTTGCTTCTGCTAGATTTCTACAACCATCTCCCATTCCTAAACGTTGTTGGGTTGGCATAAACATGAATTTCATCTAGGGATTACCTAACTCTAACAATCTGTGATCGTGGTAATCATTAATAGATTCACCAAGTATGCAAATTTTATAACTCTTGAACATCCTTATTTTGCTAAATGTATTATTCAATAATTCTTAGCCAATGTTTTCAAGCTTCTGGAATGCCTGAAACAATCACCAGTGATAGAGATCCAATTTTCTTGAGTTCTTTTTGGCAAGAATTCTATAGGCTATAAGGATTAGGGCTGGGAGTGTCTTCAACATACACCTCAAACTAATGGGCATGTTGAAGCGCTGAACAGAACTTCGGAAACGTACCTCAGGTGCATGATAGGCGATTACCCTTCCAAAAGGAGTTATTTGTTACCTCTAGTGGAATAGTGGTATAATCCACACATCACACAACCATTAACATGATACACATTTGAAGCTTTATATGGCTATAGTCCATCCTTCCATGTGCTCGATTTTACAGGTGATTCTAAGACAATCTCAGTGGGCCAAGCTGATGACAATCAGAATAGTGATTTAGGATAAATTATTTCCTAACCATGTTGGTGAATTACAAACCTTGTTTCCATCTTACCAAATCAATGGTAAAGACTACCTCCAGTGGTCACAAATGGTGAAGACTTTCCTTAAGGGCAAGGGAAAGCTTTCTCACCTATTAAGACATGCTCCTGCTGTTTCGAATCCCAAGTTTGAGGCTTGAGATGTAGAGGATTCCTTAATAATGTCATGGCTTTGGAACTCTATGGAATCAGACATTAGAGGTGCTTACATGTTCCTCTCATCTACTAAGGAGATATGGGATGCTGTTACTCAATCTTATTCTAAAGTAAATGATGCCTCTTTAATTTATGAGATTAAGACCAGAATATCATCTATCAAGAAAGGTATGCACTCTATCACTAACTATTATAATCTAATGAAGAGTCTTTGGCTTGAGTTGGATCATTATCAAAATTTTAAAATGCAGTGCAGTGATGACATTGTCAAATTACAAAAGTTTGTAGAAAGGGAAAGAAATTTTGAATTCTTAGCAGGTCTTAATGTTGAATTTGACCAACTTCGAGTTCAAATACTTGGTAAAGATCCTTTACCGTCTTTGAATGAGGCCTTTTCACTCATCCGGGTAGAAGAGAGCCGGAGAATTGTGATATTGGAATCCAAATCTGTTAATAGCTCAGCACTCATGTCTATGAAAACCAACAAAGAAGCCCTTAACCACCACCAACAGAATCCTCAAAATAAATCTAAATTTCCTTTAATTTTGATTCATTCTGATATATGGGGACCTTCAGGGATACCTAATGTGTCAGGAGCTAAATGGTTTGTTACCTTTATTGATGATTGCACAATGGTCACGTGAGTCTTTCTCATGAAAAACAAATAAGAGGTCAGTGAGATTTTTCCTAATTTCTTTCATATGAGAAAAAAAAACCAGTTTGGGGTGAGCATAAAAGGGGTCAGGGGTGATAATGCTTGGGAATACTTTAATCAAACCTTATCTTCTTTCTTTCAACGGGAAGGCATTTTCCATTTTTCATCTTGTGTTGATACACCTTAACAAAATGAGGTGGCTGAGCGTAAAAATTGACATTTACTTGAAATCACTAGAGCATTATTATATCAAATGAATGTCCCTAAACAATATTGGGGAGAGGCTGTTTTAACTGGAGTTTACTTGATAAACAAATTGCCTTCACGACGTTTAGAGTTCAAAACACCGGTAGAAATCCTCCATAATTTCTTCCCCAGCTTTAATATAAATAGTCTAAGTCCAAGGGTGTTTTGGATGTGTTAGTTTTGTTCATATTCATGCTCACAGTAGGGGAAAACTTGACCCATGAGCCCTAAATGCATCTTTGTTGGCTACTCTCCTACACAAAAAGGGTATAAATGTTTTCATCCTCCCTCACATAAATTCTTCATTTCCAAGGACGTGTCATTTGTTGAGAGTCAATCTTTCTTCCCTAATACTTATCTTCAGGGGGAGATGGGGAATTCTGCAGAAGATAAGTATAGGGAGACTAACTTCTTACTTGATTTATCTTTTCCAAATGCACATACGGAGTCAGCCACTACTGTCCCTACACTACCTAACCAATCTGACCAAAATAAGGCAGAAATTGCCCAGCTAGATACCTCAAAAAATACTGCACCTATCCCTAGCAAGCTTCTCTTCGTCTACTCACGAAGGGATACTGTCCAAACCTTACCAGAGCAGGCTCAAAGATCTAACCCAAAATTAGGTACTGAAATACAAAACCCTAAACTTGATAATTTGTATGCCCCTATAGCTCTTAGGAAGGGCACACAAACATGCACTAAATACCCAATTTCACGTACACTTCACTTGACAAATGTTCTCTAAGCCGTAAATGTTTTCTTACAAAAATAAACTCAAGTTCCACGCCACAAACACTTGATGAGGCACTTAGGGACAGGAATTGGAAAAGTGTCATGGATGATGAGATGAATGCATTAATTAAGAATCGAACATAGGAAATAGTGGATTCACCAAAAGGAAAAAAACTAGTAGGATGTAAATGGGTATACACAATTAAATATAAAGCAGATGGTTCATTGGAAAGATATAAAGCAAGGCTAGTAGCTAAGGGTTATACTCAAACTTATGGGGTTGATTATCTTGAAACTTTTGCCCCAATAGCAAAAATGAACACTATATGTATATTGTTATCCTTGGCCGCTAATTTTGATTAGCCTATGCAGGAATTTGATATAAAGAATGCCTTTTTACATGGTAATCTAAATGAAGAAGTGTACATGACAACCCCTCCTGGATTTGAAGATAAGTTTGGGAATAGAGTATGCAAATTAAAGAAAGCCTTGTATGGCCTTAAACAATCTCCTCGGGCATGGTTTGGGAGACTCACAAAGGCTATGTTGGAAATGAAGTACAAGCAAAATCAAGGAAATCACACTATTTATTAAATTTGCTGCAGAAAACAACATGACAGCCCTCATTGTTTATGTGGATGACGTCATAGTCACAGGTAATGATCTTGAAGAGATGAAACACCTCAAACTTAAACTTGCTTAGGAGTTTGAAATCAAAGATTTGGGAAAGTTGAAATATTTTTTGGGCATAGAAGTAGCTCGTTCAAAAGAGGAAATTTTTCTATCCCAATGGATCTTCTAGAAAAAACTGGAATGATGAGGTGCAAACTGATTGATACACCTATAGAACATAATCATAGACTAAGCGAGGCCAAAGATGATGAATTTGTTGACAGGGGGAGCTATCAAAGACTAGTGGGAGACTAATTTATTTGTCACATACTAGGCCTGACATAGCATATGTATTAAAAGTAATTAGTCAGTTCATGCATGACCCTAAAAATGTCCATCTTCAAGCAGTGTATAGCATTTTGAGGTACCTTAAAACTACTGCTGGCAGAGGGATTATGTTTAAGAAAAATGACAATGAAACAGTTGAAGCTTATGCGGATGTAGATTGGGCAAATTCAAGCATTGATAGAAGGTTGACCATTGGGTACTGCAATATGTTTTTGGGCAATCTTATCACGTGGAGAAGTAAGAAGTAGTCAGTTGTGGCTAGATCAAGTGCTGAGGCAGAGTTTAGAGCTATGGCTCACGGTATATGTGAGCTCTTGTGGATTCGTATCATCCCGAATGATTTGAAAGTTAGGTGTCAAGGACCTATGAACCTCTACTGTGATAATAAGTCGGCTATTCGTATTGCTCACAACCTGGTACAGCATGACAGAACTAATCACATTGAGATTGATGGGCACTTCATTAAAGAAAAATTAGAAAGTGGGCTTATTTGCACCCCACACGTTTCCATTGCCAAACAGAGGGCATATGTATTGACTAAGGGGTTGGCAAATGCACAATTTCAAGATGTTATAAGCAAGCTGGGAATGCAAGACATCTATGCACCTATGAGCTTGAGGGGAAATGATGAAAATCAGAACAATAATTTAGGAGAAATTATTTCCTAATCATAAAATAGGAAACAAGAGGATATCATGGATATTTGCTTTAGGAAATTGCTGTAAATAGGGAATATTGCTATAAATAGGAAATGTTTTAGTTACCTACATTAAGCTAGGACTTGTGTATATATTCAAAGGCACTTGTTGTGCAAAATAAGAAAAAAGATTACTTCTTTCTTCACAAGCTATTAGGGACTAGGAGACACCCATTCAAGTGATACAATTTCATCTCCAAGGGCTTATAAAAGAATGCAGGAATAGGCCAACTTGCCAAACTGCTACCATATTGACAAGGATAAATGGCAAGAAGTAACCAAAAGTATGGACTCTTCAGTATTGGGACAAAGTGACATACAAGCTTGAATTTCCATCTAGCACTCAAATTCACAACTCATTCACAACATGTCTTAACTTAACATATACATTCCAATAAGGAAGTTAGCTCTTCCAATTTGAGGTCAGAGTTGATAGCTGAAGAAAAGGTGCCACGTGCTAAACTGGAAAGGTGGTTGTTGAAACACCATAACAAGTTAGTCAGTGAAGTTTTCGGCAGTCAGGAGACAACGTAGTCCCAACTTGGGAGTTTTTATCTGATTTTCGGCAACAGTTTCCTATGACAAGGTTCTATAAGAGGGAGCTATTGTTATACTTTAATTCTGGAGTGGAGTGGACTGTTGCAATCAATGAAAT
The DNA here is from genome assembly GCA_024520975.1 of Erythroxylum areolatum. Taxonomy (NCBI): domain Eukaryota; kingdom Viridiplantae; phylum Streptophyta; class Magnoliopsida; order Malpighiales; family Erythroxylaceae; genus Erythroxylum; species Erythroxylum areolatum. The sequence goes on along the minus strand of JANIJH010000002.1, from coordinate 36,325,843 downwards.
GAAATTATAGCTTGCTATGTCTTTTACCGAGAGGAAGCTGCTATGTCATTTTATTTCTTTACTCGAGTATTTGTTGTAGCTGGTCATTACACGTGCCACTAGCATATTGATCACTGTTTAAAAGGCCATTATCAAGTTGTTAATCCAACATATATATATGGTGCAACAAACTCTAACAAATCTAGAGAATGAAATATAAATCTCAGTCCCTTCTCTTTCTTCTAGCTTCTTCCTTGATTTTATTCTTTTTACTTAAGTGGTATCAGATTAACTAGTGTTCTGTTCCTACCTATTTCCCTGGTTATTTCTACCTACAGTAATCTTGGTTCTGTTTATAAAGTGACCTTTTTCCATGAAGTTTGATAGGATGCTTATTTGTCTTTAGAGCTGAACTTGTCTCATATACAGTGCATTGATTGTAACTTATTTTAATAAATGTATTTCTCTAGCCATTTGATTTTTTTTAGTCATCTTTATACTATTATCATCATCATCATCATTTTTATCCATGTATTTTCAACACACAAAAACATGCTTTTTATTAGGGTAAAAAAGACTGGAGTTCTTAAGTTAAAAATTGTTATGATGTGGGAGATCATCCTGTTCTTCTTCATCATTGTTGCCCTTAGATTATCCCCCACCTAATCAGCACTCTATTTCTTCATCATGATCTGCCTGTAACACAGATCTCTTATTCACTTTCTAATTTTATTTTTCCTTTTATCTGTTGTTGCCAACTACATAGAAGTCATAATTATTGCTTTTTTTGGGCATGAAAGATTTTAGCTGTCACATGTTTATGACAAGTGTTCAATGAGTTAAATTAAGCTGAATAATTTTAGATTTTGCATCTCAAAAATGAAGTACACTGACATTTTTTAATTCATAATCTAACTAGAAAATGGAGTAATCTTCAGAATATTTTTTGATAGTTTTTTATTTCCAAATGGAGGATTTTAGCTGTCATATGTTTATGATAAGTGTTCAATGAGCTAAATTAAGCTGAATAATTTCAGATTTTACATCTCAAAGGTGAAGTACACTGATGTTTTTTCATTCATAATTTAACTACACACTGGAGTAATCTTCAGAATATCTTTTGATAGTTTTTTATTTCCAAATGGTTGGAAATTAACTCCTGGATGCAGCAAAGATAATGTGTTTCGTTCATATTATTGTCCTTTCCTTTCTTTTCCTACATTCTTTTCCCTGTTAAAGTCTTGATAATGCTTTTACAATGCTCATTTATAGGTTGGTGGCTTGGGAGACGTAGTAACTGGTCTCAGTAAAGCACTCCAAAAAAGAGGACACCTCGTTGAAATCATTCTTCCCAAGTATGATTGCATGCAGTATGAGCGCATTAAAGATTTGAGGGTATGCCCTCCATTTGAGATTTGGGTAACAGATAGAACAGTTTTGTGAATAGTTGTTTCACATGATTGGTTGTGCAGGCCCTAAATGTTGTTGTGGAATCATATTTTGATGGCAAGCTGTACAAGAATAAAATCTGGGTTGGCACAGTTGAAGGTTTAGAGTTCTTTATGTTGCTCATTCAGGGTTATCTTGCGACATGCATTTTTATTGTATTTTGATTGTAATTTTTATTGCATAGGTCTTCCAATTTACTTTATTGAGCCTCATCACCCCGACAAGTTCTTCTGGAGAGGACAGTTTTATGGACAGCATGATGATTTCAGACGTTTTTCATTTTTCAGCCGTGCAGCACTTGAACTGCTTCTCCAAGCTGGCAAAAGACCAGACATAATCCATTGTCACGATTGGCAGACTGCTTTTATTGTATGATTACCTTTTGTCTGGTTGTCTGTTTGTTTTTCTTTTCCATATCCGCATTTTATTTCACTGAAGTAAAGAAACTTTCTATTTGCTATTTTAGGCACCACTTTATTGGGACATCTATGCCCCCAAAGGACTAAATTCAGCTAGAATTTGCTTTACATGTCACAACTTTGAGTATCAAGGGACTGCACCTGCGTCAGAACTGGCATCTTGTGGACTTGATGTCCACCAGCTAAACAGGTCAGATAGAATGCAGGACAACTCAGCACATGATAGAGTGAATCCTATTAAGGTATTCCAATTGTTTATCGAAATATCAATACCTTACTGTTTAGAACCAGTATAAGCCACATACCATTATTCCTTTTTATTCAGGGTGCGGTAGTCTTCTCAAATATTGTGACAACGGTATCACCAACCTATGCACAAGAGGTGCGGACTGCTGAGGTATGGACTTGGTGATCTGGCGTAAGAGCCACAAACATTTGACTTTATCTCCTCTTCCACGTATAGGGGATTAGCCAATCTAATAAATGATGTGACGAGCAATGTTGAATGGCTGACCTTCCTGATAGCATGTCTTGGCTAGAAAAATTCTAATTTATATTAATATTTCCCCTAGAGATTGTTGGATGTTCTGGTGTCAAGTGGTCTGTCTATGGTGTTATTTTTTCAAATAACTGCTGTTGCAAACCTTGAAGAGTTGGTCATTCCACTTGGACCCTGGCAGTAACATATTGGGATCGATTTTTGACTGGTGTGTTTTTCTACATGTCTATAATAAGCTAATCTTGAAGAGCTGTTGTGTGCATTATGCAAGTGTTCTTTGTAAATTTGGCTTAGTGCAATAACATCAATTAGAAGACTACTTTTGCATATGTAAAGACAAAGAGAGATTGGAGAAAATTTGGCTTAAGCTTATGATGAGCTTAGCCCTATTATATATACATATTAATATCTTACAAGTATATTTACAAGTTTTTCCTTATTCATAACAGAATTTAACACATTTTATACTGCAACATAAATTTCTTCAGTTCTATGAAACAACAATATAATCAAAGTTTGCCAAGTCACTCATCCAAGGCTTGAATTTTTTAAACTTGTCTTGCTCATTCTATGATACGTATAATGCTCATTCTATGATACGTATCCCATATGGTTGAGGGAAAAGATAACAAAGGGCAAGTTAAACATTCTAGATGAGCTTTGGCTGTTGTACCCTATTTTATCTTTGTCCTTACAAGATAGACTTTTAAGGTGTTAAAAGTCAAGTCACACATAATAATCCTCTGCAGGCAAAGTTCCATGCATACTGTTCATAAATTTCTTGAACTGTTTCTTTAAAATATTACTTGAGAGGAGACCGTACCAGTGATTTACAATGGATGCCAGGGATGCAGATTCTCTGATTTGAAAACAAGAATAAACTGGATAGTCCGGTTTGAGGTCTCCTTAGTGAAGATGTTAAACTTTGGAAGTCATCTATTTTCTGGGAGAACATGTGTCCTATTTGTATAGGATGATAGAGTTGGTAGACTCTGGAATAGAATCATTTGTGTTGTATTAGACCAAAGTACATGAGAATGTATTGTATTGTTCATGCTGTTAACTCAAGGCTTTGTCAACATGTATCGATTTTTTCCTTGACAGGGTGGGAAAGGTCTCCATTCTACTCTCAACTTTCATTCAAAGAAGTTCATTGGCATTCTCAATGGAATCGACACAGATGCATGGAATCCTGCAACTGATTCTTTTCTTAAAGTTCAGTACAGCTGTAATGATCTTCAAGGGAAAGAGGAAAATAAAATGGTTACCAGAAGGAACCTTAGGCTTTCGACTGCAGATGTCAGACAGCCATTGGTAATTTTAGTCGAGTTTTTGTAGAAATTTTGAAATTTGTTTAATCTTCCTGCATTTTGTTGTCAATTGGATCATTAGTGTCTGATAGATATAGCTAGTGCCAAGTTTGGCAGATCAATGGAGCTATTCTTCATGCAATTCATCAAGCATGAATTACGAAACATTGAACTAGGTCTTTTCCTTGGGATGAACTTTTTGCAACCTTTTATCATCTGCTTGGAAAACAATAAATAGTATACGGCCACTTTGAAAACCCTGAGTAAACTGGGACAAAATTTTCGGATTTTATTCCAAATACTTAGTATGACAGAATATGATAAAGGTTTGAAATCCTGTTTGTCTATATAGTTTATATGTTGCATCATATTGACCATCTGATGGCATTCCATTTAATTCTTGTCTCTTCATGAATAATGAAAGATTTTGTAACGGTAGATCCATGAAAAAAGTTTACCAATATACAAGTGGAGCTAGCTGATTGATTGTTGCATTCCATTCTACTTCTGAGAGAATCTTGAGCACTTACTGTTTTCTGCAATGCTGCTCTATTTGTTTATCATTCTCTGTTCTCTGTGTTTGTGGTGCATATGTGCATCTTCACATGATTTTGGTAGGTAGGCTGCATAACAAGGTTAGTGCCACAAAAGGGCGTACATCTTATTAGGCATGCAATATATCGAACACTGGAGTTGGGAGGAGAGTTCGTACTTCTTGGCTCAAGCCCAATCGAACATATTCAGGTAATAGCAAACAGTTCTTTTTGCACCTTAAGTTGGATATAATCTTTGCTTTTGCACCTCTAATGCAAAAGCATGTAGAGCCTTGGTCAATGCTTGTCCTTGGTTGGCCATCATTCACCAAAGGTGCATTTTCAAATTTATTGAGAGTATCTTTACCTCCTTTTTCATTTTTTGCAGAGGGAATTTGAGGGTATTGCAAATCATTTTCAGAATCATGATCAAATTCGGCTAATATTGAAGTTTGATGAATGTCTTTCCCGGCGTATTTATGCAGCATCTGACATGTTTATCATCCCATCTATCTTTGAGCCATGTGGCCTAACACAGGTATAACCAACAAGATTCCTCGGGCAAATTTTTTATATCGACAGACTTCCAGAATGTTGACACTAAAAGAGAAAACTGAAAGTAGTAAACTCGAATATAGTTGTAAACCATCCTTTTGGACTACCTTTTAGTGACATAAGGTTGCCTCGGTTGTATATTGGGAACCAAACATCTTACAGATCCAGTGCGTCATATGAAGTGATAGTGCCTGCTTTCGATTTTTTTTTTTGTATGTCTGCAGATGATAGCAATGAAGTATGGTTCCATACCCATAGCAAGAAAAACGGGTGGGCTAAATGACAGGTAGCAAACTGACTTTAGATGCATTTGAGATCAATGGTTAGAAAATAGTTTTCTGACTCTAATTCTTTGATTACATTCATGTACAGTGTTTTTGATATTGATGATGATACAATCCCTCTGCATTTCCGGAATGGATTTACATTCCTGAATCCGGATGAACAGGTGAATAATGATTGACAAAGTTACTATTTATTTACTTTCAGCTTGATATTTGAGCTAGCAATTCTACTAAAACAAGTAATATCTGTTTTGCAACCACTTTTATCTGTTAATGTTGGACAGGGCATGAACATTGCTTTAGAGCGGGCATTCAACTACTACAGGAACAACCCTGAAGTATGGAAAGAACTGGTCCAGAAAGACATGAGTATAGATTTCAGTTGGGAGTCTTCGGCATCACAGTACGAGGAGCTCTACGCCAAGTCAGTGGCAAGAGCAAGGGCATCCGCATTGGCAAATCGTGGATGGTCATGACTCATGAGGGCATCAGAAAGAGACCAAGACTGCAGTTTGATGACTAAAGAGGTTGGAACTGGAAGCTGTGTTGTGTGGTCAATCCAATTCGCATTTTTTTTTTCTTTTTTATACAAGCATACAGGGTGAATAGGCATATCTTGCTCCATAACACATCTTGTAAAAAGGTATATGGCATAGGAATAGGATTCTCTGTCCAATTTTATGGTGTCTTATTTTGTCTTATAAATTTCAGCTATTTATTTATGCGGGATTCACGTTCATTTATGTGGGATCTACGCGGGACTCACATAAATGAATAGTTAAGATTTATGGAACACAATAAGACGCTATAAAATTAGATAGGAGATTTGGATTCATGACATAGTAGTCATCAATAATGAAAGTTGCAACAATAAAATTTGCAAAGCATTCAAATTCAATTCGAGATTGGATTTCAAATTTATGGTTTTTACTTAACCAAATAGAAATAGAACTACTAAGTAGAATTGAACAAAATTAGTCCATCAAAGAGGCATCGTATTCACACTCACTATCTTCATCAAATTTAGAGAGCAGTTCACTTTCTAGGCACGAAGTTAGTGGCAATTGTTGTTGCTGGTCAGCCAAGTTCTGGGGAGTATTTTTACAATTAACAACAGCCCGAGCAAAGTATTTAAACAGTCGGAACATTATCAATCTCCCGTTCTTAATCTCCCTCATCTTTAATTCTGCGAAGGCCTCTGGGTCATCAGCCAACTCTAATGGGTCAAAAACTCTCACCCGAGAAAAGCGGGTTGCTCACCTCATCCAGTGGTTCGATAGCCACCTAATGGGCTAGTTTAATAAAAAGTTCATAAGTTGTTTTTTAGCTGAATGTATCAAGTTAACTATTTGATTATATTAAAAATTTGTTTAATTATGAACCGATTGAATCGGCTCATTTCAGTTAATTTTTTAAAAGCTCCTCTATAGGAGCATTTGAACCCTTCATCTAATTTAGTTGTTTATCTGATGCAAGGCGTCTGTTTCTCTAGGAATGTTGAGAAAACGATGGCTTATCTTCTGTCCTACTCCTGCATAGTATGCCCATCTAGATCTTTACGTTTATTTTGCCGGAATGTAAACATGGACCCACTAATACCTTTACCCTAACATATGTCTCTTCTATTGTCTACTAATGTCATAATATTCATATTTTTATAATTCATTTTAGACGTCAATAATTAATACTAAATAATATATTTAATAATAAATTAATATTACATGCCAAGAACTCTCAAGTGCGCTTATCAACTCCACTAAGTAGCCCAAATTGCCAATATATTCTGTGTAAGAATCAAGCTTGGGCTTCCCCAAGTAGTCAAGACCACCTTCGTTGAACATCTGAGCTCCAGCCTTGAACCACACTGCATTTTCGAACTCCATGCCAATAACTAAGGGAACACGTTACACGCACCCCAGAGCTCCCAACATACCTCATCTATAGTGGATCACCTCAAGCTCACGGTTCTTGGCGAATGTCACCGGGTTTGTTGAGAGTCCAACGGTGTTCTACCCTAAGTCGCCGGGGAACTCTCAGGTCAAATAAGACGGCGACTCTCGGAAAAAGGTCCCAAGTATTTTACACGGTCAGGTCTGTACGATAGACTGGTAATAGGGGTAGATTTAACGGATATTCTTATCGCGGAACGGTCGTTGCCCATCATCTTCACCGCATTGCCGGCGAATACTGGTGAGGAAAGAGCCAGTGTTGAGGTTGACATTATGCTAAGTAGAACTTCTCAAGGTAGGAGCCAAGGTATGGTCCTCTACTTTACCTGGTTTCTTTTGGAGCAAAAAGCCAGCTTTTCTGGTGATTAATGCATGGGTGAAATCCAAATGGAGTAAGAAGGGACCGGAGAAGGTCTTGTTACCTGAGGATGGGACTGTCTTGTTTAAATTTTTAGATGAAAATGGGCTCAATGACATCCTTGAGCAAGGAACTTTGGCATATAGGAGAACAACCTCTCTTCCTACGAAAACAATAGCCAGGTATGGAAATCAATGTTATAAATACCGTATCGATACTGTCACTAAATTGAGTTACAGTATGATAATGTATCAGTTTCGGTCAATACTAACTCGGCTAATTTTTAAAATTTATAAAATAGTCACCAAAATTTTTAATATATTTTATTGTTTACTTTATAATTTTACATCAACCTTGTCTCAAAAATTTTAATAATAAAAATTTAAAATAACATCAATTTATTTATTTTTATTAACATTAATTTTCAAATATTTATGTGACCACTAAATGAACTTGTTACATTCATACAAATGTATAATAATTTAACAATTATGATTACAAAAATTCTATTAATTTTTTTCTTACATTTTAATTTAGTTTGAGTTAAAATTTTTATCAGTTATATATTAAAGTTATCAACAACAATATTTTATATCTCAAAATAAAATAAAAATTTAAAAACTAATGTTAAATTGAAAGTTGATAAGTTCATATTCCACTGTACATATGACAGTCACTAAATATGTACTCTAGTGCAATCTTTTTGTTGTTTTATAATAATGTAGTGAAATTTAAAAAATAATACACTTATACGAGTTATTAATTTTTTAAAAATTTAAAAATTACTTAATACCACAAAAAAGTCATTACACATAATTATATTATAAAAAAATAAAGTTTAGCGACAGACATTACCGACAAAATGTGTAGGTTTCTTGCTGGAGCCCGTTTCCAAAGTCCAACATTCGGAAAGTCAAAATCGCGTAGAGGGCTTACATTACCAAGACTGAATACTATACACGAATTCAGCCCAAAAATTGTAAATCTTAAGGCCTAAATTGAAATTCAATTCCTTCAGATACTTTGCAGCTGTATGTCTTTAGTTTACTCCGAAACAGAAATCATCTCATTTGAATCTCTACAGATTAAAATATCATCAAAACACTGAAGTATGTTCAGTGGGATATCCAGTTCATATCCTTTAAGAGCACCCTCACTGTACCCGTCCCACTATTTTCACTTAATCTCTCTCCATACAATTCAGATAGCTTTACCTTTTGGTGGAGATATAGAGAAAAGTCTTACGAATCCAATGGTTCAAGAATCAGGTCATTTGAAGGTCTAGAGAAGAAGTTATGGCCAAAAGACTCCAACACGTTTCTGCCCTTACTTGGAATGTACATGCCTCAGTACGAATGCCATAACTTTTGCTACAGATGTCTGATTGACTTCGTTTTTGGACCATTGAAAAGAGGACTTCGAGATCTACAACTTTCATGAAGACCTCAAAGGCCAATTCTATCTTCTACCTTCTGTGTCGTCTCATTTTCTATCGTCTGCTTTCTTCCGTTTGCTTTTCTATCTTCTGTTTTCTTCCGTCTGCTTTTCTATTGTCTGCTTTCCTCCGTCTGCTTTTCTATCATCTGATTTCTTCCGTTTGCTTTTCTATCGTCTGCTTTTCTATCGCCTGCTTTCTTCCGTCTACTTTTCTATCGTCTGCTTTCTTCCGTCTGCTTTTCTATCTAGAACGTCTCCACTTACAAGAATCATAACTTTTGACT
>JANIJH010000002.1:36290170-36301484 GCA_024520975.1 Erythroxylum areolatum | reverse complement strand
GAAGGTTTAGACGTCCGTTCGTTACATACCTGATTGGCTTTTTAAGTTAAATTGTTGCAAGATTCAGATTTCAGACAAGTCGAACATTTTTGGGATTTTTGTATCATGTGCATATGAATTTTTGATAATGATGTTGTAACATGGCTTGGGATGCCATTTAGATTTTGTAAGTATGTATATCATGATGAAATTGATTATGGGTTTGTACATAGAATGGAAAAGTGGATTACGGTTGGGGTAAATGAATTATGAAATTGTAAATTGAATTGAGAAATAGGAATGTTTTGTGTATGTATGAATGTGAATGAATGTATTTTTGGATATTGGATAATACAACTTGGTTTCCGGACGGGGAGTCCGATGATTACTGGTTGTTGCTTGAGAAATATAGAAATGTAATTTGAACACTTTGTAGGTTTGGGTTAGTTGTAAAATGCAGCCGTTATGCTGCCGGGATTGTAATGATAAAAGAAAGATAAAAATGAGATATTGCATAATTATGAGAAATATTATGATTTGAGTTTTTGTTTTAGGATCAATTTCCAAAAAGTATTCATGATAAGGTTTTTACTCTTGCATGAAAGCCTAGGTGACTTTACAAACAAGCTTACAATGCTCTCATTTTTTAATTTTATATTTTGCTAGAAATTACTATAAATATGTTCAAGACTTAAAACATTTTTATCTTATATTTGTTCATTTTGTACATGGAGTCTCATTTTAAGATTTCGATTGAAATTTTAAAGATATAAATGAATTGAATTAACTTATGAACTGATACAAGTAGTTAATTTCCTAGCGTTATAATGAACCTTATGAATGGAAGAGTGGTGGAGAATCTTGATTAATGTGCTTGATCTATTTGATTTTTTTTAAATTATTTTTTATTTGAGTTGGAATGATGAAATTAATTTTCTTAAGAAAAAACAAATTCTTAAGTTAAGAGAATTTTGATGTATGCTAAATATGATATCTTTAGAGGATTTAATACTCAAAATGAGATATCTCTTACTCCATATTTTGTTTAGGCCTCTTCAAGAAATAGGAGAAAATTTAGAGAAAACAACACTTATATGCAATTATGTTCAGTTTGTGTTCCAAAAAGAGTCATTTTTATCCTTTATCACTCAACATACCCCCATGTTCGTTATTTTCAATAACATGTTGCATACATGTCTCTATGTTTTTCCCATGTTTTCCCATGTTTGTAGTGCTTATTTAATCCAAAAGTTGTAAAATATGATGAAAAATAACACAAAATGTATATGGAGGGGTGCTAGTGCCATGTTGGGCATTAAAAACTAGGATTTGAATTATTAAAAGAAGAGATAATAGGAAAGAAAGGAGTTTTTTTTTTCTTATCAAAGAAGATTTTAAAAGGAAAAAGAGTTAGTAAAAGCCAATTGCAATAGGGAAAGGGCAATGAAAAAAATAATTCAATAAGATTCATCAAGAATTCAGGATTCAATACTCATGATGATGACTTCTTTTTCTTACGTTCTTTCTTGTTTTTATATTATTATTTATTTATTCATAAAATAATTGAGATATAGATTTAGGTGGGATGAACCCTAGGATGAAATGTTTTAAATTGGTCTTTTTGATTTAATGAAATATCTAGTTTTCTTAAGTTTTATTCTTGTTCTTATAATTGATTAAATAGTAGGAATAAAAATTGAAGGTTCAATTATTTCATTCATACATTGAGATCAAGGGATGATGTGTATGGTTAGATCATAACATAGATAGTGAGGGTTAAGTGAGTTACCCATAAGAGAAACTGGCAATTTTTTGGGTTAGGATAAAACCTATCACGAGAGTTCACAATTTGCATTAATGAATTCTTAGGTTGTCTTGATTAGAAAAGAGATTTCAATTAATTAGATCTAAGGATAGGAGTTATATAGAGAGCATAATTATAGCATAAGAATTCTTACCATTGTAAGAAGCTAAAATTGTTCGTTAAATAAGGTAAAGTTGAAACATAGTGAAGTCTTAGGGATATCTTACATAAATCTAGTTTACTCATAGGTTTCTTTCTTCTTAATTATTGCTTTGTTTTGGTAATCTAAATTGTTTATCTATTCTCCTTTTTCCTCAAATCTCTGAATTGTTTATCTATTCTCCCTTTTCCTCAAATCGTATGTAATATTTTAGTTAATTAAGTTTATGAATAATTAGTAATTAATAACGAGTTATAGTGGGATTGACCGATACTCACTAGTACTAGCTATAACAACTAGTTCTAGTGGGATTGACCTATATTCACTAGTATTAGCTATAACTATACCATGCATTTGTGGTATAAAAAATATTACTAGGATGATTGTTTATATGAAGGGAGAAGAAGTCCTAAGTTCCTCAAATTTAAAGCATATTCTGGTATGATAAGGTCAATTGATTTAAAGGTTGGTATATTATTTAATTCAATTAATGCATTTAGACAAATTTAACATAAAGTTGAGAAGGGATTATTTGCATGTGAAGAGTGAAAAATCTAGAGCAACTGTTGTTTGTAATATGGGTGGAGAATACATACTTCTTTAACATAATCTGGTGCTGCATTTCAAATCAAGCCACACCTGTCCATCCATGAGTATGATCAAAAATATCAGAAACAGAAAATTAAGGCACTTTGAATTACAAAGTACTATCACCATAATTTTTAAGATAACCCTACAGTGGATATTATTGTGCTTAAAGGTACGCTTTTAAGGGATTTTAATGTTGAGATTATAGACAAAAAAAAAACATAAAAGTTAATAACTTTGCATTAGAGCTATAGACAAGTGAAAAGGGTAACCAATTCGAGAGATTGAGGAGCTATACGCTAAATTTCAACCTAGGTAGTTCTTGTGTAATCAAGCATCCGGGAGGAATATTTGATTCCATGTACATATTATTGGACACTTGTAAAAAGTGCTTCTTAGCTACTTATAGGCCTGTAATAAATGTTGACGTTTATAACAAATATATTTCCACTAACATGGGTTGTTGTTAGAATTGAGAATCAAGTCTCGTGAAAATAGTATGAATGACAAAAGGTCAAATTTAACTTTATATTACCATACGAAGATTTTTTTACATTCATTTATAACATTTACCAAGTGCATTAATAAAACTCACACGGTATCTTTTTAACAATGTTTAGACCATGTCTCCAATGTTAATATGACTAGTGTCGTAAAAAGAAATTGAGTTAGACATATCTAACCCAACCTTCAAAGCAAATTTAAGAAAATGAAAGTTATAAAGAATATAGTGTTAAATGTGGCAAGATCATACACTTTTAACGAATTTGAAAGGCATATGATTGTTATGTTTTAGTACATGTGAATTTAAATATTGCCATGCTAATGATTTTGACTGTATACAATTTTTAAAGGCATGTTATTTTCAGTTTTTTAACTTTAATAGATATAATTTCGTCAAAAAAAAAACTTTAATAGATATAAAAGGTACAAATAAATTGATCCATGTATTCTAGGTTTGCCATGTAAAATTTTCTGAGCATTCATCTGAATATCATAATAATCAATGTCGAGCTGTAAGTTACGTATGCTGAGTCCGCACGAGTTATATCGATTGGAGAATGTTGATGTTGGAGTTGCATTATATAACCACGCAAGCTGTATTCATAGTTAGGTATCGTGAATTGTGAGCATGGGACCATCATCCCTACACTCCAGTTTCTTCGTATCCCTCAAGCAGGTGATAGTTGTATTCATATTCATAATCTACATTCAAACCGTGCGCTTCTTTTATTATGTTTGAAAATCTTAAAAAATAAAAAAGTTTTCGCAGGTCGAGAAAAGATTGAAGCTTGAAAACACAGCACAGCAACCTGGGAAAGCATCCCCCCCATTGCCGCCGCCACAAGAACAACACCAAAATCAACTACCATTAACAGACCCTAATCACTCTCCAGTCGAATCTCTCAGCTTACCTATCTATCTCTACTCAGATCAAGAGCCCAGTACCAACAACCACGGAAGAAGCTCGGCAGTTTTTCAAGAAAGCGGTGAACCTCCGCGAGCATTCATGTCATGCTCTCAGCAATTATCACCAATCCAGGATAACTCAACTCGACAATCTTCCCAACTTCAAACCGGAAATGTCAATGAAGCCATTAGGGGTGACGCTAAAGAGATTGAACTCTTAACCCAGCTTCTGGGTTTGTCGGATGTAATTGGAAAAGAACAAGAACAAGGAAAAAGAAGGAAAGAAAGTGTTGTTGGTAGCGGCGGGGTTTGTGGATGCGATTGCGATTGTGGGTTTCATGAAAAGATTTTAGGGGTTAAGGGGCATAAATGTAAGAAGGAAGTGGGAAGATTGGAGGCTTGGATCAAATACTTTTTAGAAAGCGGAGGAGATGAAGGAGAAGAGAGGAGTGAGGATCTGAAATTGGTCTATTTGCTTTTGGGCAGGAGTGCAGTGGAGGGTGCTGATGGTGATTTTGGTGGCTTGGAGTTTCCTTCAATAATCGAGGAGTTTCTGAAGTTTGATCCACCCAGAAATGTGGAAGCGTGAAGGTTCGGTCTTTTGTGTGATTTCAATCTCTTTGAGCATTCTGACAAGTCATTATGGATTATCAATGTGAGGTGAAAAGATGTTTAAGATATCGCGTCAGGTTGTTTTTAATTTTCGCTGATTAAGTGGACATAGTTCCATCTTCTTCTTTCCTTCTTCTCTTTTTCGCTCATCCGTTAAAACTAATTTAATGACTGAAATAGAGCATCCGATTTATTTCCGGTTCAAAGCAGCTTAAAATTCATATTCATGGGCAAGTAGAAAATGATTGCTAGTTGTGAACAGAGCAGATGAAATAAGCTGGTTTTACTTTGTCAACCTGGAAATTCTTTGCTATAGTTGCAGCAATCAAAAACTTAACCTTCTGAATGTAGCTGGGTCTGGGCTACATTTCTGCTAATTTTTTAATTTCATATTTAAGTGAAAATAAGCATCATTGCAGAAGCTGTCCTTATGGGATGTTTGGTTGAGAGGAATTGGTATTTCATTGCGCATCTACTCTTGGTAATAGATTGGTACTTTGGATGGTTGAAAAAATTATACGATAATCTTAAGATTTAGTTATTCTTGAATTTGCAGAATATCTAAAGTCATTACCCCATGTCTTTAGGGTGAATCTGCACAGGGCGATGATGAACAGAACGCATTTGGTGTGGTTGATTGAGAGGATGATTGAGCTGCGAGTACCGGATTGCGCTGTGAAGGAGTGGAGCAAGCAGGGGAAGTTTACTGCCAATCTGCAGTGAGCCTTTTGGGACGATGCGTGGACGAATATCGTCCCCAGCCTGCCTGCCATTGTTCTCTGCTGTACTTGTAAGCTTGTGAATGCGGTTGCTGGTGGAACTATTTTGGCTTCTAGGCAAGTTTGATTTTACTGATTTCTGCTTTTTGGGTGCTAACAATTGGCTTTAGAGCATTGGATTTGGGTTGCCTTATTATAGTATTAGGAATCAATGTTAATTAATGTACTGGGTCAAATGATTCATTGAAGATTTTTGTTTTGATCAGCAATGATAGAATTTGGTGTTGCTAATTAGGGGTTTTTGATTCTGAAAATTGTTAATGACCGGTTCATTTAGCATGTTTTGGGTTGGTTGTTTAATTTATAGGTAGGGAAGAAGCTTGTAAAAGACTGGCTTCCAGTTCTGATTGTTTGCAAAAACAATGTATCTTTTGCTCTGCCCAGTAATCAACCACTCTACCTGGAACTGGAAGAGACATTCCTCAGAATTATCTCCACTTTTCCCATTTCAGATGCCCAGGAGTTGTTGAAGCAGTGCCTCAGCTTCTCAACTCGCAATGTTGAAGATTGTCCACACGTGGTCACTGCTTTTAACACCTGGTTTCGCCGCCCAACTCAGCGTCCGTGAGATTGATTGGCTGTATATATATTATGTATATATATGTATGTATGTATGAAGTCTTATGTTGTGAATAATAATAATAATAAGAAGAAGAAGAAGAAGAAGAAGAAGAAGAAGGACTATAATAAATATTTTAGTCTTTTTTTATAATTATTCTTTTATCATTCTAAATTTATACTTTTAAAAGTTATTATTAAAAAAATTTAATATAAACCGATCTGAATAATATTCATTCCATTCTTCGCATAGATATTGTTCTATTCCTTCCTTATTCTAGTATAAACCTCGTTCTATTCCATCCTTATTCTAGTATAAACCAAGAGTTTTAAGACAGAATTGGCATATTATATATCAGTGCTACCCAACGAATCAAAACCCTTTGGTTTTCATTGCCAGAAAAGATTTCTTAAGATCAAATGATGCTTTCTATCAAATGTACCTAAAATACATTTGACCAAAATTTAGGATAAAAGAGCACAATTTCCAATCGTGCGTACATCCAATGAGTGTTCTGAATCTGCTGTTTCCTTCCCGGTTCTGTTCGCTTTCAAGTCTGAGATGAGTGGTATGAAGGCATCTCCCCTTCTTACCTTCAGACTTTCAGTTTTCTAAGGCAAGACAACACCTCATTCATGTGTGGTCGATCTTCAGGGTTTGTGTTGGTGCAGAGCAACGCTAGTTTCAATAGCTCTCTCAGTGTTTCTTCCTGCTTGGAATAATTCATGGTCATCAATGGATCCAAGATTTGAAGAAGTCCGTTGGCGCCATTGTCAATGGCTTTGTTGACGAGTAGAGGGAGACTGATCGGTATCCCATCTTCTTCTGTGACCCCAGTTGGCCTTATTTTCGTTAAGAACTCCATTACTATGATCCCATAGCTGAAGACATCTACTTTTGTTGTGACTTTGCTCATATATGCAAATTCTGTAAAAATCAGAGGATGTTGCGATTTACCGCAAAATAAATTTGGAAAAACAAATCAAAATGAAGCTTGCAGCATCGAACTGCCAAGAGAAAGCAGATGACAAAATAAGAGATAAAACAGGTGCTTATTACTTATAGTACACATTTTCGGGCAGGTTATTGTCATCCCCTACAAACAGCGAATACAAAAACATCATGCTAGGACCTGGAATTTATGTTAAGCAGTTCTCTATAAAATCTTGTTATACTCTGGAACTTCTAAATTCATGTTGATGATAACTGATAAATAATACAGGTGTATCAGCGGCAGTGCCAACTTTGCCAAGGAAAAGTGGACTTGGCTTGAAAATAAAGGAAATGAATTGCTTACCTGGTGCTAAGTAGCCAATGGTTCCTTCAAAAGCTGATGTTGAGGAAAGTTTGCTTCCATCCTGGAAATGAACACCCAGTATTCGAGCAGTTCCAAAGTCGCTGACATGAGCTATCCATTTATCATCTAACAGAATGTTGGAAGGCTTCAAGTCACAATGAACAATGGGGAAATCATAGCCACAATGCAAGTAATCCAATGCATCTGCGACTGAAATACACACATTTATCCTCTCAGATAGTGTCCACCTTGACCGATCAACCCAAGGTTCATGTATGATGGTCTCTAAGCTCCCATTCTGCATGTATTCCAGAACTAAAGCTTTTAGCTTAGAACAATCCCAGGCGTAGCCAACTATCTTTGCGAGATTCCTGTGCCTCAATTTGCTCAATGTCTTGACTTCCCTGTAGAAGCACTTATCAGATTCTGCTGAGAACTGCTGCAGATTCAACTTCTTTACAGCTACAATCTGTCCATCTTCCAGTTGACCTTTGTAGACCGTACTCAATCTGCTGGCGCCAATTATATTCTCATTGGAGAACAAACTGGTAGCATCTTCTAATTCTTTTTGATCAAACCTTTTGAGTTCCAATGCAGCAGTAAATTCTGGCACCATACCATTTTCTATTTCTATTGTAGATTTTCTAGCACGTTGAAGGAGCACTAAAACGATGAATACCATAACCAGAAGCGCAAAACCTAATCCAAGGGCAAGGAGAATCCATTTTGTTTTCTTAGAGAAGGCTTTAGAACTCCTCTTGTAGCAAAAACCAAGATCTTTGGTTCCACACAGAGCAAGGTTTCCAGCCAAACTTGATGCATTAATGCTTCTAAAGACACCGGTCCGAGGAACAGGACCCTCAAGTTGATTGGAAGAGAGGTTAAGGTGTTTCAAGTTAGAAAGGTTGGCAAAGTGCTCAGGAATTTGGCCTGTCAAATGATTCTGAGAAAGATCTAGGGTGTTTAGAAGCTTAAGTTGTGCCAACTCTTTAGGAATTTGACCATTTAAATTGTTCCCGGATAGGTTCAAACTGGTAAGCATCTGCATCTGTGAATACGCTTTACCTGGAATTGAACCTGATATTTGGTTCCTTGACAGATCAAGAGAGAAGAGATTTCTGCAACCTTCAAGTGATTTCGGAATGACACCTGACAGATTGTTGTTTGAGAGATCAATGGCTTGTATTCCTTGCAGCATTCCAAGCTCATCTGGGATGCTCCCATCCAAGAAATTATATGACAAGTTAAGGTATATCTGCATCGTTTTCATACTTGCCATTACAGATCTAGGAATTGATCCTTTCAGATGGTTGTGAGAGAGATCAAGAGTCATGAGTCGATTGAGATGACCAATACTCACTGGAATGGGCCCGTTGAGCTTGTTGCCATGGAGATCCAGGTATGAAAGCATATCAAGTTTTGAGACTGTGTCTGGAATTGGACCTGTGAGCCTGTTAATTGCTAGATTGAGAAGAGTTAGTTGTTCCAATTCAAAAATGCTCTCTGGTATTGCTCCTTCTAGAATATTTTCATGCAGGGCAAGCCCTTGTAGGTGTGACAGCCTGGACAACTCCGGAGGGATTTGGCCCGAAAAACTGTTTCCAGAGAGTGACATCTTAATCAGCAGGGTCAAGTTGCCAATCTCTGGTGGGATGCGCCCTGCTAACGAATTGAAGCCCAGGATCAATGTGCGGAGATTATAGAGTTTGCCAATGCTTGGTTTCACTAATCCACTGAAATTGTTTTGTCCCAAACCTAAGGAATGAAGTTGGGAACAATCATAAAGGTCATCAGGTATTTCCCCTGCCATTTGATTGGCTCCCAGAGAAAGAAATGTCAGGTTATGCAATTGTCCCATACCTCGAGGGATTTTTCCTGAAATTCTATTATAGGTTAAATCAATTGCCAGAAGTTGGGTGCAATTCGTGATGCTGGAAGGAATGAATCCCTCAAGAATGTTGTTATTTAGGCTAAGGTTTTTCAAATTCGAAAGGATTCCAATCTTTGATGGAAGCTTCCTGGTGATGAAGTTGAAGCCCGCGGAGAAGTATTCTAAACTTGTCAGGTTTGTTATCCCTGAAGGTATCTCCCCAGTTAACTGGTTTGAGTGCAGTGTCAAAACCCTTAATGACCGCAAAAATCCTAGACTTTGAGGAATCGATCCAACTAACTGATTCTCAGAAAGTCCTAAGTGGGTCAAGGACTTCAAGTTGAATAAGGAGAGAGGGATAGTGGAATTCAGGTTGTTCTTGTACAATCTCAATGTTTCTAAGTTGGTCAAATTTCCAAGCTCGGAGGGAATGGCTCCACTAAGCTGATTTATGTACAGTTCAAGATTGACGAGCTTCTTGCAAAGTCCTAGTTCAGGAGCGATTTCTCCAGTGAGAGAATTTTCGAGCAAGAGAAGGTACTGCAAGTTCAGCAAGTTCCCAATTTCTCTAGGAATTACACCAGACAGAGAGTTTTGGCTCAGGTCTAAAGTTTGCAAAGCTTGCAACTTTCCAACTGAAGCAGGTATTGGACCAAGTAACTTATTTCCATATGCCAAAAGAGTTTCAAGATTGACCAAGTTGCCCAAGTTTTCTGGTATTTTGCCAGTTAGATTATTAAAAATCAGACTTAACTCTACTAAGGTGGTCTGGTTAAAAATGCTTTCTGGAATGCTTCCATCCAAGAAATTATGACCTACGCCTAAAGCCTGCAGGTTCGGAAGATATCCTAGTTCTACTGGGATTGGACCAGTTAGAGAATTGTTATAAAGATTCAATACAGTCAACTGGGAGCAGAGTCCCAGCTGAGCTGGTATGTGTCCTGTGAATAAATTGGAGGTAAAGTCAAGAACCTGGAGGTTTGAAAGGTTTCCAAGAAATGGAGATATGACACCCTGAATTTGCGTTTCAAAAAGGATGAGGGAAATGACACGCTGAGAGAAATCGCAAGCAATGCCCGACCAGTTGCAATGATGAGTTGCATGCGTCCAGTCAGTGAGTGCTCCTAATGGATCACGAGTGGTGGCATTCTTGAAGGCCCTTAACACCTCAACTTCAGTTTCTATGGCTGCTTCTGCTGATAGAACAGAGACCATGACCGAACAGAGAACAAGCACGTGAAAAGAAACCTTTTGGAACCCCATTTCCGTAGGAATTGGTTGGAACAAATATGACAGACAAAGATAGAACTGGGAGGGTCTTATACAATGGAAAATAATAATATGATTGGATCTTTTGTTGACCCACGAATCCTTGGTCAATATTAAAACAAGTAAACGGTGTGATCCAGTGAATGTTCTTTGATTTATGTAACGTTGAGCTTCAAGTCTACCATTAAGACAAGACAGACGTTTGACTATCCCGTGATAGATATGGGCAACATTCCACTACCTACCGAGGAGAGGGCTGGCAGAATGTCTTCATGGGGCCCATTCATTTTGTACATCTCCAGTCACATCACTTTCCATTTCCACCCAACTCAATCTTACCATTCCATATCAACGTAAGCTTACCCACTCTTATGGTTTACGAGCGGTTTTATATTTTTCAACTTGGATTCGCCTATAGAATATAAATCATTTATTGGATCGAATGATTTTGCATACCTGTATTTATGATTTTGTATTTATTGTGGAAAACTTTTTTATTTCCTCTCATCTTCTTTTATCGAATTTTTCAATGGTTCAGAATGTTATCATTTTATATAAATTTTATTCAACTTATATTACATTACTAATGGACATGTCCTTTGATAATTGGAAGAGAGAGAAAAAAGATCTTTGACTCATTTGAGATCCATTCTATAATACCCAATAACTATTATCTTGGGTACTTTTCATTGGACTCAAATTTTATAAATGACATGGGACATAAAATAGTCTAACAATCTCCCACTTGGCTCATGTTACGACTTGGTGATTCAATAATAAAACTTTAAGTGCACACAATATATGAATCAATCAAGTCATCCTTAATTGAATTAAGCTGATAGGATCATGGCGGTCACAAGTTATAGAACCTGATTCCTTCCATGTATCACAAAATCAACTCTACTCAACAAACTTTAAGTGAGTAACTAGGTAATTGTTATCTCACAAATAATAATTATTGTATACAACATAATATGGATAACCAAT
>JANIJH010000002.1:36185554-36199959 GCA_024520975.1 Erythroxylum areolatum | reverse complement strand
AAATGAGGCTATTATCGTTTACTCCAAGCCCCCAGAAGGAATTGCAGATACTCATATCAAGCAGGTTGTTGGGTTCACGAGAGTTTATGTTCCCCAAGGACAAAGTGTGAAGGTGGATTTTGAACTCGATGTCTGCAAAAGTTTAAGGCTCATAGAATACAATGCTTACAGTGTTTTACCCTCTGGTCGCCATACTATTGTGATAGGAGATAACGTTGTATGTTTCCCAGTTCAGGTTAGCTTTTGCTAGGTTTATTAACTATGTTGTCCAAACCACTCGTAGTATCCTTGGCTTCTGCTTGTGAATAATATAATTTGTTTCTAATAATTTAGATACAAACCTTCCTCCCTTCCTTTTACTTCTTTTCAATTGTAACTAGATCCAAACCTTCTAAAAGATTAATATTCTATTTTGATTTCAAATAATCAATGAATATTTTAAAATAATAATAATAATAATAATAATAATAATAATAATAATAATAATAATAATAATAATAATAATAATAAAAGATAACAATTATCTTTTAAAATAAAAGTTTAAATTATATTGAAAAACTAACAAAGTTAAATTACTGAAACCAACAATGTTAGTTCTAAATTTTCTTTAACTATGTTGGAAATATTGTTAAAATTGATTTAAATTAAAAACTTTCATTGCTAATCATTTGACCCAAAGGGGATCGAAAACCCTTAATGGTCCTTTTATCCAAAATAGGCATTGGTTTTTTTGATTAAGTAAGAATCAAACCCCGATGTTATATAATTTGCCGTGGAGAACTGGAGATCAGAGTTGAAGTTAGAAAAATCAAACATGAACGTTAGAACTCTGAAGCAATGGCGCAGCTTAGTGAAGGAAGCTTTGGATAGAACCTTCCTAGTTGCCAATTGTCTATATATGTCTTCTCCACGTCACCAACACTTACCTTTCTATTATTGGATAAGCGAAGCTCACTTTTATGAGAGATCTTTATCATGTATTTAGCGAGGGAACATATTTATAGACTTTGATATCACACTTTATCTCAAAATCTTAAAGCATTAGATTTATGGGTTCTTTTTATTCATATGTTTTTTACTAGTTTCATCTTTTTTTAACGTGAGATTTTTACTTATACTTGACTTCCTAACAATCTTCCCCTTAAGTATGAACTTTCACGTTGGGCTTGGGCTCCTCCTTGAATGAAAGCCTTTTACTTAGCAACTCAAGTATATGACTTCACCAAGAATTCTTTTACTACACTGGTTTGGGCCCACTAAGAGTCTCCTTACTCTTCTTTATGGGAAAGCAACTACGAGATTCTTACTACTGTCTATATACTTGTCCCTTGGCGAACCATCAGCTCTGATACCTCTTTGTAGTAAATAAGGGAGATAGACAGATAAAGGAGAATACTCAAATAATCTAAATAACTCACTTGATTTGGATTTCTTGTCTCATTTTGAAAATGAACTAGTACATAGTATTTATAGATACTCAAGACACCTTTTTGAAACAATACAACTCTTGGAAAACATAAGATGGTAAATGCAAGATACATTTATAAGAAAAATATAATGAATCTCAAAATACATGAACTAAATAATGAATCAAGTTTAATTAAATGCTCCACAAATATAGTTGCATTTTTCAACATCCTTCCTTAAACTTGATTCTTCTTGGTAACTTCAATCCGTGCACACAACTTAACAAAACTTTCAAACTTCAATCTTTTGATGAAAATATCGACTACTTAACTGTCACTTTTTACATAAGAAAGCTCAACTTCTTTGTTCTCAACACACTCTCTTATGAAATAAAATTTTGTATCTATGTGTTTACTTCAATCATGGAACATAGGGTTCTTCCTTAATGCTATAACATATTTGTTATCCATAAAAATAGAGGTTGTTCCATCTTGAGTCACATGCAACATCTTCAAAAACTTTCTTAACCAAATTGATAGATATATACTATTAACCATGCAAATGTGATAGCATAGTCTTTGGATGTTTTTCATTGAATAATTATTTAATTGTATTCAATTGGAGATTTGTAGAATATGAATATGTGTTAATACATTTTGTATGTATCTAACTGGACCAAGTTGAGAAAGGTTATTTTATACTGACCATTAAAACATATTCTTGATGACATTAGAAATAAGATTTATGTTCTTATTCTTGATTTAGTTAATATGAGCAAGTATACGTTGTCTTGTGCTTTAATTCATTTAAGAGTGAGTTTCAATTATTGAGACAAAAATACTCCGTAAATTAGGCAAAGGAAATTTGTGTTTGTGAAATATTAATTAATGATAGAATCCATGTCTTGGTATAGAAAATGATGATACACTTTAAGTAAGCTTATAAGGTTTCATTATGTAAACCCTACAGTTAGATTTTTAATCCAATATATGAAATAAGTTGAGCGACAATCTTAAAGATTAAAATTGTTATTTAAATAAATTGTCAATAATTTATTTTATTTGACAAGCATTTGTAATCTTAACATGAGAAACATAATTTATTATGCTGTAGAAAGTTAAAATTAATAAGGAGTTTAATCATAAATTTTTATTGAAATAATTTATGATTAATTATAATAAGAATATACTGGTCCTGTATAGGTTCTTATTATAATTTTAGTCTTATTAATGTTTCCCTATGGTCCCTGTCGTGCCTTAATTGTTTGGATCACACGTGTGCTATTTGTAATTTAAATAAGTAACAAATTATTTCAATTAAAAAATTTTATTTATTAATATTTTAAATTAAATAAAAAATCTGTTGATTTGAATTACAAACCACATATAAGAAAACCGTATAATCTTATCGATAACTTCTTATGCGGAAAGGAGAGGATTTTCGATATATATAAGCTTTTCTTCCTATCGAAGAGAAGTTGGATTATTATTGGAAAACATAGAGAGAAAACAAAAAATCTCTTGAAAACACATGATCTATTCTTTCTGCCCACTCAAAAATAGGGGTTACAAAAATAATTAAGGTTACACGGCAGAAGGCTGTAAGGATAAAAAGATTTGTGGAAAGAAGATTTTATGGAAAGAAGATCAGTTAGCGATTCCGTGCTTCAACAGGTTTGTCTTGTTTCGATTCTTGTGATTGATTTGCCTGTATGTGTATTTCTGATCCTGGGTTGCTTCTGCTATGAATACTATTGATTTCATCACAAATTGCATATATGATACAAGAAGTAGTTGCAACATATTATGCAGTGTTTACTGTCGACCTTGTTAGTTTCAACTCTCTCACTATCAGGTTTCTTTTTTCATTTCCCCCCTTATGTTGTCTTTTCTTAATCTGGACCTGTTACACACGTATGGACCGTTTTCTACTAAACCTCACCAGTGACCTGATCCTTGCGGAGAGGATAACTCCTAGACTTGGTAGGGTGGTTCAACACTCTAGAAAATGTACGCACTTGCCAGGAAACAAAAGCTATAATAGCTATTGTTCATGAACCGCAAGTGCACAGTTATCGAACTGAATAATAAATTGATAAGAGTCGAGTTGTGTCCATAGGGATTATAAGAAAGTTCAATTCTACGCTAGCTAACGGTATTTGAAATCGAGTTAAGTGAAATTTTAGGAAATTAAAATTATTGTAAAGATTTTTTTTTTAAAATTTAAATAAATTTCTAAACAACTACCCAATTCACTACGACCAAAATAACTATTAATATGAAAAATTTGTGCAGTAACTAATTAAGAAAAGATTGCAACAATTGACTAATTAAAAGTATTAACTTTTATGAGGAATGACTTTCTCTTAGGGAATGATATTTTTGTCAACCTTAATATTGAATTAGCTATCATCCACAAATGAAATATCCTAACCTTGTAGGTGAATTTTAAGAGTAATTAATCCCCTTTTTCCAAAAACGAATTAATCTATCCACTCTAGACGTCACTTAGTAATCCCTTATTTAAGTTCTTCCTCAAGTTTCTTAAGTCCCAAACCTTCAATTTTCACCTCCTAAGTTTCTTGGGTCTCCCAATTCACAAGAAAATCCTAGTCGAAATTTCTTTCAATCTTCTAGCAAAAACTTCCTTTTTCTAAAGGCAAATTTATATTAAGGCAATTTTCAATAATCCAAAGGAAGAACAAATAAACCCAAGAAAAATCAACAAGTATATGAATATTGAGTCATGGATTCAACAAAATTCAATATTAAAGCATCAATAAAATATCAAATCCCTAAGAGAAATTAAGAGTTTAGCTACAAATCATCAAGCCAAGCAATTCAAAAATATAAACGCTAGAAAAATTCATAAGGAATCAATTATAAAAGAAGAACAAAGCTCTCTAATCTCCTTTGCGTGGTTGCTTCCTTGGCGGTGAATAGATGCTGCGTTGTTGGGTGAATCAGGGCTGCTACGCTGGTGGAGATTCTGCTGAAGTGGGAACAGAGTTGTCTTGATTCTAATAGATAAAAGCTGCGTTGATGGAGTTGCGTGGATGGCTAGTGGATGGGGGTAGCTTGGTGGAAGCAGCTGCGTGGATGATGTAGGCTCTTTTTCTCCCTTGTTGCGCGCGTTGTGAAAGTATGAAGGCTACTGCTGTCTTGTGGGAGTTGCGCGAAGTGGAGTGCTGTTATGAAGAGAGTGTTGGGAGTCTATGGAGGCGTTGGTGTGGAGGCTGCGTGATTGGTTTCTCCCAAGCTACTACGTGAGTGTTGGAACTTGGAAACAACCTTGTAGTGTTAGTGGAAGGGCCACGTTAGTGGATGGGAGGGCTGATTGGTGGAGGCTTGAAGTTGTTTTCTTATTGTTGAAGTGGTGATGAAGGCTCATGCTTACAGTAATGAGTGTTTGGATGAATAAAAATTGAAGGCTTAAAGTGGGTTGTTTTGGTAAGTGGGGGCTGGCGGAGTGGAGGTTTCCGTGAGTCGAGAGTGAGCTGGAATAAAATGGAGCTGTCTTTGTTGAATGATCAGAGGATGGAGCTAGGTGCTGCACGTGTATGAAATCGGTAAATGTGGGGGCTGAATCGTGGGTGTATAGGAGCTTGCGTTGATGGAAGTGCAGGTTGTGATGGTGGGGGCTGATGCTTGGGTGTTGCTGTGGATGGGAGTAGCTGTTTTGGTGGAGTGAAATATTGAAATGTGGGGTTGTGTTGTGCATGGATGTGTAGTGGAATGGAGTGTGGGGCGTTGTGCGTGCTGGAGGTATGGAGAGGCTGCCTTGGTGGAGAAGTGGGGATGTGTTGTTGGTTGAAATGGGATCTAGGTGGGGGCTGGTGATGCGTGAATCCTTGGCTGGTTGGTGAGTGAAGACAGCTGCATTTGTCAATGAGAGGAGCGTTGGAGTGGGGCTGATTTTTCAAAACAACTCCAATTTTTTAAGGTCAATTTTAACAGTGCATAAAAACTAAACGATGACGACTTAGGAGCTCAAATTTTATTAGTATCTTTGTCTTTAAGTTAGCTTCACTATGAGACTTGAATCACTGAATTTCACCATCTGAGTCAAAAGTTATGATTGAAACATCGTCGAAAGGTTATTCTGACGATCCAAAATCTGACGCAACTTTTGGGAATTTATTTATCCTAAATTCCAGTTCAGAAAAATTTGCAATTGGTTCCAAAAAATCCGTCAATGAATCAAAAATTTAAGTACGAAATTTTAGAATTTTTGGCTAAACCAGTCTCGAGATAAAAATCCTACAATGATTAAAGGTCAAATATGTCAGAAACTCAAAAACAATGCAATTCGAGTATATTTGTTTCATTTATGCATTTTATATCAACGAACTTCGAAGAATGCTAAAACATGATAAGCTAGCTGTAGATGAACATAATATGAACGTAAATGACTCTGAATTAAGTCCTAAAGATATATGAAATTATGAGCATATCAGCTATTAACGTACCTATACATTACAAGAAAAAAAAATCTTTGTGAAAAAGTTACCAACGGAAAATAAATCTTTCCTTATAGGAAACAAATTTGGCAACGTACTAATGGAAAGAAAAGTAAGAGATATGGTCATTGGTAAATTTAGCAACAGAAGCTTGTGTATTTGTCGGTAACATTAGTGACAGAATTTTGGATTTCCGATGATAAGTTAAAGAAAATTTACCCACATATTTATAGAATTTTGTCATTACTTTGCGGATGGAATCTCATTATTCTATCAGTAAATTTGCCAACGGTAAATCGTATATCTGTTGCTAAAATTGCTAATGAATATTTATGTTTCTGTCACTAAATTTACTGACGAAAACATTAACCGTCGCTAAATTTTTACTGACAGAGTGATATATTCTGTCGATAACTTATGAATAGATTTATTTATTCCGTGGCTAATTAGCAATTATAGGATCATGCTTATTTAGGGTTTTAACAAACATAACTCAATTAATGAATGGATTTATACATAAAAAAATTAATCATACAAATCAATAATCAATCATACAACCTAGAAAGCCCACTTGAATGAACATTAGTTATTATCTTTACAAATATAAAGTGTAGCCTATACTAAATGTCGCTAGTACAATTTTCCAAAATCGTAGCCTATTGAAATAATTTCGCTAGTGCTAGATGGTTCTTTTTTTTTTCAAAACTATTGCCAAAGTTTAGTATAGGCTATGTTTTATATTCGTTGCTAATAAGATTTCGCGACGTTTTTAATTGTGAACTCTAGCTATAAAAAATATTTCATAGCTAATAAGATTTGGTGACATTTTTGAACTTAACTAGGAAATATTTTCTAAACCTACAGATTCCATAATATTAGCTACGGAAATAAATTTCATAGTAAAAAATATTTGACCACAAAAATATATTTGTAGCTAAAAGTAAACTTTTGGCTACAAATTAGAAAATCATACCTAAAAGTAACTTTTGGGTACGAAATTTAAAAACCATCACCTATTGACACTACAATAAAGTTGATATTTGACTAAAACATTGTCGCTAAATATGTAAAAAAAAAGTCGTATATTGTTTTTAGCTACATTTCTATTTCGTGGCCTAAAAAGTTGTCAAATTCCTATAACTGTAAACTATAAGTGACATTTTAAAAAATCGTTGTTAATAGTTTTTAGCTATTTTTTTAGTTAAATAATATTAGGTACATTTACAAAATCATTGTGAAAAGTTTTAACTATATTTTAAGAAATTTAGCTAAATGCTTAACTATATTTTAAGAAACTTAGCTAAATGTTTTGAGTTACGTTTGCAAAAACTTAGCCAAATATTTTTAGTTACTTTTTATAAAACATAGCCAAATGTTATAGAATGTTGTGATAAATTATTTGTTAAATTTTTAATCCACATTATTAAACAATATATTTTGTATACAATGTATAGCTTTATTTTTTTATTGTAAATTCATTAAAAATAAATCTATAAAAATATTATTAATTCAAAATACACTAAAAATATTTTGAGTATTGAGATAATAAGTACTTGCTTCTAATTAAAGGAAACATCATATAACTTTACCATTCACGATATAATCACTTACTAGTTGCATCTTCATCAATTCAGCAATCCGAGAAAAAAAGCATTAAATTTAAATTGTTATGGATATAGGAATTGAAAGAAAAAAAGTATATGAGATATAATTAATGCCTTTCACTTTTCTCTTCATTTCTACCATAATTAAGGCTCACAACATAATCACTCACTAGTTGCATCTTTATAATCAATTCAGCAATCTGAGAAAAAAAGTATTAAATTTAAATTGTAATGGATATAGGAATTGAAAGAAAAGAAGTATATGAGATATAATTAATTCCTTTCACTTTTCTCTTCATTTCTACCAAAATTAAGGCCAAGTAATCTTTTGAAACATATCATGTATTGCTAATTTTGCTCGAGTTTCTTGTCCTGATTATTTCAGCTTGTAATGCAGCCTTAAGCTTGTTGTTTTCCTTTTGAAGTTGTTGAATGATTGTTTTATATGTTGATGTTGAAACATTTAGCTTAGGGTCATAATCAAAACCTTTCACATAGCTATAATATGTACCAAGTGTGGCATCACAAAAGTCTTGTTGCACTAAGTTCATTCCCCTCTCACAAAGATTTCTCTAATAATTCTTATATCTTATTCTAAAAGTAAAAAAGGAAAACTATTATTCAATCCGAATATTATTACTTATTACTACATTAATAAATGAGCTAAAATATTAAACAAAGTTTTAATTTTCTGCTTCTTCTGACACTCATCCTTTATCTTCTTTATGGTGATTAACTAACTAACTATATATAGTGTGGTTTCATTATTATGAACTTCAACACCTCTTGTTTGACTAAATTTGTCATTAAAGTACTAATATCATCATTCTTAATAAGTATATAAGAGAACTCTTAAGTAAGAATCAATTAGAACTCTTTATTATAAACCCAAAGACACTAGAAGGAAGTCAAAATGGAGGAAGTTCTCATTAATGAAAAAGATATCTTCATCTTTAAAATAGAAGTAAAAATGGGTTAGGAGGAATTTTTACTAGAGATAAATGCAAATTCACTCTTCCAATTGATTCATCAAATTTGATGATTTAGTCACTGAATTATTCTCAAAGTTTTGAGTAAGAGTAGGTATGGGTACAAAAATACAAAGATATAGAGGATGATGAATGTAAATGAGAAGTCCCACCACTAAATATAGTGAAAATTGAAAGAGGGATGTATCTTCAATTAATGAAGCCGAGAAGAAAAGGGTCATTAATAAACAATCAAAAGCTGAAAATAAAAGGAAGATGTCCTTAATTTTAATTGTTATGCCAAGAAGATTATCAACTAGATCCTATAACTTGATGACCACTTTTACAAGACCTACATCTGTGAAATGTGGAAGGTTGGTTAACTTGGTACTTGACAAAGATGAAAATGGGATCGTAGCTCACGATGGACTAAATGAGAAAGTGAAGTGGTTGCTTGGTGACAGGAATACAAAAGCGAGATCATTGGAATACATGGAAATGGTTGGTAGAAGTATTGGAGAAGGGGGTGAATCTACTACAAATCTTAACAACTTCATTAAGTGGCTGAAGGCATGAAGGAATAAGGTTTCTCTTCGCTGGTGCTCGGTGTTTAGAAAGATGAAAGAATTAAGAATGAAAGAATAAGCTTACACCCACCCATGACAATATATAATTGATTTTATTATTGCACTTAGTTTGCTTCATTCTGTAATTACCCAATAAAAAATTCTTTGTTGTCCATACGATCACAATCTCATTGTAATTAAGCTGGGTCTTATGTATGAACATGTCAAGTGAAACGTTCACAGTGTGCCACGAATTAATGTGTGAAATGTGATCAGAAACAAAAACTCAATTGAGCTTTTGACAAGAAAAAATTTAATAATTGAATGAAAATCTTAACTGTTGCCATGGGACTGTACGGCAGACTGCAAGGAACAAAGGATTGTGCTAACAGTTGCATACCTTCTTCCCAAACATCTCGTGCAAGCGAAACACAAAATTGTGCTGATAAACTAATAAGAATGAACTAATTAAAACCCCAATTACCTATAGAAGAATAACCCTCGTGTGAATAGGCAGAACAGCACTTGGAGGAGAAGACCCTCTTGTGGACTGCTAGAAGAAGGCAATAGGCAGAACAGACGAAGATGAAGACTGCTGGACGCACGCTGGAAGACGAGAAATACTGGACGCAGAACATTCAATGGAGACGGAGGACGAAGATTGTTTCTAATTAATTTGGTTTATCAATGGGCAGAAACGACGTCGCAATAGTAATAATAACTATCGTAACTATTCAATATGATATCAGAACATGCATCTAACAATATTCACAATACATTTTTCAAAAAAGAAAAAAATCACAACACATATCAATAACATACAAGGCACTAACATTATTATATTTAATTTGTTGATGGGCATACATGCATATATCGTATATTTACAACATCCAAAATACGTACTACAGGCACAAAGTAAATCATATGTCAATTATTATACTCAATCAAGATAACAATCATGATTAAAAATTCTCAATTAATCAAATCCCTAATTATAGGGTCATGCTTATTTAGGGTTTTAACAAGCCTAACTCAATTAGTGAATTGATTTAATCATAACAAAATTAATCATACAACAAGCCTAGTTGAATGAACATTAATTACTATCTTTACAAATACAAAATGAAGCTTGTACTAAACGTCGCTAATAGTTTTTAAAAGCCAACGAAACTAGCAAAATTATTTCAACTAAAATCATATAGTCAAGTGGTGACTTTTTTAGATATGATTTTCAAATTGTAGCCAAAAAATAGTAACCAAAATGCTACTTTGTTGTAGTGAAACTCACATTATGCTACTCACGTTACCATCCTTGATGTTACCGTTTTAAAAGTTTTTTTTTTCATGATTTTGATTGATATTTGTTTCAAAGTAACTAGTCTTTCATTTTAATGTTGCATAAAATCATTGTTAAAAGTAGACATAATGTATTTTTAAACCATATGTTGAAAAGTCAGCTACCTAAACACTTTTAGGTAAAAACTTATAGTCTCATTTAGTTGGAGTTTGATTGGCGATTTAACTAGCAAATCAATACATTTAGCTGCGTATTCCATTTTTATAAAATGTTATATTCGAAATACTAAATAAGTAACAACAAACACATGTTTTTTCATTTTAAACGTCTGATATCAACTTTCAACTTGATTAACAAATATTTTAACAACATGTTAAATTTCATCAAACTACAAAAATCATAAGCTTAAAATCTTTATAAAAGACTTTCTCCTCATTAAAATAAGTTTTGTACATAGAACTTAATTTGTTTTTGAAAATGTAAAATGGATTAATTGAATAAATGAGCACGTTTACAAGAGATAGACATACAAGTGAAACTCAGTCGTTTGAGACATCCAAACCTTTCCTAAAACGACATAGCTCTATAACAAACTAAATGCAACGTAGAAATATAACAATTAATACAAAGGTGGTCAAGTGCTTTCATTCAGTTCAAGCCTCCAGAAGGGAAAACCCACATTAGGGATTCCTTCTTCCTTCTCCTCTTCGAAGGTCATGCCTTGTCCTCACACTTATAAGGTAAGACTTTCAACGCCTTTAGAATGTGTTGTTGCCAGGATCTGGTTCTTGCTCCTCTTTCCCTCTCTGATAGATTTCATCGTACATACATGGGGATTACAACGCACCATAGAGTCGGATCCTCCATGAAATGTAACACTGTCCTACCCTGCGCAGCTCGATTGTTCTTCAGGGAAGAGGTTTTTCCTTCTGATGCACTTACTTTTAGAATCAGAGATTTTATTAGTTAATTCTTCATGAGGTTGCTAAAAAAAAATTGAGTTATATGTAACTCCAAATCTTAGGAAACTTCATGCATAAGCCACTGACCATGAAACTCAAAGATAAACCACTAGTTTTAGCACTAGTCAATATCTGAAAAAAGATAACTTAATGTAAGTTCAACAAAAAAAACCATATTAAATAAATCAAAATTGAATAACTCACTCATTATACACTCATTCCACCATATTTTAAAACTATGTCTTAATTTAAGCCTGACTTTGGTGTCAAATTAATCTATCATACCCCAAGTTTATGCTATTTTTAGTTGACCCCAGTATAGACAATCACTTATTGCTAAGCCAATCTGGTATGCTTCACCATTGCACTATGACTTCAACTTGCAAATTCTCACAATGTTTAATATTCTGAAAAATAAATAAAAATATAATCTCTTATCATTACCTCATTAAAGTATAAATATATCTAAAACAATATTAGAAATAAAAATAAATAAAACTATCATAAATAGCTACTACAACAAAGTAGCCTTTTGCTACTATTTTCCAAAATAGTAGCCTATTGAAATAAATTCGCTGGCGCTGCATGCATGTGGTGTAAGCCGACAAGCTTGTGGATTCCTGGAAATGTTACTAAAAAGAAGACTGTTAGGAAAGACAGTTAAAAAAAGACATGGGAAGGTAATCAGATACTTCAATATATAAAAAATAATTTATTAAATAAAATTTTAAATATTAAGTTGGTTTTCCAAATTCACAATAATTAAAGAATTGGACTGATAGTTAATCTTTTATTATTAAAAGTTAATCGATTTATTAAATAATAAATATTTTATTATGATCTATTTTTATAAATTAAAATAAATCAGTTTATTTTTATTTAAACTTTAATTTTTAATAAATAAAGATAACCTTCTTTTTTAATCTTATTTTAAAATTTTTAATTTTGTTTACAATATGTTAATATCGATTAAAACATTTTATCTGATCAATCTATTTTCTAAAATATTGAACCTTTATTTTATTTATTCACATAAATACTACAGTGAAGTCAAAATCTGTTTTTTAAATATTATTATTATTATTATATTAAAATTGGTAGTTTTGATGCGAATTACCGCATGTCTTCGTTGAAGACATTAAGGCCCTGTTTGGTTGGATATTAATTAATAGAATAGAATGTAACAGAACGGAACGGAACGGAATAGTTTATAATAGAATGGAATGTAATATAGTGAAAAGTTGTTTGGGAGGAATGGAATAGTTTATAATGTAATGTAGTGAAATATTGTTTCGAAGATGGATGCAATGGAATGTAATGTATAATAAATGACTATTATATCTCTTATATTAAAATGGTTGTTGCAGAAGATTTATTATTTTATTATTAATTATATAAAATATTAGTATTAATTATTTAATAAATTTTAATTTATTTTATATGATTTATATTTTAAAATAATTTATTTATATAAAAATATATACAAAAAACTAAAGAATAATTTTTAATATATTTTCTGTTTTCATTAATAAAAATTTTTGCTAAATTTTTTAATTTTATTATTAATTATATACAATTTATTATTAGTTATATAAAAATATTATTATTAATTATTTAATATATTTTTATTTTATTTTATTCTATGTGATTTATATATAAAAATAATTTAATTTATTTTTATTTATATAGAAATATATGCAAGAAATTAAAGAATAATTTTTAAATATATTTTTATATTTTTCATTTATAAAAATTTTATTTATTTTTTATTAGTTATATACAATTTTATTATTAATTATAAAAATATTATTACTAATTATTAATATATTTTATTTTATTAAAATTTGATTTATATTTAAAATAATTTATTTATATTTTTATTTATATAGAAATATATACCAACAAGAATAATTTTTAATATATCTTTTATTAATGAAAAATAGAAAATATATAAAAATATTATTTAATTGTTTGTATATATTTTCATATAAATAAATAAATAAATAAATAAATTTTATTATTAAATATATATAATTTATTATTAATAATGTAAAATTATTATTATTAATTATTTAATAAAATTTATTATATTAAATATTATTACATTCTATTTAATATATTAATATTATGATTTGGTTATTAAGAAAAATTATTGATGGTATATTAGATAGTATGTATTTATTAGTTTACGTTCCATTCTAAACCTTCCGAATTGAAATTTTCTTATTTTCACTGCTTAGGATGGAATGGAATATAACATGAAACCCTCTGCTTCTATCCTATCCATTCAATTTCATTATAAAATTTTCAAACAAACGATGAAAATGTATTACATTCTATCATCTTCTATCCCTAACCCTTCAACAAAATAGGCAAACTTGTCAGAGCTGAGAACAAGAATCTGAAGAGCAATATTTTATATTTTCAACACGACATATGCCAACATTAGAAAAAACAAACAAAAAGAAAGTGAATGGTCGGAAGCTTCGTGACCAACCAAATTCATGCGAAGACTACCGTAGTGTTTGGTTGCCGTCCTCATAGGTGAGAACAGATGACAAGGACACAAAAGTTCTGTGCTTCGTAGTATTTGCTTGCTATCCTCACTTATTTTTGTTCTGTCTTCAGAGTACAAGGACAAAGATTTTTTGTTCTTTCAAAGATTGTGGTACAAAAATTCTTATCCTAAGGATAAAAACAAAACACATAAGGAAATGTCAGAAATACCCCTCCCCCAGCAATTTTTTATTCTTAACTATATTATTAAAGTCGTCATCATCATCATCATCATCGTCATCATCATCATCATCATTATTATAATAAATTTTAAACTTCTTCTTCTTCTTCTTCTTATTATTATTATTATTATAAAATTTAAATTTCTTCTTCTTATTATTATTATTTATAAATTTTGAACTTATTATTATTATTATTATTAATTATTGTTATTATTATAAAATTTGAACTTATTATTATTATTATTAATTAATTTTTATTATGATGATGATGATTATTATTATTATTATCATCATCATCATCATTATTATTATGATTAATTATTGTTATTATTATTATTATTAATTATTGTTATAAATTTTCTACTTATTATTATTCTTTTTATTATTAATATTATTATTCTTAT
>JANIJH010000002.1:36170317-36182553 GCA_024520975.1 Erythroxylum areolatum | reverse complement strand
GCTATATGCTATATGTGCATGCCGAGATATAATCTAATACTTCTAACCCGTCCCAAATTACCAATAAACCCTTCCTAAGGGAGATGGGTAATTACAACAAGACTAGCAAAAACCACATAAATTAATTTTAAGGCGTAGAAACACTTTCAAAACACTTAATAGAAGATTTCTACCTTTAATAGAAAGAAAAATGTCTAAAAAACAACTCTAGTTTGAAAACTTTCAAATATGAAAAATTTTCCAGAATTTGAAATTCTCTAAAAACTCCAACAAGGCAAAGATTAACAAGCTTTGATACCAAATTTTAGCCAACTCTAACATATATATTCAACAATATATACATTAGAACAACATATAAATTAAATGTGGAAGAAAATAAAATACCACCAGTCAATGCTGTCTTTGCTTAAAGAGTCTGCATTTTAGAATTCTTCTAAGTTCTCAGTCCCTAATTTGATGGTATATGTTTTTAAAAGAAAAAAAAAGCTTAAGAACCTCAAAACTATGCAAGAAAAGCCTTTATAAATGTGCCCCCATCAAGCACATTATCAATTATCATTAAACTAGGATATTCATACTTATTAACTACATACTGTTGGACCATTACTACTAAGAATATGAAAAGTTCTTACAAACAATGCCCGATATTTTGAATTAATAATATTTTTCTGTGATTTAATTTTATAATAAATTTACAATAAAATATATCGATACATTATATAGAAAACATATTGTTCAATATATGATAACATATCGTAACATTATTAAAAACATATGAAATAATATTTGGCTATGTTATAAAAAATGTAGCTAGAATTTAATTAATGTAAAGAAAAAATTGCTAAAATTATTTGACTACGTTTTAAAAGCCTTAGCTAATATTATATAGCTACAAAGATGAAAACGTAACCAAAAAGTATTGACTGTGTTTTATTTTCTTCATTATTCATTTAATGCCAAATTTTCCTGCTAAGATTCAATTTTTAGCTACGTTTTTTAATGATTTAGCTAAGAAAAATATTAGTTGCCAATAGTTTTTGTTACAATTTTAAAAACTTCACCTATAATTTTTAGCTACGAGGAATCGGTGATGCTTTGTACAAGAAAATAGGAACATCACAAATAACTATAGGTGATGTTTTTGAGACAATTAGCTATGATTTTTCCATAGTCAAAAGTCTACTTTGTTGTAGTGTAAGGATAAGAAATAAGAAATGGACCCATAACCCCAATCTAACCCTTACGCATCTGCACATGCATGATCAATGTATATTATATTTTCAAATTATAATACTACGTATCTCTCCATTTCACGTTGATACTAGCTTGTAAACTACTTTTTCATCTAAATATTGTTATAGTACTGGTGGTTCCGTGCGATAGTCACAAAAAATCATGTCCAATATAGCAAATATCTTATTAAATTTGCAGTTGAAACGTCAATATATACATAATCCATATTTATAGGGTCATTGTTTTTAATCTTAAAGTCATAATTATATATAACCATGAAGTTTTTGTTGGTTGTGCTCATGACATGCCAACCAACCACCAGCAGACTCACTCGCATATACTTAGTCCTACTCCATTTTTGCTTCTTACGCTTTATACTTAACAACCACAGTTGACAATTTCCTACAGCTTAAGATAGAACTTAATTATAAAAATATATAAGATAATCTCCAATTTTCTTGTTTGATATTAGTTTATCCCACACAAGAAATTTAAATCATCCATTGTAAGGACTTAAAATCTGTGAAACAAAATGTCCAATGAGATGCAAAGCCAAGTGATTATATTATATGCAATATAATTAATAATAAGAATGTCTTCACACAAGCCAGTATCTAGCCTTCACACTTCAACTTCTCAAGCTTCACTTCCACCTTCTGTTTCCTTCATTCTAATTATTAAAGATAACGTATCTATGGTATTTAGAAATCGACATTGCTTTTTATTTGTTATTTGTGTTAGATAAAAGAGTTGGTGAGGTGTCAAATTGCAGCTCTTCCTTGTCTTGAAAGAAACATTGAAGATTTTTTTCATTAACAATCAGACTTGTTAATTATTTTAAGGTTAAGAAGTAATTTGGATATTTTGTTATATGACTTGTAATAGGAATGTCTATGAGACAATGCATTGTCTCCCGTCCAATTAGTATAATAAAGAGTCCGACCTATTGATGACTATTTCTGTGTTTTCCTAAAAGGGACAAAAAGAAACTGCTGTATCGTTTTTGCAAAAAGGTACAAAAAGGAATTTCTCTCGCTCTTCAGGATAGACATAAAATAGTTAAATTCGTACCCATACACAAGATAGACAAGATATGGATAGCGAGACATATTTTCTAACTCATACTGTTCTATATCTGATATATTCAGATCAGAGTTTCATTAAACGACCTTGGATTTTCGTTTCTAAAAGAAAAGTATGAACTTCATTTCAGTTGTCAACGAATAATGAGATATAGGAGTCCTTATCGATCAATGTGTGGATGCTTGATGTAAAAGTTTTGAGAGTCAAACCAAAACCCAAATAATGATGAACTCTAAGTAACTTAGCTCCTACTGAAAAATGACTTCAACAGGGAATGTCACTCCGGTATCTCCAATTATAATGTTGTTAATCCCTGATGGTAAGAGTCTATATCCAGTGTAGTCTACAATTCCGAAGCTTTTGCAAGCATTCAGCTCAAACTTAGCCATGGCATTACCTCCTGCTGCCGCAAACACCCTTTGGAATCCAACAACCTGCTTGAGAGGAGCTCCAGCGATACCATCTGGAGCTTTTGAGTATATCAATAAGACAGCGTCCCCGTTTATGGCACCAGCATTCTGGACTTGAACATCAAACAGAATTGTCTCCTCACATTTTAGGTCATTTATTAACAGAGCCGGGCATGTTGGCTTTGCGTTATTGCCATAGTCTATGTCTCGACACTTTATAGTCCCGTTCAGCTTTATGGTTACAGCTGAAGTCCTCGCAATATGTTTGTAGTTAAATTTGGTATAACTGAGTCCATACCCGAATGGGAATATTGTCGTGCCATTGTAGAATTTGTATGTCCGACCTGGATAGCTTCCAGTTGGTCTTAGTGGCATAGAGGTTAATGGTAATTGTTTGACATAATCTGCTGGATACCAAGTAATGGGTAATCTTCCTCCTGCAGACATTTATCCTGAACATGGTTACAGAAACTTGGAGGAGTAGGATAGTTAGGAGTTGCTTACCAGGATTGTGTAGACCAAAAACAACTTCCGCAATGGCACGACCACCATCCTGTCCAGGATATCCAGCCCACAGAATGCCACCGATTTTGGCATTGTTGATGGAGGAAGAGATATCTACACCTCCTGCAGTCATCAGTACTAAAATGACTGGTCCTTTAGAGGCATCAGCCACCTGAGTGATGAGATCGGTTTGGGATCCTGGTAGGAGGAGATCATTCCTGTCCAGGCTCTCAGCTTCAACCGACAAATCTAACCCCGCTACAATTATTGTAGCATCAGAATTCATAGCAGCATCCAAGGCTTGAGAAAATAAGCTGTTATTCTTGCAGGCGACATCCACACATCCAGGTGCAGCGGTCACCATGCCAAATTTTGAGAATCCATTGATGGGACTACTAAATTGACAAGGAGTACCGGGGTTTTTTGGATCAAATGCATAATTTCCTATCATAGCTAAGGTAGCATTAGCATGTGGTCCAACCACTGCTAGACTGCTCATAGTAGCCTTGTTCAAAGGCAGAGTATTGTTGTCATTCTTCAACAGGACAATTCCTTGTCTTGCAGCTTCTGCAGCTAACTCCATGTTTTGTTTCGAGCAAATGTCTTGCTTGCCAAGACTGCTATATTTGGGGTTTCCATCAAAGAAACCAACCCTCATAAGCAGAATATAGAGGAAGATTAGTGACCTGTCTATATCTTCCACCCTGACCTTTCCTTGTTTCACTGCACTTGCTCCGTATTTTGGATAATAGTCTCCACAGTCCAAATCCAATCCTGCAATTGTATGCAAGTCAATAATAAATAAATAATTAAATAAAGACAAACTTGAAGTGATTTGAATTGGCCTTCATTTAATGAATACAATGAACTAACCTGCCTTGAATGCTCGTGCTACTGCTTCCTCATTTGTGTCACCAAGGAATTTATGGTCATCAACCATCACTTCTATCGAATCACAGTCCGCTACTATGTAGCTGTAAAAGAATTGATCTTGATTCTCAGTTAAACGAATGCTCTTATGGAAGATCATAATTATGGCATAGAGATGAGGGACAGAAAATTCACCCTCGAAGGCTCCATTCTCCTCTAATAGTTTGATTCAAAAGCTTAGGATCAGCACATGTAGGGATTCCATTAACTCGATTATAGGAGCACATAACACTACTGGAATCACCCTCTTTAACGCACATTTCAAATGGTGGAAGAAATGTCTCTAGCATATCTTGCTCTGTCACCTTCAGATCACAAGATTAACATGTTAGTTATGTACTCCTTTTAGGGATTAAACTGGGGTCTCAAAAGTTGAAGTTATAAACCTCAGCGTCGTAATGGTATCTATCAGTTCCATTCCAATTATCGACGTCATAGGCTGTATAATGCTTGCAACATGCTGAAACTTTGAGAGGCCTACTTGTCAAGTCTGTTGTGTTCTCTTGCCCCTCAACATCTTGCAATCCTCTCACGTAATTTGTGGCATAAGTACCAACGACAAAAGGATCTTCACCTGGTGTCTCGGTGATCCTGCCCCATCTAGGATCTCTTACGACATTGATTGTTGGACTCCAATACGTTAATCCACCACGGCCCAGATTAAACATTGCTCTGGCTTCTGTTGAAACTGCCTGTGAGAAATACCAAACCATTCGGCATATCTAGTTTGTCTCATAGCTCGATGAAAGAAACAAACAATTGATGTTGATCATAAAGGTAGTTGTTTTAACACACAAGTTTACAAGGCCTGTCATCAATCCTAATGGTGAAACGTTTTTCACTACTCTCAATGCTTAGGTTGCCATTAATGCATTCTTCTTTCCAGTCATTCCATTAAATGATAACAAACAAACAAAAGAAGTATTAATTACCTGTCCAACCGCTTTCCACAGTGTCTGATTAAACGAAGCTGCACTAAGAATGACAGTGGGAAAGCTGGTTGCACTAGGGACTAGTTCATCAAAGAAGGTCCCCGGACCAACATTGGACACGCCATGAAGCGCTTCGCTCCACCACTCATAAGCAGGTAGGCCTAACCTAGGCACCCCAATAGCATTATCTCCTGTTTGCTGAATCTTCTCGTCCAGAGTCATGCGGTCCACCAAATCTTTTGCTCTAACTTGGTAGGGTAGATTTTTATCACAGAAGCCAAAATTTGTGGTCTGCACACCGGTGGTGGCAACCCTTGCAGGGTCGCACACGTAAGTGAAGTTGCTGCCAGAAGGAGTGGCATCTCCCCGGCCAAGAGTATTGTATTCAGCAGAACTTGTCCCTTTACTGTCATAAAGACAACAAGGCTTGGCTCTAGTGAAATTTCTATCACCAAACGTACAAGAAACAAAGAAAGCAAGGTAAAGAGGTGTGCTAAAAAGCAAGCTAACGCGGAGCTTCACCATTATGGTTTTGACTAAATTCTTTTCCTTTGCTTATGGGAAGCTTTTATAGAGAAATTTGGAGCTGTCTTAAAATAAAGAAATGAAAAAAGGTAATCCAAGGCAACACCTTTCTTGCAAACAGCATCTGGCTACTTCAATAATTAAGTTAATCAATATTTTTTAGCCGGAAAGCTTCGCGCTCACTTAGGACTAAGTTGAATTGAACGATTCATTTTCCTTTGTCTGGACTTCCAAAGCATTCGATATCGGCCATTTCGAACGTAACCGCGATAATGCAAAGATATCATTCCAATACGGAGACAGCCTTATCCGTGGTCTGTCTGTGATCTGGAACTTGCTGAGGAACCAGATACGTTTGCTTCTTCTATTCAATGGAAGATACAGAGAAGATCAGCAATGGCTCTTGAGCAAGAATGACTGATTAATGAAACTATTGAATTCTGGAAATTTATAACAATATATAAATCTTTTATAGAAAAAGCTTTTCATTTGTTCATAGCGCTATTCTAATATTTTGTTTTAAGCTAAATCTACAATTTGGTCTCAATAATTTTACCATTAATCAAGGGTTTTAGTTGAATATTTTGTTAGGAAATGTAACATTTAAAAGGAATAACAACAATTATTCCTTAATAATAA
Organism: Erythroxylum areolatum; assembly: GCA_024520975.1. Classification (NCBI taxonomy): domain Eukaryota; kingdom Viridiplantae; phylum Streptophyta; class Magnoliopsida; order Malpighiales; family Erythroxylaceae; genus Erythroxylum; species Erythroxylum areolatum. The sequence continues at coordinate 36,176,297 of JANIJH010000002.1, read as the reverse complement.
GGCATTCAAATGCAAACGTAATAGAGATTAACTAAGAGCTAAGAAAAAACCTTAGCATTATTTGTGCAACGTAATAGAGATTATATCACTCTCCTCTATATAAATTTTCGTTACCTTATAATTATATTCCGTATTTGGATATAAAATTTTTGTTTAAAGATAATACTATTCAATTGATTTAACGATAATATTTTAAATTTTGGGCGGTTTAATTGATTTAAATTTTTTGTATATATGATGTTTTTATTAAAAATTAAGTTTTCAAATAAAAACCAAATTCATCGTCTATTATTTTTAGACCAGAGAACAAAATTAATATACATGTACATACAAAGAAAATAAAACGTATAAATGATTACGTTTTGTCTATATATATGTAATCATGTTTCACCTAATAAAATAAAAAAATAGAAAAAAATTAATATGGAAAACAAATATGTTTAATACGGATAGATCATATCTAAATAGATATTGACATGTTTTTTCTTAGGGGATCCATCATAAGAGAGAGAGAGAATATATATATATATTTGTAGCCTTTATGTCTGACGGTGTTTGATGCTTTCGTATATAGGATTATGTGTCAAATACATATCATTTCTATTCATCTCATTCTTGAAATGATGTGCTGAATGATTTTCTTTCTCTCAATGGTAGATTCTCATGCCAATTTTATATCACTAATCCGTATATAATCTTTCATGTGCTTTCAAAATATTGTTAATACTTGTTGGTAAATTCAAAAGATACCACAACTTTGTTTTATCATAACTTGTCAATTTAGGATATTAGATCCATGGTATATTTTTAATCGAATTAGAATTAGTCATTTGAACAAAAATTATAAATCCGATTTCATTTTTCTATTAAAGTTCATCAGTTAGTAAGATATACATTAAGAAATGTGCTATGTTGGCATAATCATTATGAATAAAATTATTGTAATATATTAAAGTAAAACGTACAAGGGAAGTGATTATTGTTTATATTATCTATTTTTCTATGTTAAACAATAACAACTTAAAATTTCAATTATTAGGTTTTTCTAAATGAATATATTGGTAGTTTATCACACATAAAAACATATATCATCGCATTCACTTTTGATAAATAACCATATGGCCATTTAGAAAATAATGTATGGATAAAATTTTCAATATCTATATTTTAATAATTGAGTTTCCTTTTAATGAACGAATAGAAAACTTTTTAATTACATATCAATACGTAATATTTTCCTTTTTACATTACTGCACATTTGAAGAATTCTCATCATAATTAAATTAGGATCAACACAAAGAATCTTTTTTGTCACGACCCGGTATCATCGGGGCCATGACAACTGCCGCATTACTGAGCTAAGGACACTCATGGTATCCTTAATCTGACTATGCAAGGCTAACTGAATATTTATTTTTTCTCTCTTTTTAAAATTTGGGCAGTACAACGACTATGTTTTAAAAATCTCAAAAAGTTGCAAACAATTTCAAGCATACTTCTATATTCACATCCAACCACAACTTCAGGACTTTAAAGTCCACTCAAGGCAATCTCAACAATAGTATCAAAAGATTCATACATAAAGTCATTTATAAAATACAAGGCAATCAAAAGTTAACTTACAAAATCATAAAACGTATTTACATAAACACAATTCATGAGCCACTAGATCATAAAAGTAAAAAATAGGAAATTATTCACTTGCAGTAATACCCTGAAAATGTCAAAAGAGCACACGATCCACTCAAAGCTTTAAACTAACTAAATTAACCTACATGATTGGAAAACGGAGGGGTGAGTACACTAGCTACTCAATGAGCAGGAAAGATGTAATATCCCATTACCTGTGGGAGGGTTAAAATAGTAAATATGAGGGATTAAAGAGAGGCTTAGAAATACTTCTTCATGCTCATGCATAATATGTCATACACATATATATGAATAGTGAATTTATCTGCACATGAAAATAAGTGTACATGCATTCATGAATAATTCTGGGTATAATTGGATTGATTTGTGAATTTTTGATAATTATGAATATTTTTACATTGAAAATTTTACGGGTTAGTAGAATTGTATTATTTTTAAATTTTGGTGAATTTAGGAATAATTTTGAAAATTTTGGGTTCTTTATGGATAATAGAAAAAAATAAAATAGGAAAAATGAATCAAAAGAATATTGGGGATAATTGGGTTGTAAAGATGATAATTGTGCTGTAAAGAGGAGAGCTAAATGGAGTTAGTTTCAAAAGAAACTAAGTTAGAGTTTAATTATTAAGAAAGTGACAAGTGTCACTAATTAGAAAGTTGCTTTTATAATTCGTTAGTAGGGTTCTCTGAGAGTTAAAAAGACTTAGTGAATTGTTTAAGTTCCTCCTTCATAGTCATCCTCTTCGGATTTCTTTCCACTGCACGAAGCTGTTCACCAAAAATCCTTTTGAAAGATTGCTTTGTGTTTCCTCATCCCACACCTCTATCGCACTGCTATTTGCCTTTTCTACCTAAGGAAAACCAGAAGCTGGTCATTTTTCACAGAGGAGTTTGTGATTTTGCATGGAGTTAAGGCTTTGAAGATAACTGAAGATTGTGGAGTTTTTAATAAGTAAGTAGTGAATAAATCCTTTAGAGTTATTGGTTTATGAAAAAAATTTGATGAATTACTGCCATCTACATGAGCATGAAATTTTCGTGTATATATATATATATATATATACATGGCTATTGTGAAGATGGAATGAAAATGTGGATAAAGTGTTATTTTAGTTTTGATGGATTTTAGTGATCAGGTGATGTGGAAATAAATTTTAAAGTTTGAAATAGCAATAAAATGGTGTATGAAGTGAGTGTAGAAAATCAAAGAATGAAAAGGTGGTATATTCTGTTTCTTGTTCTTCTTCACTGTGCATGTTTATATATATGCATGTGCATACATGAGGGGATGAGTTTCTTAGAGATGCCCAAAAAAGTGATCTTTGAGTTGAAGGGTAGTTATAAAACAATGGTTTGAGATAGGAATGAGTGTATAAATGATAGTTAAAGGAAAAGATTTAAGTAGATGTAGAAAATGAAAATATAGGAAAATGTATAGAATGGTGAAATCCAGAGTTGTATATCTGACATTTTGATGATTTTGATTAAACTTGGATATTTTGCAGTAGTATGACTTTATGGTGAATGAGTTGATGGAAATGGAGTAGAAAAACTAGAAATAAAAATTTGAAATGTGGGTTTTTGAAAAAATTGGAATTCTGAATTTTTTAGGAATGAATAGTAATAGTGTTGAATTTTCAAGCTGAAACTTTCATAAATTTTTCTGTGTTTATCTAGGTAGATTTTGACAAATTGTTTTCATAAAAGTTTTAGATCTTTCATTTAGCTTTCCAATGATATAAAGTATGAAATTTTTGAACTTTGGAGTTGAGAGATATGATATTTAGAAGTCGGTGATATTGCATGGGATGGGCAATTGGGACAGTTGTATTGATTTGAAATTTTGACCCTTATAAAAGTAAATTTTATTTTTGAGGTCTTCATAGAAGTTATAGATCTAGAAGTTTTCTTCAAAACAATTTTTTAATCACCTTAATTCGATATTTGTAGTAAAAATTATGCCCTTTTTACCAAGACAAATCGGAGGAAGAATAGAGAAGAGAGGAACGTCGTGATCGCAACAAAGCGTGATCGCGAGCACGGGCTCGCAGCCTTCCCCCCCAAATCTGAACATACTCCACTCTTTTGGCCATAACGTTTTTGTCCGACTTCCAAATGACCTGATTTTTGAAGCCTTGGATTCCTAACACATTTCTCTATTTTTCTACAAAAATTTATAGCTTTTTATTATGATTTGGAAAAGATTGATTGAATCAAAGTGAGGGGATCAGTGGGAAGAGTATGAATTAGATATTTTTACTGAACATGTTTCAGTATTTTGGTGATATCTTGATTTTTAAGATTCTAAATAAGATGAATTCTTATTTGAGTAAACTAGAGATATAGACCTACAAATTGTCTCAAGAAGTCGAATCTTGATTCTTTCTCTAACATATTGAATTTGTGGATGGAAATTGTACATAGTATACTGTTTTTGGATATGGATAACCCGATAATGTTTGAGGTATATCTTCCAAATTACTGAACCAAATTGAGTGATTTTGGTGTCAATGGAAAGATCAAACATAGAGGAACACTATTTTAGAAGAGAGTATGACCAAATTACATCAGTTTCACTTTCTAATTGAATGTGAACAGTAGATCCGAAAGTGTGACTTGGAAAAAAATTCTGAAGTGAGTCAATGAGAAAGTAATAGAGATTTTAATGGTTTAGTGAGGCATAAATCTAAGTATAAATTATAGTTAGATGAGTTTTGATATGAGATTGATTTTGTGATCAAACTGATGGATAAATACCCGGTATTATCATGAACATGCATTGTACATAATTCATTTCGTGCATGTGCATTATTGAATACTTATGATTGTGCAAATTGTGATATTGTGTATATTATTTATGATAAAGGAACAACTAGAACGTCAACCTCCAGATGATGTCGGATCTTCCAGGCATTAACTTCGGGAGCAACTTGTGAGTAACCTAGACGGTCTCACTTAGTTACTTGTTTGCTTAATTTATGTTTTGAATGTTAATTGAATGTGTTTAATTGTGGATTCAGGACAGAAGGTCCGATGAATGTGATTGTAGATTGAAATATTGAAGTGCTACTTGAGTGTGAATGTGAAGACCTAAGTGCTTTATAATGTGAGTGATTGTGGTACATGTGGTCCATACATGAATGCATGATTAGATAATGACAGTTGTGACCATAGTAGCCACCGATCAGAGTGAAAAACTCAACGAGTGAAAATAAGCCTTGAGCTCAAAAGTGATTAAGAGCCTAAGGCTCACTATGTAAAATGAACCCTGTATCCCCAAAAGGAAAAGGGACAGTTATTAATGAGCCCGGTATCTAAAATAGATGCAGGACAGTTCAGGCACTCATTCACAATAATGTAATAATTGGAAAGTGTCTCATGAGCATCTCATATGCACATTGTTAAGTATATTTGTTGAAATGAAATGCCTATGCTTAAGTGAAAATGTGAAATTTATGTAAAGTATACTATGTGATTATATGTTCAGTGAATTATTGTGATGCATGAATTGAGTGAATCATCGATGATGGTTACCTCATTGAGTTCGCAAAACTCACCAAAATTACAAAGTTGTCTTTTCAGGACCAAGAGACAACTCTAGCTACTGAGAGACTCTACTAGCCGTGTAGATTGTGATTGACAAGAGAAGTCATAGCTCAAAGGTCGGTCAGCTGGGATTTTTGGACAGATTAGTTAGATTGTGTATATTTTCCTCTTTCACGTAGTATTTTGTATTAGGTTTTGTTAATGTACATATAGAAAAGGTTGAAAGACATAACGTAGACTTTCGGTTTTGTGAAGTGAAACGAGGAAAACGTTGGTTTTAAAATATTGTGGTTTTCTATTGATGCTTTATAAGTGAATATTGATATAATGCTATGTGAAGTGAATGTAGTGATCGAACGTAGCTCGCCCTTATTGTAGCACCCCCTTACCATAGGGTATATACCGAGACGCCCGTAGGTCATTCCGATACATATCCTACGATAAGGGTGAACTACGGACAATCACTATTGTACCTCACATGGCATCAAATCATGAAGCATCAATACTGAAAAAAATCACTAATTTTTGAAACCATAAATTTTTCTCACATATCAACAAAAGCAGTAATTTACATAACTGTCAATTTTTTTCCTTGTTTGTACATCACTCCAAAATGGAAATCAAATAAAAAAAGCCTAACTAGGTCATCCCCAAAAGATCCCAGCTGACCGACCTATGAGCCATGAGTTCTCTTGCCAACACGATCTACACGGCAGGAAAAGTCTCTCTGGAGCTAGGAGTCTACTCTCTCGATCCTGAAAAATAATTTGCAATTTTGGGTGAG
>JANIJH010000002.1:36089418-36106537 GCA_024520975.1 Erythroxylum areolatum | reverse complement strand
ATCAGTATGAACATAATCTAGAATGCCTTTAGTGTGGTGAATAACAGTGCCAAATTTCACTCTAGTTTGCTTACCCAGTACACAATGTTCACAGAATTCTAATTTACATACTTTTGCGCCTTTCAATAAGCCTTACTTCACCAATCCTTGCAATGCTTTTTTACCAGCATGCCTAAGAAGCATATGTCATAACCTTGTAGTGTCTGAGCTATCTACATTAACAGCTTCAGTGATAGCTGCTCCACCAGTAACTGTACTCCCCTGCAAAAAATACAAGTTAGATCGTCTTGTACCTTTCATCACCACAAGTGCCCCATACACAGCTTTAAGAACTCCACCCTCTATGGTGATCTTGATAACCTTGGATTCTAATGCTCCTAATGAGATAAGATTTTTCTTCTTATCCGGTACATACCGAACATCACTCAATTCTTTAACTGTTCCATTGTGCATCTTTAAATAGATTTTGCCTATCCCTTGTGTTTTGCAGGCATTATTATTTCAATCAAAACAACTCCACCATCTAGCTCTTGGAAGCTAGAGAACCATTCCCGAATGGGACACATATGATAAGTGCAACCTGAATCCAAAATTCACTCCTTGTAGTGACCATCAGTAGATGAACTAGTCAAAGCAAACTCGAAATCATCATCTCCAGATTTTGCAACATTTGCTACTGAACTCACTTTCTCCTTTTCTTTGTTCTTCAATTTGGGACAGTCTTTCTTCCAATGACCCTTTTGACGATAAAAGGCACATTCATCTTTAGTAAGAAACTTCCCTCGTGACTTCGAACAAGATTTTTCTCGCTTCTCATGTTTTCTTTCCTCTGTTCGTCCCCTTGCAGTGAGTGCCTCAGTTTGTGAATTGTGAGTCTTCAGTTCCTTCTTACGATACTCATGATTCACCAATGCCGCAAAAACCTCATCAAGTTTCACCTCGGATTTTTCATACAATAAAGCAGTTGTCAAATGATCATAATTATCAGGCAATGAATTTAACAAACATAGTACCTTATCATCGTCAGAAATTTTCACATCAAGGTTTCCTAAATCATCAAGTATTTTATTATAATCATTTAGGTGTTCATGCATAGAAATATCTAGACGATATTGAAATCGGAAGAGTCATTTCTTCAAGAAGAGCCGATTTTCTGCGCTTTTGGTCATATACTTTTCCTCCAATTTTGTCAATAACTCCTTAGCAGAAGTTTCCTTCATATAAGAATATTTTAGCTCCTTATAAAGAAATGATCGAATAGAGGCACAAGCATGGAGATTAATTTGCGTCCACTACTTGTCATCCATATCTTCAGGTTTATCTTCCAGAACCATATCCAACTCTTGTTGATACAATACATCCATAACTTCACACTGCCACATACCAAAATTATTAGAACCATTAAATTTATCAACCTCTAATCTTGTAGTTGCAATTGAATGTCTATTGGATGTAGGTGTCGATGATGACGATATCGACTCTCTCTTAACGGGCTCGTCTTTATCTCCAGCCATCTACTCGTCATTGTTCACAAATACGTACCGATACTATTTAAAGCACTGTATCACTGGCACTGTTCATGGGGATAGTAGCACCAGCATTGTTTACGGGAGCTGTAGCATCGACACTGTAGCACCAACACTGTTCACCGGCACTGTAGCTCCAATATATTTTCACTCTTACAACACCCTAGTCGAACTGGAACTCTGATACCATTTGTTGTGCGAAAACGTTAATAAATTTTGGAGTGAAAAATAAATCAACAACAAGAACACCAAGATTTTTATATTGGTTCGGCAATGCCTACGTCTAATTTGGATGCGACTAAATATTTCACTATAATCAATGAGAGCATATAATAGTGTTTATCACTCAATTTCTCAAAAGACCTAAATTAACCAAGCTCACCCACTTTTACTAGAAAGAGAAAACAATATATATATATATTTTCTTCTCTCCCTCTCACTATTCTTCTCTCTCTTCTCCTTCGGAAATTTTCTACTCTCTCTTCTCTAAACAACTTCTTGTCTCTTCTCACACCAGAAACTTTGTGCTCTTCCTCCTCCTTCGTTTGCTTCTCTTTTATAGAAAATTCTATGGGTGAATGTCAAAACTGGATACACCAAACCCCATCGAAAAATCAAGCCTCCATTTATGACTCAACAATTATCGAAAACAAGCTACAATTTCTAACTTTGAGAAGCTGGGATTTCTGACTTTAAAACAATATTCAACATTCAAAATTTTGGGCTATCTTGTGGCATCATTCGATAGGGTACTTTATATATATATATATATATATATACTCGTTATGTGAGAATTTTAAGAATTTGGCCAATATTGCAAACATATTTTTAAAATTATTTTCACCAATTGACAATCTGAAAGAAGGGAGACCTTAACTTTTGAAATAATTCATTATGAATAATAATAATAATAATGCAAGAGTACTAGGAAAAGAAGGTTACATGTTCTTTAGCCATTGTGCGTGGTGATGGAGAACAAAAGCAAATGAGAAGAATGGGCAAGGAAATTGGTACATGTTGAGTCGGATTGAAAACAAGAATCTTGGATCACGTAATCATTATCTGTCAATAATAATCTCACTAGGCCAGCTTCCGGAGGACGGAGTCTTGGTGAGGTTACTTGAGTAAGAAATTACATGCACTCTTTTGCCTATCAGCTTACACCATATTGAGATCTGCAAATTCGACACCATTTATCATCTGATCGATGATCAGCAAATCAGAAGCCATTGAAAGATCCAAGCCACTACTCCTAGGGTTATTGAGAAATTGCAACCGCAGTAGAAGACACACTAGTCCACCCTTGAGGATTTTCCTCGTTAACTACGGGGGGCGGCAATTCCCTCATGATCCATAAAACAAATGCTGAAGGCACTGAAGAACCTGACAAATAATTCATGCATCATGATTCATCGAGGTCATATAACCATTTGAAAGAGCATAATAATAGAGGTCAGTCATTTAGCCATTTGTATTTGAAGCCATTACCTATAAAATAATACAGAATGAGCAAAAAACAAGTATATAGACCAGTTTTGTCAAGTTGCTGGCAGTAATATAGCACCTGCAGCAGTCAAAACTAGAAGGTTATGGTTCCAATTCAAGTGTTCCATCTTTTTCAAAAAAGCATATGGTTGGCAGAATATACTTACCGGAATTTTAGTAAAATAGGCTACAAAAGCACTTGAACTGAAACATATAACAGAGACAAGGGCCAAACCCGCTACCTGCACACATAGAGTGGTTTTAGTTTGTTTTTATTAGAAGTATAAACTAACCTATTTACATAATAGTTTCTTTTTTAAAGTAAATCAATCCATATAAATGTTCAATCCAAATATACTTGGTTTGATTCGAACAGTGTGAGTTGGTTTTTTTTTTTTAAACGTCAATAATTCGTTAAAAAATACATCTTTTCATTTTTCTAATGGAATGAAATTTTAATAGATGAGAAAATTATATAAAAATAAAGAATTTAATCATGCTATTACAATCTTTTAAAAAGTATTTATAAGAGATCAGATTTTTTTACAAATGAGTTGTAAATATTATGATATTTTGGCATGTTAAAATTTATTAACTTAATAAACTAATTGGTCCAACACTCTTTGAACCAACTGGTGTAACGAGACTCTCATTTGCAGGCAGATTGCAATTAATCTAAATCACCTCTTTAACTCATTTGGTCTTCTCATATTTTTCTCTCCAAAAGGTCTTGCAAAAGACGATGAGAAGATTCTTGTGATCAAGTGTTTTAAGTAATAAATCTTTTACCAAGGTTCAATGGACAAAAGTCTGTTCGCCAAAGATTGAAGGGGGCCTTAGTATACATTTTATAAAACTAACCAATAAAGCTCTGATAACCTAAAGAGTAAGCCCGATGCCAACAAACAAAGAGACTACGAGTCAAATGAATCTATATATATTTCTTTAAGGGAAGAAGTTTCTGGGAGGTACAAATCAAATCAACTACTTCGTTTATGTCTAAATTATCCAAACTGAGAGAACTTCTCTATAAGGACATCAAGTGCAGAGTTGACAACGAAGAGAGTGCATGACTTTGGTTTGACAATTACAGTAAACTAGGCCTCTAATTTGGATCAATTTTATGTCTCATTTAATGCATGTCCCCCGAAAGTTCCAAGGTCAATGTGATTAGCAATAACAATGAGTGGCCAAGCAACTTTGTTGACCACTCTTCTACTTGGAGCATTATTTCAAACTACAACCCAAATCAAGGATCGGAAGACTCTTTTATTTGGTTGAAGCACTCCTCTGGTACTTACCACTCTTGTAAGGAGCTGTTTAGATCCTAGGTTCAAACTTACCACTCTTGTAAGGAGCTGTTTAGATCCTAAGTTCAGACTCTATCCTGGTATGACATTGATTTGGAATAAAAAAGCTCCTACAAAAGTCTCATTCTTCATATAGCTAGTGGCTAAACAACTTGCCACAATGAATGAGATTTATTAACATTCCTTAAGCTTGCAGGCTCTGTAAAGCTCATTCAGAAACGTTAACACCCATCTCTTTTTTAATTACAAATTCTCATCTGGTGTTTAGAATACAAATCAATCCTTCTGTAAGTTCAAAGTCACCAAGAATAACCACATTGAACTCTTTGATTGGTTAAGCAGAGTCAGGTGTCAAATTAAGGGAGTAGAATTATCTATCTAATTGCTTTTGGTAGCTCCACATACGCCATCTAGAACAAAAGGAATATCAGAGTATTCTGGGAGTAGAAAGTTCCAACGAGCAAGTTACTTTTGAGTTGATAATCTGGATTAGAGAACAACTCATGGTGAATCAAGTTAATAGGGGTTGGTAAAGTCTTATGACAGCAGCAGCAAGTGTACCACTGTTGGAAGCAGCTCTTCCAACAACTGCCTGAGCATGAACAAATATTGCAATGGAGGCTTTAACATAGATATTCACCATGGCACTATTCCCAACTACCCAGAACTCAGCTCATCATTTAATTATCTTGAGGCTTGTTGTAAACCTAGCTTTTAATTTTGTATCCAGTTGTAACCTGTCCTAAACTAGCCTTGTTCTAACTTCTTACAGTCAATTTATTCTTTACCTTTCCAAAAAAGGAAAAAACACTCTTTGGGCCAACAAATTTTAACTCGAACAGTAAAAAAAATTAAAACAAAAAGTTTAATATATAAAAATAAGAAAGCACTTTATATTATATCAGATTAAAACCAAAAACCGAACTAAATCTTCAATTTTTTTATTTAAAAAACCAACTTATTTTTCTATTCTAGAAAAACTATCAACTTCATTTCTTCTAATTATATGTCAGGTGAATAGAATCGGTGATTTTTTCTCACCTCTAGACCTGATTATTGCAGCACCAAGAGAATCTTCTAAGCACTCGAAATAAACATGTAAGCATTTATTTGACACCATGTTAGACCTATGAGGAAGTATAGAAAAATGTAAATACCTTCCACATATCAGATGAAGTGATCTCAGATCTAACTCTTCTCATTTTCAACCATAATATGAGTCCTGAAAACACAATTCCAAAGATGAAACTGTATACATAAATGCAAACAACCTTTCATGATATATATATATATATATATAAAAAGTAACAACTCACCATACCAAAAATGTAAATAGGCTAAAAGCGGAAAGTAGATGAATAACATGCCATGCCTAATAGAAAAAAATAAGAATCCAACACAGAAAATTCCAGCAAACAAATTACTATTTATCATAATAATGCTGCAGTCTAATGCTAACTAAAATGCAACACTCATTACACCAAGTAGTAATAGCATCAGATGCCAGAAAGTAATAGATATTATAAAGGAGAAAAAGAAGGTGAAGAGTTGAAGGAAGATGAAATAGAAACATAGATAAACAAAATGACAGCTGCTCACCATAACATGCTAATGACAATCCCAATAACAGCATTGCTGTAGCAAATATATCCACGTACACCTACATGTGAATGCAAATTCAATAAGCCGCCAATAGTTTTACACTACTGCTCATCTCAACATTATTCACCTCAAAATGCTAATTATGGTGAGTGATCGTTTCCAAAATCCCCATTTTTGGGTCATGAATATAAACCTTTTAGGTTATGCAGGGGCGTCAGCTGTTAGATTTTCATCATTTATGTGAAGAGATTTCATCTCTCTTTTTCTTTTTCATGTAAATGGCTTTGTAGATGAGGGTGCACTACCCCGCAACCTAGCACTTTCAGGGTTTTGCTCTAATTGACCTACCTAGAGGAACCAAACTCTATTGATAAGGAAGGGGCACTCCCCTCCTTATCGACTAGTCTAATCCCAATGTTTATTTTTCCTTTCATCCATCCATCCATTTTAAACCACAATCCTAGTAGTAGATTTAGGACATATTCTTTCTGTTCTATTTGTTAGTCCATGTGTTAGTTATAACGTCTGTTGTCTATGTAGATCATGTTTTCTCTTAAACATAGAGCAGTTATCGCCTTGAAATGTGTACCTAATGCAGTTTTTAAAAGCAAAGAACCGGGAGGGGAGAAGTTATTCATCAAGAATTTGGTTTTTCGAGATCATAGGTTTCACTTTGACAAGCCGTTAGCTAGTCTTTTTTAAACTTAGGTAGCAAAGAAAGAAAGCCAAGCAAACAAAAATCCATTCTTAATCCCACCATAGATAATGGGACATAGTAGTGTAGCATAGAACCTTGTAGGAATTTATAAACACTAGAAAGCATGTTGAACTACCGCACTATCTAGACTAACTTAACAGGAATCTTGGTCGTAGATTCTTCTAGCCATGTATTCATTTTTGAGATCATGACCAAGAAACTAAATAAATAACAGAAGTTCTCTGTGCTTCTTTTTTCACTAAAGAAACTTATTGGCATAAAAATATGAAAAATGATGATCAACAATAGCTCTTTTCTCAGCAAGTAACATAGAGAAAGGATGAATTACTTGCGTTGTAAATGATCAAAAGATTTGTTTTAATTGAAGCTTTGACTAAATATAAGTATAGAGAAGAAATCTTGTGTTTAGAGAGGTTATTCTTTATCAGTGACATGAATTTGGTATTACAATTTATTTGTGATCTTCTGGATTACAAGGTCGAACAATTATTCAACCTTTTAAAGTAAAGAAACCGCAATACAAATTTATATCAATAAGAGGCAGAGGTTATAAATGATTATCCTTGTATACTTTGAAAATATTCTTCATTGTGCAAACAACTAAATTACAGCATAATCTTCATGCCGAAATGCCTCTCACTTGTAAGGCATTGTTTAATCAACTAGCTATAGCATGTTAACAAGAAACAGAGATGATATAAAAATTAGATGTTAATACCGTAGCCAATAATGATGAATTGACTGAATTGTTTCCAATTGCAATCCAGATAAGCACAGAAAATGCTACCATTAAAACCAACATTAGAAGAGTAACCTGGCGATAGTAAAAAGTCATTAGTTTCATAAAGTACGTTCAATTACAAGACTTCACTATTGCCAAATAAGAAAATATACCTAAATTATTGAAAAAGAGATCAGCAAACCAGGAGAGTAAATTTCAGCATTTCCCATACCAAAATTACAAGCTTTTGACGGCTTTCAACATGGATTGATCTTAAAGGCAAACATATTCTATGACTATCTTCACGTGTTGAATTTGGTTCGTTTAATGCCCTGTCCAACAAAGTTTCCTGAAAACTAAAGTCTTCATCTTCATAATCTTCATCATCATCCTGATGGAAGAGATCAATCCTACAAAATGAACGTACCAAAGAGCTGAAAAATGCCATGTGTATGAAGTGAGATAATCTTTTATAATTTTTTTCAAGTCAATGACGCTTCTCAAAATGCAAGAAAAAAAAAGCAACAAACGAAAAACTAAGCATATCATTGCAAAAATCATACAAAAAGGATAAATAATAATAATGTAACCCAAAAAATTTCATAGATTCAGCTGCAATATAGAGCTCAACCAGAAGACAGAAACCATAAAATGGGCATTCGCTGTTTCCTCCGGCCCCCTTCAACACTTTTTTGAAGCTAAAAGGAAATTGAGTTATTTTGAAGTATACATACTGATTTACTTACAATACAACAACAACAACAACAATACCTAGTATAAATTCCGCTAAGGCACGGAGTCTAGGTACCTAACCCCTAACTAAGAGAAAGGTTGTTTACAAATGACCTACATGATGCATTAATTTACTTAGAATATGGACTCAAAAGCACGCTCTGTAATTAGGACATAAAAAGGAAAATTAATATAACGATGTTCATTGAAAAGAACTCATCATTTTGAGAAACTTTTGAGAAGAGGGTAAGCAGTCCTATATTAAGGATAAGCTATCAACGCTATTGGCACATCATTCAACCCCCAAAGTGATCACAAACAAGTATTAAAACATAGAATCTGAAAATTTTCCAAGTAATATAGAAAACATACCAGAAGGATAGAATTAGAAGAAATGCTGCGAAAGACAGAATTTTTGGGAAAGCTGCAGCAAAATATCCATTGACTCAAATACACACATCAAACTTGTCACAAGAGTCACATATTATTGAGATAGCAACATACCCATGAGGATGAAACCACAAGAGTGTGACCAGCAAAGCCATCTCTCACAAGAAGCAGCTAGAGTTAGGACAAAATAAGCAAAGTAACCTGGACACCACAAGTAAGTGGTTTAAGAGAGAACAAAGATCAAGGAAATAATATCTGTCAAAACATTTTATCTTTTTGTGTGTATTCATAAGGTGCATAATTGCAAAATAGGTAACAACCATCCTTTACCCCATCAATTCGTTGAATCAGCTAAATAATTAAAAACCCATTGAAAATTGAAAGAGAACATGAAAAATGAATACGAGAGGCCTGTGTAAGGTTAGTTTATCAAGTAAATCACGTACCTTTTTCTTATATGTAAGTATGTGTAATAACTCCTTTTAATATTTGATCAAGTTATTTGGAAAAAACTAAGATTTAAATTGTGAAGCATGCATAGGTCCTGTTATGAAAGGCTACTTGGCTAGTTGTTGACGTGTTGCCAAAATAACACACAATTTAATCAATGTAGAGTACACAAATTCCATAAAATGCACACCTAAACTTTTAAAAGGAGAGATCATATTTTCTTAGGATATCACGAAGTTAAGAAATTGAGTATCCATATTCTCCTATAATTTATGCTGTCGCACAATGGAACACTTATTAAGTCAGAAAAGAGATGTAATTAACATCACAATAATATAATAAATTAGTTTTAACTTGAACATTAACACTTGGTCACTAACATACATCTCCATTCTCACACAGAAGCATCTATTACTGCTTCAGACCTTCCATGTAAACAGATGCACAAATTCACCATGTTCACACACAAAGCAATGAGAAAAGCACTAATCTAGAAGACAACCAACTGATTCTAGCATCCATAATTCCTTGTTTTCTAATGTGAGGTGCACAATCAATGATCAGTAATGATAAATGTAAGCAAGTCCTACAAGCTTCAAGGTCAGTTAACACTATAAATGTTCAAACTTATCAATTTTACACACCCCATTTCAACTGCCATCCACCTTTTTAAAAATTAATTTGTAGTACTTGCTTTAAGATGAATGAATGGTTAGTGCAATAAACTACCATTGAGAGCAGCCAAGAAGCTTCCTAGTTACTTACTCTTGCTCTAACAAACGTCAAAACTAACGTGTCATTATAATTTCATAATTCCTTCTGATCTCATTTCACTCAAAAAAGAAAGGAAAATCTCATGTCACTTTAATAGTTGCCACACAAGAAAGCTGAAAGATGTTAAATTCCACTCAATACAAGCCAATCCTATACCTTCAAATCTTGTCAAATTCATATCTTATCCAACGCATGTCTTATTTATCAATGCCAATGCTAATACCAAGTTGCCCAAGCCCCAGTTAAACATTAAGAAGACAAGCAAACATAAATTATATCTGCACCATACCAAGGAGCTTAAAAAAGCCAAACTGAAGCGTATATTATTCCTCTACTTACAAAAGCGATTCAAGGGCTACTTTTTATACATTAGGAATGAGAAGAAATCAGAGAGTAATTCATGAAATAAATAATTGCATCAAGTACAAGCATCAAATGAAAGATTATGGAACAAAATGGAGCGAATGAAAGAATTAGAGAACTGAAGCTAAAAAGTAGAGTTTTGCAACTTCAAATGTTACCTATATTAGAGCAGCCAATCAATAGATGAAGAACCTGTAATTGGTGATACATTGATCAAGACCTTCAAAATTAGGTCACTTGCAGTCTAAAACAATAAAAAGATATTTAATGACACATGTATTGTTCATAAATTACATATTGAGTTCATATGTTTTAAACGAAGATGGCAAATGGACCATCCCAAAGTGGCTTGCAGAAAAGGTCTATCTGCCAATCCAATGAAATTTAACAAGATTGATTCTCCCATTCATTCTGCTCCAAGCATGCAAGTCGTTGCTTGACAAAAATATCTTCACTCTGAGATTTTATCTTTTTCCGACAATGACCACAGCCAAAGTGACAATCTATCAAAAGTTTTGAGCTCTAGTGGACATCATCTTTGTAGACAAACAGAAATGGGAACCGAAGTCTTAACTTTTAATTTATACATTAGCAATAACTTAAGGGAAGTGAGATCAAGATACATGTGAAGGCCGAAAACTCTACAAAAAAACAGTTGAGTGGCACAGAATAGGATTTCTATACTTCTAATGAAACATAAGATGATGTATTTACATTACCATAACTCATTTTATGCCATTGTAATATGTGTTAGCGCAGATACTTTCATGGAGACTTGAAAATCGGAAAAGCTTAAGCAATGAATGAGAAGTTATAGAGCATGGAATGATCACAAACTGTTTGCAACTTGGGCTATTTACAAAGGTTTTGTAACTACTTTCTACGTATTATAGTTGTAACACCCACACCTTCAATAGATTCCAACCAGTTCAGGGCAGTCACCAGAATCCTTTAAGTTCAGATAAGATTCACCTGGTCTCTGCCTTAATTTGTCAGACAACTCAATCAGATGGGATCAAGGCACAAGTCCAAACCAGCTAGTCTGACAATAGCGGGTCAATCTAGCTAGCCAGTCAATTAGTTTAATCTCAACTGGAAGATCTGTGGCTATTTAAGTCCAACAAGCAGTGTATCACTTACTTTCTGTCGAGTCCAGCCAAGTTGAGCATTCCTTGAGTTAATCCTTATTAGCTGCACAGAATTTGCATGAATTAATAATCATTTCAAATTTATATTCTCAGAGAGATATTAAATTCAAATGATAGGCTTTCTAAATCGCATGTATTTATCATTTCTCAAACCTCTTTTCAAATAAGAATTGAAAATACTGCAAAGCTTCCCAGTTTCACTCCTCAATTTGATTGCACGAACACAATCTCTCTTTCTTACTCTCACGCAACACAAAGCTGGACTTTCTACATATTCAAGATCATAGGGATTGTTTTTGAGAATTAAAATGAAGGTTTAATACATGAGCTTGAGGTTAGTCAGGTAAAACTAGTAAACTTTAGCTGGGACAAAGAAGTGTCCAATCTCAAGGCATTTTATAAAACAAGAGATGGCAAATTATATCTTAAAGCCTTCACCTGATTAATTGAAAAGGCATTATAAAACTTGTTAAACTAAGCAGATTTACTATCATGCTTTACTAAATACAATATGAAACAATTAGATACTCGAGTAACTCAATAAAATTTATGAACTTAGGATGCAACAAATCTGAACTTGGTTTAGAATTCTCCACAAAAAAAATAAGAATGGGAATAAACTTAGTATCTTGACTAGGTAGATGAAGTATTATATGCTCCATCAAGCTAATATGAACACTTATCTAGATACACAAGCATTAATTATAAAAGAACTCTTCAACATTTGAATATGGCTGCATAACAAGCCATCAGGTTACAGGTTTTGGTTCCTTCAGTGAAGGGCAATCGTGAGAGTAGATCAGTTATATTAACAGAGTCATCGGCAGCAAATGTCTACACCCGATGGTCACTAAAGAGAATTTAATTTTAAAATTTGAAGTGTAATAGATACTCGTTTGTATACCTAGTGTTCTCATATGCTATACTACAACTAACAATCAAATTGAAAGAAGGCTTCTGGTAAATGCATATAATACCTCACACATCCACTGAAGGATGATGACAAATGCATAATAAGCAACCATTTTTAACAAATTCGGCAACTATTCGTAGTTAGTCTTAGTCAACAGCCCGAATTCCATATGCCCTAGCAAGATTTAAAGCTTGATATACCAATTTGTAGACCATTGTAATTAATGGAAACCTTTTGTTGGTAAAATATATATCTCACGCTTTTTTTAATACCATTCATCCTTAGCTATAGCTTTCAGCATAAAACAAAAGCCCCTGCCAAACAGAAAGTTAAGCAAAGTAGAGAAGCCAAAAACAAACCTGAATAAATGCAAAGAGAGAAACAATGCCATCAAGAAAAGCAAGACCCACATTCACACCCACCACTTCTGATGGAAAGCAACAAGACCCTTTTCCCAAGAAAAACATCTCTTTCTACTCACCCCCTCCTCTCTCTCTCTCTCTCTCAAACTTGGTCTCTGCACAAACAAGGGGGGAGAGAGAGAGATGGAGACGATGAACTATGATTTCAGGAAAAAATAAAAAGAAAATGTTTCTGGTTACTTTGTAATTTGATGCGTACGGACTAAAAGTTTGATCCCTTTGATCGCATATATCATGAAAGATCCGTTCTTTAACGATTTCAAGCTTCTCCCACCTCTGGATTTATGGAAGAGAAAGAGGAGTTCATATAGATTTTGTCACTTAAGTTTACTTAGTGGTTAACGATAATAAATCCCAAAACTGTAATTGAAAGAGATACTTCCAAAAGAAAAAGATGTCGGTTGAAAGTTACAGGCGGCTGGCTAACAGGTGTTGATAAAACTTAAAAGAAGGGAGATTCCATGCGAGCCCTTTTTGACCTTTCATGTGACCTATTGAAAACTTTTGGTCTTCTTGAACTTGTACTTTCTTCTAGTCATTCTTAATTCATTTGTTGGATAGGCCATTCATTGTTTAAGCCCATCCGTTTAGGTAAAGAGCCTCCATTTGTTTTTTCTCTTTTATATATATATATATAAAGGGAATACAAGCTAGCCCATCATATGTTAACTCTAGGGTGATAAACCCCTTAAGCATCTTCTAAGAGGGAAGGTATGCAACTTGTAGGTGGGTACTCAAAAGAAGTGACTCCTAAATTGAACTATACTGTAAAATTTACAGGCCAGTCTGCACATCGATTACATTCCTTATAGATATGCCAAATAACCACGACCCAGTTATGGTTGAGTAGTTGATCAATGTTTACAACTAACGGGTTCAGAGAAGTAGCACGCTTCGTTGGGGAAGAAAGCATATTATGCACAGTAAGCGAATCCACTTCTAATTCAATATGTCGGTATCCTAAGGTCCACGCCAGGTTAAGACCTGAAAGCACTCTCCAAAGTTCCACTGTGGTCGTGGAACACCAACTCAGGTTCTAAGCGAAGCCTCCCAACCAAGCACCGGAACTATGTCGTAGCAAGCTTCCTGCAGTGGCCGAAAGGCGTGAGCTTTTGCTGGCTCTGTTAGTGTTTAATTTCACCCAACCCTGAGGAGGCTTGCTCCAATAGATGAGCTGCTCCCGTTTAGTGTAATTCCCCCGTCGAGACCGTTGTTGCCAATTGTTCGCCAGTTGAATACGTTGTACATATTTAATAATCTGATGATCTGGTGAAATCGGCCAGTTAAACTGTGCATCGAAGAGTGCCTTATTATGCCAGGACTAGAGAAATCAGTACGCTGTGTCAAATATAATAGCCCAGTCGTATCCCCCTATCAGTCGGTGTGTGTGAAGATTCTTTTTAAGCCACTCCTGATGGTTCAGTGTGAAGAACTCTGCCGAGATAACCTGAGTGACAAGCTTATGCCATAAGATGCGGGTTTTGGGGCAGTCCTTCATAACATGAAGAGATGATTCCTTGAAGTGATAGTGGTAACAAGTAACGTCCGAAGTAAATTTTCTGTAGACCCTCTGTTGATTAGCAAGAGGTTTATCATGAATGAGGAGTCATAGAAATGCTGGGATTCGTTGTGAGCCTTGCTATTGCCAAATAGTCTTCTAATCTGCGTTGGTCGCATCTTCTTTGTGATTCAAGATCATGGACTAAGCTGACTTGGTACTGATCTCCACTGGCCCCCATTGTACCTATGTTAGTTGTCAGCTCTCGCTTGTAGAACTTATGTTTAGGGTTCTGGATGGCTTCGTGTCCAGTGAACTCTTCAATAGTTTAGTTACATCAAATGGGTGATTCATGCATGATTGCAGAAGTAAGACAAATGGACATTATCCAAAGATACTATAAGAGTTTAATTGCAATTGAATAAATAATATACAAGAAATGTTGTGCGTGCCTTGTTTCAATTTAGGAATATAAATGTTATATAAGATAGCACGTTATCAATTTAATGTCAAATAATAAAAGTTATCAGTTAGTTGGAAATATATTTCCATAAACGAATGCGATAGATAAAACAATAACTCAATAAAAGTTTCATTGGTATAATAAATTAAGAAAAGTCTAATAATACGTAACTTTATTTTTAATTAATAAAAATATTGCTTTTGAATGAAAAAAATACAATAAATAATTTCCTTAAAAAATTAAAGAAAACTTGGATTCACCAATTTAGTATAAGATGAGATTTGTTAAGAGATTGTTTTTTCATTCTATAGACAAGTACGTAAATTGTTTAAGGTAAGTATTTTGTTTAATTTATTTGTAGAAATTTTTGTGTGTTTTTTATTGTCAAATTTTCACTTTCACATAGTGTTTCTTGCATGTCAATTTAGAATTTCTATCTCTTTCTAAATTATATTTACATTAACTTTTTTGGTCTTTAATTGTCAATTTTCTTGATTTTAGAGTTTAAAAATATATAGTAAAAATAGATTATTCAATCTTATTTTATTTGTATATATATGTTTTTTTTATTAGTGCAATTAAGAAAATAAAGGAGGAATTTTCAGTCAACTATTGATGACCAAGACATCATATCGCCCTAATTTAAGGAATCATTTGACTTTATTTTTATTTTCCTATTGTGAATTTTAATTTTTGTTCCTAGTTTTTGTTAAAAATAACAAATTTATTTTATTGAGAGTTGTAATAAAAAAATTTAAAAATTAAAATATGTTTTGTTGAAATTTGTAAATTGATTCCCGACAAGGAGCAACATAAAATTCCTCTTAAAGTCAACAACTATTCGAATCATGTCTAAAACATTTCTAACTCAACAAAAGAGGCATTGCCAACTAGTTTCAAGACCTCAAAGGAGCAAATATAATGCAAATTTTGGAAAAATCAACTCCAAATTTCATTCAACCTTTATTTAAGAGAAAAAAAACTTTAGATTTAGACAAATAAAGGCTAGACAACTAGTTTGACTACTTTTTTTTAGCAAAAGTAAAGTTTTGATCAATTTTAGTTATTTTACAAGAGCTATTATTCATCTTACAAAAAGCCATATAAGATATATTTTAACATGAATTCAAAATCTATTTGATTCTAAATCTACTTCTAATAATTTAGCTCTCAGTTTATGACGAGAAACATGCATACTCTAAAAAAAATTAATTTTTAAATAAAAAATGAATTTAAATTTATCAAATAGAGTCAATTATAAGAGGTCGTTCAAGGAAAGATACCTAAAATACACCATGACTCAACATAAGCTCTACAATTAAGCTAACCTTAGTAGTTCATGTTAGTGCTGGAATGCATGTATTACATAGAGTAAGAGTATTAAACTCTCCAAGAATTCATCAGCCTCCTGCTACATTTCTTTGCCACTTGATGAATGATAAGCTGAATTCTTATACTTGCAATTGTGAGCTCAATCTCTACACTGAAAAATATGTCTCGCTTTTAACACTTGATATGACTATGGTTAAATTTAAAGAACTATTTCTTTAGGAATGAAGAAAACAATTATCTTTTTTTCTTCTCTTGGTTGTTTTCACATACAGAAAATGAAGAAAAATGAAAGAGTATATAATCTCTCACTCTTCTCTACGTTGATTTATTCACGTACACAAAATGAAAACAAAATTAATGAATATCAGAGAATTTATCTTTTTTGTGTAAGTGTTTCTTTTTAATAATAAATTATTTTGTACAAGAGAATTTTTAATATCAATTATATTTTATGTGGTAGCAAAAAATATAATAATATGTTATATAGATTATTTAATAAATTATCTCATAATAATTTAAATAATCATATACAGGAAATATTGCACTTGTATATATGTGACTACATAGGTTTATCATTAAGCCGGTAGTAATTAATCTAATTAATTACTAATTAAGGTTTGCGTTTAACAACATTCCTCAATAACTAGATCGTATGAAGTAACAACCTTACAAAGACGGAATCTAATTTAAGAATAATGTATTATTACCTTCCATCATTACAACTCCGGATTATCCTAAGGTATAGTTTAACTATCAAACCTTATTAGGTAACCAACTATGTTATATGTCGATCATTAATGATTGGTGAATAACTTAGAAAACTCCTTTTCTTCACTCATTCAATCGCGATGACCAAAGTCTTAAAACAATCATTCAAATCAATGACAACATAGAGTTCAAACTTATTATCTAGAGTCGATAGATACCATCTTGACTCACCACTAATCAGATATGTACTTAATTATATCTAATAATCATTCAATTAGCATTTTTACACACTAGGTGTCCGACATCAAAACATAATAAATAACCTATTGATTACTATGATCATCTAAAGTCAAAGGAAAAATATACATTTAAATCCTTATGAGAATATCTCACTTGACAGTTCATAAGTAATATTAACTATTGAGAATTCTCATTTGGTCAGTTCAATGATCATATCTCCATATCATCAACTATATATGTAACTTAATAAATGAGATCTACTAATATCTATCCAATAGATACTATTACATATATATTGATTTAACCGGATCATTAAAGTCCTTA
>JANIJH010000002.1:36066236-36085319 GCA_024520975.1 Erythroxylum areolatum | reverse complement strand
AAAACAAATCATATTAAATACAAAAAACTTAATATTTTAATTAATTGAATCAATAATAACATAATAATAATAATAATAATAATAATAATAATAATAATAATAATAATTAAATGTTCTATATTTTTATTAAAGTTATAAATTTAATTTTTGTAGAATTAAATATCTAAAATTTAAATTCTTATAAGAATATTCAACGAAATACTAAGATATATAATATTCATACCTTTTTAATTTTTTTTAAGTCATGTCCTTATAAGTCATTTTACACATAAACAGTTAATACTAAACAGCTAATTTTACCAAACATCTCTAACAAACAGCTAATGCAATCAGCTGGTCAAATCAGTTGATAGAATCAACTATCAGCTAACAGCTAATGCAATCAGCTGTTTGCCAAACAGGGCCTTTATTTGAAATGCACAGAGGGTCAAGATAAGACTCCCTCGTAGTGGTAAAGCAAAAGAATTCTTCCTATACTAATAAAGCAATAGTAAACATCAATTTGCCCACTGGCTGCAAGGATAGGATTCCTGAATAACCAATATCTCTTAAATTGATACTTACAAAAGAAAAAAAGGAAGAAGAAGAGGAAGAAGAAGGAGAAGGAGAAGAAGGAGAGAAAGAAGAAGAAGAACAGAAGGAGCAGAAGAAGAATAAGAACCAGAAGAAGAGGGAGGAAGAGGAGTAGGAGAAGAAGCAGAAGGAGAAGAAGCAGAAGGAGTTGAAGGAGGAGGCGGAGGAGAAGAAGAAGTAGAAAAAGCAGAAGGAGGAGGAGGAGAAGGAGAAGAAAAACAAGAAGAACAAGAAGAATCATTGCCAAACTCATCACAAAATCATCACAAACCTCCCAAATGTTTGGTGATTCATTGCTACAAAGCATAGAGGGGGAGGTCATAAGCGTCTATAACGTAAAATCGATTTTCAATGGAATGAAAAAGACATATATGGTAGAATCGTAACCATAGAATACTACCATTTCTTCATAACTCCCAAAACTTCTTCGCAGTGTCTTCATTCCATGCCTCATTTCATTGAAAACCTCAAAATGGCTCTATTTCATTATATTCCATCCATAGCCCAATTCCATTAAATTTAACCTAATTGAGCACATTTGACATATTTTTTCACAGTAGCAGGATCACTCTAATTGACTCCATTTAGTTCATCACCATAGGATTCAACAATTACACCTACTTGTTTGATCTTGTATGTGTTCCTAAGAAAAGGAATTTGTCCATGTTTGAGGTCTCAAAGGGGCATGCAAACATATAAGAACTCTTGAACAAAAATGGAAAGGAGATATAAATCCAGTTCCGTCAGAAGAATATTTCCTTTAGGCTACATTTGGTTGGACGTAAGATTTTTAATGAAATGGAATAGTTTATAATAGAATTGAATGTAAATTGATATAATATTACAAAATTGTTATTTGGGAGGGATGGAAGGATTCAAAATATAACATAGTGAAATATTGTTTGGATGAAGGATTTATAATGTAATATAGTGCAAATTTGTTTATCATTTTATACTCTATCTTAAACCCCTCAAATCGGAGGTTTTTTATTTTTATTGTTTATGATAGAATGAGATGTAATATTAAACCCTCATCTTCTATCTCATTTCATTCCATTATATTATAAATCCTCATACTAAACGATATAATAATATTGCATTCCATTCCATTAATAAACCTCCAACTAAACATAGCCTTAAATATGAGAAATTGAGTAGAAATGAGAAGGTTAAGTTTCAAAAGTCCAATAGAATAGTCACCATGGCCATTCAAGGAGGAACTTTGATTGCAAAATACAATTCACTTAAGGAAGTTCATTCCTATCTCACTCTCTTCCACCTGAGGGTGTTACATATATTTTTCATAACGTAGAAATGGAATGGGTATGCAGAGAAGAAGACAAAAAGGAGAATAACATTTTTGCTTTGAATTTTTCATATATGCTTGAAATTTTTTTGAATGATGTAGTTTCTCACAAATTATGAATAGTTGCAGTCGTTACAAGTTTTATGAAAAAAAGAAAACAAAAAAATCAAAAGTAAAATAACAAATTAATACCATAAATTTGTTAATGCAGCTCGACATACATTGTTTATGTTTGCAGGGTCCTAACCCAACTGAATACTTTTATTAACAACAATAGTTTCATGTAAAGCTTTACTGAGCCGACTCACTCAACCCTTAATACTACTCCTAGTTCTCATAATCCGTGAAAGTATTTCACACCTAATAGTAT
The DNA here is from genome assembly GCA_024520975.1 of Erythroxylum areolatum. NCBI lineage: Eukaryota > Viridiplantae > Streptophyta > Magnoliopsida > Malpighiales > Erythroxylaceae > Erythroxylum > Erythroxylum areolatum. The sequence goes on along the minus strand of JANIJH010000002.1, from coordinate 36,083,070 downwards.
GACCGCTTCATATTAACCTCAACAAAAGATTTTCTCGAATAATGTTAATGATAATGAAATAAAATAAACAACTCAAATGATTAAGTAAAATTAAACATAAATGAAAACACTTAAGATGAGAAAAACAACTTCCCTAATAATTTCAACTTCTTTAATGAAAGATCATAAAGTTGTCCACCAATAAATCTGTTGTAGTTTTTCGATATTATAGGCATAACATATCACTCACAGTAGCAGAAAAATACCCAACAAAAAAATTTCTTCTCTGAAACGTTGCAAAAATTTGAACTGCAAAATCCACACCACTGCTGGATTTTTTTGCACTACACATCCACTATCAATAACCACAAAAACAAACACAATCAATAACCGATCAGCCCAACAAAACTCACGCAAACACCATAAAAACTAGCTGTTGAAATTGCCTTCAAAGATTATTCAAAAACAGAAGAAACATCTGGCAATTAACGATTACATAACCCACTAAAGTCAACAAACAAATAAACAAATTTTTCATCTCCAAAACATCATAAACAAAATAGCTTCAAACTCACAAATATTGTTGGATGTTTTTCATACAAAAACCACACTAAGATAGCCCAGAAAAATCATGAAACAAATCAAGTATAGCAGCTACTAAGATCACGAAAACTACTAGAGTTTTCGTACACCACAAATCGCAAAGGATAGCCACACAATCAACATCCCATGGACACTGAGCAATAACAGTAGAATAATCAGAAAACTATAAAATAAATTAGCTACAAAATTCCCAAAGAACACCATCAATTGTTGTTGAATAATAGAATAATACCCATAAAAAAAAAAGAACATGATATCTACCAGAACATAGCATAGATGTCCAAATCACCCAGCCAAGTATTGTATAAACTAAGAGACAAATCTCAATTGCAAAACCATTCAATCAACGACAAAAACATCCAAGAAAACACAACACAAAACCCTTCAACCAAGGTGATGTCATTCAGCAAAGAAATTTGGTAGCAGATGGACTTTTATCTCAATGCAATTTAGCTACCAAATCATCCAAAATATGTCGATATTTCTTGCCAAAAATGACAATATTCAGCCTTGAATCTTAGCCATATTATAGTTTCCATAATTAACTCAAATTCTAGAAAATTTGCTTCCTTAGATAGATATTATCTAAAAATAGACTACTATCTTAATTGGAATTTTAAACCTTATGAAATTTATCTTGGAAGAGTCCCACATAAACACAACTAGATCTAATTATCAAATAATATCCAAAATTAAATAATAAAATAAAATCACTTATATCTTAACAATCTTCCCCTTTTTGGCATTATTTGTCACATATTTGAAAGTTCCCTTAAAGGATATAATTGGATATATAACATCAAATGCACATACCACATGGAAATTGCCCCTTAATTGAACATGAGGTTCCAAACAACTTCCAAATACGCATTTGGCAAATATTTGAATAAACAATAATCTGAAGTTGACAAAATCAGCCAAGTTTACCAAGTAAACACAACAGTTACAACCTCTACATCATCCATTATCCCCTTTGGAACAAAAAGATGCCAAAAAGTAAGACTAATAGTCATGTAGATATCTTGAAATCTCCTTCTGAATTGAACAGTCACCAAAAATAATCATATATCTCTCCCTTTGGACAAAACAATGTTAAAACGAAGAATGCCTTTAATGTGATCAATCTTGGCGATTAAATAAGAATAAAAATCATCAGTAGATGTAGCGGAAGAATCATAAACATGTTATCAAAATACTAGCCAACATATCAAAACTCACATCAAAGTCATCCGCATACGACTAATTAAATTCATAAACCTCAAAAATAAATTCAATGAATCATAATCAAACTTAATCAATCTCCTCATTACATAAATCATATCAAAGCATATTGCCCAAAGTCTTATAGCCCACGATGTAGAGAGAAACTAAGATAAAAATTGAAAAACCCTAATTATAGAAAATCTGAATCTTCCGATAGGTCTCTAACCAAACATCAACATTTTCTTGACATAACTCTGTAAATCAAAATCGAAAAGCAGAATTCTTAAATCATCAAGTAGAGCCTCATTCTTACATCAAATATACTATTCAACAAGTAAGGAAAAGCCAAACACACACCAATCACCCAAACCCTATAAAAGTCTAGACATTAATTCCTTCAATCCCTCCTTTTTTTGTTATTTTTAACAAATAAACAAAATCGATATACTTAAAAAATATAAAGCACACAATCCCTATGTCCCTTAAAAAAATTCAAGCCTGAACTTATTCCTCATCACATTATCTTTGTCATCAATTTTTTGATTGATTTCTTCTTCTAAAGCAACTGACTTATCCTCTGTCTACACAGTTTCTTCACCAGCAGCAACTAATTGCAGATCTAGGCAGTTTTTGGTTCTTACTTCTTTGTGTTTTTGCGTTAGTTTATGAGGCTAGCTTTGAAGATTTTTTTGAACTACCAAGTTGGTTTTTAGACCATCCACATGGAGCACACTTTTCAAGTATGGTTATCCATCTATGTAAAGCGTCCCCCTTTAATAATCGTGACCTTCTTTACAACTCCAAAAGTAACGTAGCCATCCATACTACTTTAATCATCCATCAGGTAGCTTCCTTCACCCTTTCTAACCCAAGTATGCTTTGGTAACATAGGCTATTGCTGGAAACTTAATAAAGAGTGTCTAGATTTTTAGTTTTGAGTCCTTTGAATTATCATTTGCAACAACTTGTAACATTTTCTCCTTATGTGCCCGTTTACCCCACAAATTGAGACTTGGGTATAAATTTGCGTTTGCTCCTTGAAGTTTCTCCTTGGATAGATCTGGCTGCACCATTTTTCTCATCATTCGACTTAGAACATTCACCTTTATAGCTAATGCCTTGAAGGTCTCCTTTAATCTTACCAATTTGTAGCAACTTTTTTATTTTTTCGGTACCTCTATTTAACATTTTTTCCCTTTTTTGGTACTGATCAACTTTAACTTTGTTTCATTCAACTCATCTATTATAGACAACAGCTTCGTCTCTAGATCTTGAATGACGTTCTTCATTGGTAGAGTTTTCCTTCTTCAATCTCTTATTCTTCTTACATGTTTAGACCCATTAAGTATACATTAACTCATAGGCTTTGTAAATATCCTCCCTCTTGTAATCTGAATTACTGTCATAATCTAAAATTAAACTTTGGACTGATTCATTTGTATTTTTCCTAAAATTCTAGACCGATTTATCCAGTTTCATCATCAGTTTCTTCCTTCTTGTTACTGTTAAGCAAGCAACTGGACTTTTGCTATATAAAGTAACTAATGCAGCATTACTCACGAAACCCTCTTCACTACCACACTCACTTTCAGATTTATTCTCTTTAGATGCTAGTATAGGACTTCCTTTTTCTTTTCTTCAAAGTGTTAACACATTCTGTTTGCACATGTCCAAAGCTTTGACTTTCATGTCATTAAATTTTCTACACTTTTCTTTCACCCTTTTAAGTTTTAGCTACTTGTTTAAAGTTATCGTTCGATGAACTCTCATCGTTCTGTCTAAACTCAGGTCTATCCTTCTTCACTTTCTTTAACCACTTGCTGAAATTTCTTATCAATAACTCCATATTCTTATTCTCATCATATTCATCTTCTAAGCCATTCTTGGCTTTACCAATCTCAGGTTGCAATGCCAATTCTTTTTTCTTCTCTTGTTTATCCTTCAACAAATTCATCTCAAACTTGGTAAGAATCCCAGTTATCTCATCTAAAGACAATTCATTAATATCATGAGCTTTTTTGATTGCTGCAATTTTTGATATATACCTCGAAGGTAACGATCTCAATGTCTTCATATCTAGTTTCATGTTAGAGTACTTTTTCTGAGTTGATTTGCTTAGTTTGCTATGTCATATAATCTCTTAGAAGTCTCCAATGATTTCACTTTCATCCATCTTCAACTGTTCAAATATCACAATCAACATCTAAAGTTTTGAGGGTATCATAAATTTTGATCCCTCATGTAAAGTTTACAAAGTTTCCCACGCTTCTTTCGCCGATTCATTGGCTAATATCATGGTAAAATGACCTTTATCAATTGCACTAAAGATAGTGTGCAGGGCTTGAGAATTTCCAAGCTCTCTATCTTCTTGGGCTCTTGTGCACTCAGATGTATCTTTAAGCACTGCTTCTCTCTTTTCATTAGTCATCATTGGATCGGTCTAACCATTTAAAACTAAGTTCCATGCTTTTATTCCTTGTGCCTGAATGAATACTCTCATTAATGATTTCCATGTAGGATAATTTAAGTCATCTAACAACGGTGGTCTGATGATTGATGCCCCTTCTCTTATAGCCATAATTATGAAACATAGATCTGCACCACCTTGACGTACCAAATTCTAATTTGGTCACCCGCTTTGATACCAATTGAAAATTTCCAAAGGATGTAGTTTATCATAAATTATGAATGATCACTACAATTATAAGTTTTCTAACAAAAACGGAAACAAAAAATCAAAAGTGAAATAACAAATTAACACCAGAAATTTGTTAACGCAATTCAGCAGTTCTTGCCTATATCTGTGAGGCCCTTACCTAGCTTAATAATTTCACTAATGATAATAGTTTTATATAAGGTTTTACTAAGCTGACTCACTCAACTCTTGACACTACCTCTCATTCTCACAATTCGTGAAAGTATTTCACACCCAATAGTACAACCATCTCATACTAACCTCAATAGAGGATTTTATCAAACAATGTTTAATGATAACAAAATAAAATAAACAACTTAAGTTATTAAACAAAATTTAACATAAACAAAAGCACTTAAGATAAGAACAACAACTTTCCTAATAATTCCAGCTTCTTTAATGAAAGATCAGAAAGTTGTCCACTAATAAATCTATTGTAGTCTTTCAATATTATCACCGTAACATCACACCCACAGTAGCAAAAAAATACCCATAAAAAACAAATGTTTCTTCACCCAAACGTTGAAAAAAATCTAAACTGTGAAATCTAATTGTTGGAATTTTTCACACATCACCTCCATTATCGAAAACCATCAAAACAAACATAATCAATAACCTTTCAGCCCAACAAAACTCATGTAAACACCACAAAAACTAGCTATCAAAATTGCCCTCAAAGATTGTTCAAAAATAGAAAAAGAATGCAGCTGGCAATCAACAATTACATAGCCCACTAAAGTTAACAAATGAACAAATGTTTCATCTCTGAAACATCATAAACAAAATAGCTTCAAACCCATAAAAATGATGGACATTTTTCATCCAAAAATCACACCAAGATAGCCTAGAAAAATTCACAAAACAGTCAAGTATTGCAGCTACAAAGATCATAAAAACTTCTAGAGTTTTTATACACCACAAATCATAAAGGATAACCACACAATCAACATACCATGGACAATGAACAACAACTCTAGAATAATACGAAAACCATAAAATAAATTAGTTGCAAAATTCCCAAAGAACACTCTTCATTGTCGTAGAATAATAGAAGAATGTCTAACCAAGAAAAGAACAGGATATCAACCAGAACACATCATATATGCCCAAATCACCCATCCAAGTACCGTATAAACAAAGAGACAAATCTTAGATGCAAGACCATTCAATCAATGACAAAAACATCAAAGAAAATGTAGCACAAAACCCTTAAGCCAAGGTGACGTCATTCAGTAAAGAAGTTCTGCAGCAGATGGACTTTTATCTCAACTCAATCAACTACCAAACTTCATTAACAATATCCCGAAAATTCAACTACCAAATCATCCAAAATGTGTTGATAGTACTTACCAAAAAAGACAATATTTAGTTTTGAATCCTAGTTATATTATAGTTGTCATAATCAATTTAAATTTCAGAAAATTTGCTTCCCTAGATAGATATTATCTAAAAATAGACTACCATCTTAATTAGGATTTTAAAACTTATCAAATTTATCTTGGAAGAGTCCCACATAAACACAACTAGTTCCAATTATCAAATAATTTATAAAATTAAGTAATAAGATATAATCACCTATATCTCAACAGTACTTAAGTGGTTATAATGACTATTAAAACACTACTAAGACCCTTATGATAATGACATGTGATATAATCCTACATAGTTTGTTACGACTGTTACAAATACGACATGTTTTCATTCTAATAACTGATTCTTAATCCTTTCGTTTGCTTCGTCTTCTCTTTTCTTCCGTTTTCTTCCTTCGACATCGTTCTATATCTTTTTTTACATTCATTGATTATTACTCATAACATCCCCTTTCCCTTCAGAGGCCACCTTATCTATCAGATTGATCTCTAGGAACCTCTTCTGTAAGTCGAACATGGTTACCCAAATAGCTCTTTCTTTAGTTTCTCCTTGCCATTGCACCAATACTTAGGGTACTATGTAGTTTTTTCTTGGGTATCCTCTCCGTGTTGGGTACTGACAATGGTAGTTATGAAAATCTAGGTGTTTTCTTTGAAATGAATTTCTTTAATAGCGATACATGACATGTTAGATTCTTTGAGAAGTTGTAGCATGTAGGCCACCTTATTGATCTTTGCTATAATATGAAATGGATCGTAATACAGTAGAGTTAGTTTCTGATTTGCTTATCTTTGTATAGAGTGTTGTTTATATGGCTCGAGTTTGACAAACACCCATTAGCCCACTTTGAATTCTCTCTTTGTTCTCTTGTTATTTGTGAGTTGTTGCATCCTTTATTGTGCTATATTTAAGTGAAATTTTACTGTTTGTAGTGCCATCTCCTTATCCTGTAATGCTTGGTCTATTAAGATGTTACGGGAATCCCCAGCTAAGTAAGGTACATAAAGAGGTGGAATATAACCGTCAAGAATTTCAAAAGGGGTCATATTAATGGCTACATAATGGGTTGTGTTGTACTTGACAACTAGAATGCCCATTTTTGTGGAACATCTAAGATATGTTTTGAATATTTTATTAATGACTTCATATTGTCCGTCTGTCTTAGGATAATAAGATGAGGAGAACTTCAAACTAACACCTTGTAATTTGAATGTCACTTGTCATAATACACTTAAAAACAAAAGGTCGCGATTGCTCATTATAGCTTCTGGCATTCTGTGAAGTTTGAAGGCATGATCAACGAAAGCTTGCACAATGTCTTGAGCTATATAAGGATGTCTGAGGGCCATAAAATAAGAATATTTTCTTAGTCTATCCATTACAACGTAGATGTATAATTTTCCTTTACAGAAGGATAACCTTTCAATAAAATCCCTGCTTATTCCTTGCTAACAACCCTTTGGTATTGGAAGTGGCTATAAAAGCCTTGGATATGTTGCATGATCATACTTATTTCGCTGGCAAGCAACACAATTTGTTACACAATTTCAAACATCTTGGGCTAGTTGTTTCCAGTGAAATAGATTATATACCCTCTTAGTCATTGTTGTTATGTCAAAACGCCCTCCTTGTGAGTCGTCATACACTAGGGAAATTAGTTTCTTCCTGAGTCCCTCATCACATCTGATAACCGATCTTCCTTTACATCTTAGAAGGCCATTCCCCCATTTGTAATTCCTTGATTGCACTTCTTAGACCTCTAGTTTTTTGATTAAGTCTCAGATGGTGGCATCTTTCCTCCAACCTTCCTTAATCTCTTCCATTCGCGTTGTTTAGATTTGAGAAACCATTAGTGTTAACAACTCGTGACTTTAAACCCTTCATAACATATCTATCTTGGCATTCTCCTTTCCACTCTTGTAGCAATTTTAAAATCGTACCATATTATCTCAAGTAACTAGTTATGTTGGAACAATATCTAAATTATTTGCTCCAATAAATATTTCAAGCTCTTGTGGTAGGTTAAAACCTTGAAGAAATGACCATTCAAATAGTGATGTCATTGTTTTACGGCTTTGATGATGGCTAGGAACTCTTTTTTGTAAGTGGAGAGACCTTGATGTTTGAGTGCTAATGCTTTGCTAAGGAAGGCTACGAGGTGTCCATCTTGTTGGAGCACTGCCCAATTCCTTTGTCACTCGCATTCGCTTCCACTATCACTATAAGAAAACAACATAATCCGTGACGTTATATTAATAAAACGTCACTGAATGTGAAGACTTTTTGTGATATGTTTTTAAACATCACGAAAAGTTCAAATTTTCTGCGACATTTTGATAAAAACGTTATGGATTTATAACACTTTTTGTGACATTTTATCAATAAAACGTCACAAATAGAAATCGTGATGCTTTGTTGAATAAAATGTCGCTGTTGGTGTTTACATTTTGTATTGATTCTTCCACGTTCATTTCCCACCAAATATTCATTTGTATTGATTTTCCTATCTTACTATTTTTGGTTGGGTTCACTTAATAAAATGCCATAACACTATCACTTTTTTTGTTAATGTCTCTCCCCACCAAATGCACTGCCACTGCCACTGTTACCATCACCACCTCCACAACTGCCGCTGAAGACTATAGCTTGCAAACCATGAAGATGGCCAAGCCACTAGCTGTCTTCGCCTGCTCTCCTCTCGATACCTCTCCAACAAAAACGACCTCTACTAGTTCACTGAAAATGACGTGGTCTTTGACCCCTCTACTATGGCCCTCGATGACAAAACCAAGCTCCACATTAATCATGCTTCTCTTGGCTCTAAAAAAGGCCACTCTTCCTCAGCCTACGAAGAAGCTCGTTATTAAGCCTTTTTTGTGTTTCGTTTCCCTCGAATTCTTATTATGATTTGGCGATGTCCCACCTGGGATTTATTGTTGTAGATATTTAATTAGTTGAGGGTTTTGATCAATTTGTTAATTTCTATGGATGAAAGATTGGGCTTATGTCTTTTCTGGATTTCAGTAATAAATTAGTCGAATTTGGGATTTGGATCTTGATAGCATTGACTATTTAGTTCCATTTTGGTAATCGGTTGGGTTATTGACAGTTAGAATGGTGCTTACATGGAAAATTAATCGAAGGATACCTTAAGCGCTTTTATTTTTGGATCAGGATTGCGATTAACAGTTTTCTTCTGTAGTTATTGGTTCTCAGTTTTGTATTGCTTGTATATTTGTCTAGTGTTAACATTATTGTATGTTCAAGAGTTTGAAATATTCAATATTATGATGATGATCTGAGTGTGAGACAAGTATGTCGAGTGAGTACTTACTATTTGACTTATATATTCATCTTTATGGAGCTCTTAAAGGTTCTTTAACATGTATAATGTTGAACAATTAGACCACTCTCAAACGGGTAGCTCCATTGATGTAGTTGGAAGGATCAGTTACTTTATTCAGCTCACATTCTCTTGCTTCTGATCACTGGTAGGTGTTAACATGATTTCTTAAGTAGGCATAACGCTCATCTATTTCATTTCTTAAAATCTAACTCCTTTTTCAGAAGTGACTATGAAGACTTCCTAAGAGACTTCACAAGACAAATTGTGTAGCATCTTCCCTTCAAAATTGATACTTACATGGCATCCATATTACAAGTTTCTTGTTTTGCTAAAATAATGGTATTTTACTTGAGCATATGCGGATATTGATTATTATGAAAATTACTAGAATTTGAGAGGACCAATACTAATCCACAAAGTCCCCTGCTCCTATTCTGTTATGCCTGTTAAAAATTATGGGCCATCTGGCAATATTTAGTACTCGCGTATATTATCAGTTTATTTCCAAACTTTGTCATTCATGACTAGTTTTTTGTATCAGATACCAAGTATCTCTTATGTTGAAGATGCTTAACCTACTTTGGGTTCCCTACATATTTGATATCCTTGGCCTGTAATACAGGCAAATGTTATTTATTTTGCTAGTAGCGTTCTATCACTCTCAGATGATCAACGCATTTTGGCACTTTACTTTGTACATGTACTTTCTCAATTCTCACAAATTTGCTTTCAATTTTGTTCTAATAGAAAGAGTTGTATGGACATAACTATTTACATTGTTATAGATGTTTGGATTATTGGTGGGGAAGATGAGTCGATCGCCAGATGTTGTAGTTAGAGCCACAAGCTCAGCTGCGCTTGGACTATTACTCAAGTCGACTAATGCTCTTGCAACGGTTATACTTGATCGAGCAGACTCTAGTAGGAGAGGCCATGATTCACTAAGAACATCTCATGTATTCATATAAAGTTTGTGACCACAAGAAGGAAGGTATAGATAAATTTTGATCAGAGCTAACAGAAAAGGGAATTTGGAGCATAAATATCAATGTTATATATATATATATATATACATCTTTTTTGTAAAGTGTACAGAAGCTAGTTGCAGGTTTTTAAAATGTGCACTTGGGTTGCTCTTCTAAAATTTTGTACAATTATTTTAAGACTCTAATCTCTGTCAAGTTATTGTATTATAAGTCCATACAACATATCTAGTATAGTTGAATAGGAGATAATTGTTTCATTCTTTTGATGACGATCTTATTCCAAATGTAACCCCAAGGAGGGATTGATTTGTTCATCGACTTGTTTGCCATACTGGTTTTCTTCAAATAATATTGAATAGTTATTAAACAAATAAGATTTAAAAAATTTGTCTTTTAAAAAATAATTATTAAAATTAAAAATTTATTAAATTAAAATGATTTTCAAAAATGGAAAATAATAATTAAAAAAAATACAACTATATGTGATGTTTTTGTATAAACTTCACAGAATAAAAACGTCACAGAATGTGACATTTTACGGTGTTTCCAAAAATGTCGTAGAATGTGACTTTTCGTGAAGTTTCCAAAAACGTCGTGGAATATGACTTTTTGTAGCAATTCTAAAAAATGTCGCAAAAAGACCAATCTTTCAATGACGTTAATTAAAACGTCGTGGAATATCCATATTTTTCGTAACATTTTATGGGAAACGTCACAGAAACCTTTTTACCTATACCATATTTGGTGACGTTATTTTTGACGTTTTTTAAAACATTGCAAATTATATTCTGTGACATTTTTTGAGATTTTGTGACGTTTTTTAAACGTCGCGGATGGTGTTGTTTTCTTGTAGTATACGAAAGGTCGTGAATAATCCAATAATGTTAAGATAGGGGTTGTTACCAGTGACTCCTTCAGTTTTTTGAAAGCTTGTTGCTACTCCTCTTGCCATTCCCACTTCCCTGCACCCCAAAGACACTTTCTTCAGTTGAGGAAGAGTTATTGTTGTTTCAAGATATGTAAAACTTGTTGTAGATGTTCTAAATGTTGCGTGAAATTATAACTATATATGAGAAAATCATCGAAAAAAACCAGCATAAATTTCTGAAGTTATGTTCTAAAAAAATCATTCATAAGGCTTTGGAGGTGGAGGGCACATTTGTGAGCCCAAAGGGAATCACCAAAAACTTGAAGCGTCCCTCGTGCTTTCTGAATGCCATCTTTGGGATGTCTTCCTCCCTCATCCTGATTTGGTGATAATCGAATCTCAAATCTAGTTTAGAATACCAATTAGAGCCTTTCAATTCCTCAATCACCGGAATAGGGAATTTACTTTTAACCATATGTTTTTTCAACTCTCAGTAGTCAATGCACATCCTCTACACATTTTCATTTCTTTTTAACTAAGATTACCAGTGACACGTAGGGACTTACACTTGATCTAATGAGTCCATGTTCCAACAATTCCTGCACAATATGCTCGATTGCATCCTTTTGCTCGCCTAAATATATATAGGGTTTTATGCTGATAGCTTCTACTTTAGGTTTGAGGGGAATGTTGTGGTCATGCGTTCTTTTTGGAGGTATCCATCTCATCTCCCGAAGCCAAACTCCGTGTGGAGTCCTTCCATTTCTTCTCTAGTATTTTTTTGATCCCCTAGTGACAATTGTTGCATATGGAATTCCACTGGATAGGTTAAACATAGCATAAACAATGATTTCTTGTTGGAAGTAGATACCAGTTTCCGAATACCCTTACTATCTCTTTTGCACTCTCCACTGTGTTGCCTATTAACTTGGTTGTTCGGCCTTCTCAATGGAACTCCATGGTGTGTTCTTTAAAGTTGCATAGCACATATTCCAGTGTCGGCAACCACTAGACTCCTAATACTATGTCGCAACCTCCTAGTTCGATGATGAGTGCAGTAGTTATGAATCATAACCTTTGCATCTTTCAGGTAAAATTCCACCACATCTAATGACAGCTTAGTTTAAGACCTCCTCCCATCATGTTTTTTAAAATTGGAATTTTTACCACCTCTACGTGCCCTTTTATGATTAGTTTCTTGTATAAAAAAATTACGTGCTTCCACTATCAATAAGGATATGCAGTGGTTTCCTTTGGTGACTACCCATTTCCCTCATTTGTTTAAACTCTCCTTGGTCCTTTAGACCCTATATCGCCTCCAGAGACACCCTAGAACTTGTTGGTGCCCTTTGTTCTAGTTCCTCTGAAACTATCATTTCTTGCATTTATGTCTCAGAATATATTTTTCATCGCACTAGAAACACAACCCTCTCACCCTCTTCTCGTCAAACTTTACTATTCATTGTCTTTGTCCCTCGCACGTTTTGGGATTGTTTGTAACTAGAGAGGTGGTTGGATTCGTCCCCTTGTATGTTAAACTCGCTCCTCCTACTATCTGCCCCAATGTTTTTGCTCCTTTTCTAAAGTACATGGGTACACTGGCAGCTACTATAGCTTCTTATTTCCTGATGAGTGCGTACCCTTACTGGAGCATTGATGGATCCATCATCTTGATCGTTGGCTCCATCTCGAGTTTAATGCCCTTTAGGGAAAAACCTATAAAATAAACTTCTGGGAGTGTTAGTTTATTCAAATGTTTTTCGAACTATGCATAATATTCCAACAACGACCCTTCTTAGTTTAATTTCTTTAAGTCGCCGGTTGGATCTTCAAAATTTTCTTCATCAAATCTCTATCTTAGTGTCGCTATAAACTCCTCCCATTTTAGCAATTCCACTTCACTTCTGTTCCTGATCATCATTGGTACCATTCTAGCGCTATTCTTTCCATATATAGGGATGCCACACAAACCTTCAATTCGTCTGGTGTGTAGTTGATTATGAAAAACTATTCACATCGATAGATCGGACTCCTAACTTCAGCATCATCAAATCTGGGGAAGTACATCTTGCTATTCCAAATCCTAATTAGCAAAAACACATACAGTTCTCAATGGTACGACTGTATTTAAGGTTAGCTAGCAGTAGGGCCTCCTGTGCATTACAATACAAGGGCCAAGCCTACTTATCATAGCAAGCTCATGAACACAGGCCCAATGACACGTTAAAGAGAGAATTATTAAGCCTAATTATCTTCACATCAAATTAATCGGGTTTGTACAAAATTATGTTTATTATGCTAGTCCACAAAATTAATGATAAAATTCTATCATTCTCCCACTTGGACAGCATAACCAACATCATTGAATAATAGAAACAAATCTCCAGATTAATATAACAATATATGGCCACAATATGATGTCAAAGAAGAGCCAACAATCTCTCAATCATAAGTCCAAAATGAGGTTATAAGTACTCAACAGTATAGAAATCAGACCTGATAGGAGTACTGATAACATATATGCAAGATATCTATACCTCGATGACTAAACAGAATGTGTCATAAAGAAATACACACAAAATGGTGATTCGGTTATGTAATTTCAAACAAAATGATCCAAGCATCCACCCAAGATGCCAACTAAGATTTAACAAAATATCTCAAAATAGTAAAATGAGACCGAGTATAAAATGTCTCCATCAAAATGCCATATATATACAAACATTTAATCGTATCTGTGCACCATATCAATAAAGTATATGGCAATAACAATAATAGCAACAATTATAAGCAAAAGTCTTTAGACTGAATAACAAAATAGTTAAATACAATGTTGCTATAAAAAATTAACATAAATGACAGACTCTCACTAATCCAAGGCTTCAAAAGATCTAAATAGACCCATACAGGTTACATGACTCACAAAAGCCTTAACAATCAAGCCTTTGGTTAAAGGATTTGCTACCATAAAATCGGTGGGTATATGCTCTATACGAGTTTGAAGCTCCTAACCTTCTCTTAAAAAAACATATACTTTATATCAAGATGCTTCGAACACTTGTAGTTCTTGAATATTTTAGAGAAGCCCACCACAATAGAGTTATCACAATATATGGTTAGAGGTCTAGAAACACTCTCCACAAGATGAAGCTTAGAAATGAAATTCCTCAACCATATTGCTTGTCGAGTAGCTTCGTAACAAGGCACATATTCTGCCTCCTTAGTTGAAGTTGCTGTAAGTGTTTGTTTAACACTTTTCCAAGATACAGCTCTTCCAACAAGTATAAAGATATATCGTGATGTGGATTTGTGATCATCAGAGCAGCCACCATAATCAAAATCAGAATAACCTATCACCTCAAGATGATCAGACATCCTGTAAGTGAGCATGTAATCTTTAGTACCTTATAGATACCTCAGAACTTGTTTCACAGCTTGCCAATGACCTACACCAGGGTTGCTCAATTATCTCCTAAGTACAACAACAACAAAATCAATATCAGGACGTGTATAAACATGAGTATACATAAGACTGCCAACAACAGAAGCATATGAGACCTTTTCCATCTCTAACTTATCTTTATCATTTTGAGGATACTGGCTATTCGAGAGTTTGTTACCCTTTTGGATGTGTGCACTGCAAGTATTACGAGTCTTCATATTGAATCTATTCAAGATCTTTTCAATTTACCTTTTCTGAGACAAACCAAAAATACCACGAGATCTATCACGATGAATTTCAATGCCTAAAACAAAAGAAGTATCGCCGAGATCTTTCATATCAAAATGATTGTTTAGTCTCAGAAAGAAAACGTATATCATTACTAGCTAAAAGAATTTCATTAACATATAAGACAAGAATAATGAATTTTCTCCCACTATTCTTCAAGTAAATGCATTGATCAACAACATTTTCCTTGAATCCAAGAGAGCAAACAATTTGGTCAAACTTCAAGTACCATTATCTAGAGCACATTTTCATACAAATCACCATTTAGGAAAGCAGTTTTCACGTCCATTTGATGGAGCTCCAAATCAAAATGAGCAACCAAAGCCATCACAATACTAATGAATCTTTAGTAGAGACCGAAGAAAAAGTCTCTTTATAGTCTATACCTTCCCTCTGGCTATACCCCTTTACAACAAGTCTGGCTTTGTACCTTTCTATCTCACCTTTAGCATCACGTTTAGTCTTAAAGACGCATTTACACCCAACAGTCTTACAACCACTGGATAATTCCACCAAATCCCAAATGTCCTTCATACTCATAAAAGTCAGCTCATCTTCTATAGCTGCCAACCATTGTAAACTACGAGGACCACAAATGGCATCCTGAAAAGAAATTAGATCTGAGTCTTCAATTAAATTGAATTCATGCTCCTCCAAGTAAATGTAATAGTCTTGAAATTTAGAAGACTCAGTGGATTTAGGAATCCTTTTAGATCTCCTAGGTGGAACTATAACCACATATAGACTTGAGTATCAATGCCAACCTGTTGAGGAATTTCAACATCATTTCCTCAATCAATAACATCATCATGAACTAGAGGAGACTGAATTGCCTCAGGATGAAAAACAATAGATGTAGGAACAATAACACGATCCTCTCTGAAATCAACAATGTTGGAACCCAATCCGAGACCGGATCCCAACCGGAAAGCGGAAAGCAGAAGAGACGGAAAAATAGAGCGAAACGCAAATATGAGTCATATCATATGGCGAAGCGAAAAGGGTCGAATACAAATGTAAAACAAGCTGATCATTTCGAATTGAAATACATCAACACATATCCGACATCCGAAACGTGAATTTTAGAAAACCTATCGCGTTGGAGACCTTGGACTATTCCAATCCGAAATTGGTATATATTTTTTTCTTGCTTTCTTGCTTTCTTATGCATGCTTTTCATCTATCATACTTGGAAACTTATCCTTCAACCCATATTAATCTCAAATTACTTGTTTCTTATTAATCATCGTATTTGTGCTTCTTATCATAACCATCTCATACTCATGTCAATAAATCCATAGTGCATACACCATTTTCACTTATCCAAATATTATCATACAAAAATCCAGCAGCATAACGGCTGCACAAGAACAAAACCCAAACCTGCAAAGTGTAAAACTCACTTCTATAAATTCCAGCCAATTACACATACTTCATAATCTACCGGACCCTCCGTCCGGGATCTCAGCAAACGCAAACCTATTTCTAATCCTTTTTCCAGTCAGTTTTCATATCCAATTCATATTCATCACATTCAAACTCATAAACAATTTCCATTAACTCATATACAACTTTATGCTTCCATCAAACTCAACCAATCGAATTTTTAAATCTTCACAATTCATATCCCATCATCAAACACATTCATCTATATCCATACATATATATATCCCAATTACATTCATAACTCAATTCACTTTATATACACAACCAAATTGCACAATCCATAACCATACACATTTTTCAATTCCATAATTCAAGTTCTTATACAATATCATAATCCAAAATACATTATGGACCAAATGCTTACAAAACTCTAATGCATTTCAAGCCATATCCCATTACTAATACTCATAAACCAAAATACACAATTTACAAACACATGCACAAATACTGATGTCTTGACGTCTTTCATCCGATCTCCTGCTCGAATTCCTGGAGATAGGGATGAAAAGGGGGGTGAGCTCGGAAGCTCATGGATAACATGTTTATAACTCAAATGATAAGCAAAAACATTTTCAAACCTTATTTTCAGTTGATCGAAAACATCGAA
>JANIJH010000002.1:36050332-36066136 GCA_024520975.1 Erythroxylum areolatum | reverse complement strand
AACTTCTCAAATCTCAACTAATTTGGTTCATCAAAACCACAATTCTCAAACATTCATCAAAGCTGTCACTAACATAATTCTTATATAACATCATAACTTGTATCAACTATAACTCTTAAATCCGATCTCGAAAACTTGTACATGTAGTCTTGTTGGAAAGATAAAAGGACAAACTACAACTTCAAAGAAGGCAACTTTGGCCAATTCTATTTCAATCATTCATGAAATTCCCTTGAATCAGCATACACATTTAATATTCATCCTAACTTCACTTTCTTAATTTCACATCACTTATAACAATTCAACTATCATTTGGAATTCATCCAAATCTCAGCCTCAATTCATATGATTTTTCACACTCCATAGCATCTTGTCATTCACAATCTCTTGCTTATCCATAATATCTTACATATCTAATCATGATTCATGCTTAAGGCTTCTCAACCCACCATCATTACATGATTCACATTCCAATATTATAATCATATAACACAAATCATATACAAAACACTCATTTGATTTCATTTTCATATTTCTAATTTTCGCTTCAAGGTTCGGGGTCCAACAAACAACATGAGACTCATGCCTTTCATAATGTCCCCTTCAAAATATACAGCCCGACCTAATTCAATGACTATAGTAATATGATTAGGACAATAGAATCTTGAACCTCTTGAGCCAGTACAATATCCAATAAAGTAACCTAAAATAGTTCTAGGATCAAGCTTCTTCAGCTGAGGATTATAAGTCCTCACCTCAACCTTACAGCCCCAAATATGGAAATGCTTCAAACTGAACTTCTTTCCTGATATAAGCTCAAAAGGAGTCTTTAGTACAGACTTACTAGGCACATGATTAAGAACATAAACAACAGTCCTCGAGGCATCTCCCCACAAGAACTCTAGTAAGGTGGAGTGACTAAGCATGCACCTAGCCATCTCCACAAGAGTACGATTTCATCTCTCTGCGATCCCATTTTGTTGAGGAGTACCAGGCATGGTATATTGCGCCTCAATTCCACAATCTTGCAAGTATCTTGCAAAAGGGCTAGGGTTTCTTCCAGTTTCATCATACCGACCATAATACTCACCACCTCTATCAGATCTTACACCTTTGATCTACTTCCCAAGTTGCAAATTAATAACATTTTTCAATGAATTAAAAGCATCCAATGATTCATATTTCTCATGCAACAATTCAATCCAACCATACCGAGAAAAATCGTCAATAAAGGTGATGAAGTACCTATAGCCTCCCATGACAATAGGAGTAATAGGTCCACAGATATCTTTGTGAATTATCTATAATGGTTTCTCCTTCCTAGTCATTTTCTCCTTTCTTACTTTAGCTATAAATTTCCCTTTTATGCAATCAACACGTGTCAAAATCAGAGAAGTCCAAATCATGCAAAATAGTTTCCTTAATCAACCTCTCCATTCTCTCCTTAGAAATATGTCCTAATCGTTTATGCCAGAACATAGAAGATTTTTCAGCAACTCTCCTATGTTTCTTTCCAACAATAGTATTAACATCATCATGTGGTCGATCAAAACAAGAAGAATTAGCAATTAGCATAAACAATCCATCACACATAATTGCAGAACCAACAACAGCAGAATCATAGTACAAAACAATACCATTATTGATTATATGGAAAATATATCCACAACTGTGTAAAATAGAAACTGAAATCAAATTTCTTCTCATAAAAGGCACGTAAACAATATCTTTCAAAAGCAAATCATATCCATTACTCAACTTCAAGGAAACTACTCCTATGTGCTCAACGTTAACATTAATTCCATCTCCTAGTTGCACCGTCAACTCCCTTTTATTTGGTTTCCGCTTGCTTTTGAATGAGTTCTTTACATGAATAGTTGCACCAGTGTCTAACCACCATGAATTAGGAGGAACATCAACCAGATTTAATTCAAAACAAACAAAGATTTGAGGTATACCTTTCTTCTTTGCCGACCAGTTCTTAAACTTCACATAGTCACGTTGCCTATGCCCATATTCTTGACAAAAGTTGCAACTTCCATTAAAAACATATTTGGGCTTCGCACCAGAACTCTCACTAGGCCCAGAAGGTAATGCAGGTTTATCGTTCCCCTTCTTTTTAAATTGAGGCCTACTCTATTTGTTTTTGTAAAATTTCTTCTTGTCACCGCTCTTGTGAGAAGTGTGATGAATATTGTGAGACTTTTCCTTCTTCATAGTATGCTCCTCTTGAATAAGAATGGAAATCAACTCATCAATGCTCCATTTATCTTTCTGAGCATGATAAGTAGTCCTGAGAACATCAAACTCAGATGGAAGAAATTTAAACACCTGCCAGATTAGATAATCCTCTCCCAACACAACTTTCATAGCCTTCAACTTGTTATACCAATTCACAAGCTTCATAACATGCTCACGAACACCGTCCACACCATCATAGTTGGTCTTAGATAGTAAAGACAAGTAATTAGACTTTTTAGTCTTATCAAACTTCTGGAATTTTTCACCAACAGCCTTAAGATAATTTTTGGCATTATCAGTTTCTGTGATGCTCCCTTTAACGATCTTCTCCATTGTGTACTTGATGGTCATCAAATAAACCTTGTTAGAACGAACCCACTTATCATATTTAGCTCTATCTGCAGCGGAAGTCTCAGCAGTAGGTTGTGTAAGCTCATCCTTAATGAGAGCAACATCAACTTTAGAAACCCTCAAAAAAAGATTCAAAGATTCAAACCAGTTATCAGAATTGGTCCTATTCAGCTTAATCAAAGAACTCAAAGCTGGAAATTGATACAATGCAAGGAGATTTAGCAAATGTATCAAGAACTAGCAAAATTGGGCAAACAACACAGCTAAGTTCTCAAGTAATTGCAATCCTGCCTAAGGGTTCCGAATTACAACACAGATCACGCATAATATTAAATTATGCCTTAAAGCAAATATCGATAAGATATTGAAAACTTAAAGACATAATTCAATGAATTAAACAAAACATTAGAAACTACATTGATAAAGACAAACCGATATGGTAAGTGCATCATTAATATAGTATCTAATATATGTCCAATAACAACATCACAATAGCATTTTATAATAATTGGTCTCGCGATAGGCGAGTTCATAATTACATAAAATGAATGACCATAAACCAATAACATTCCCCATGACTGGGCAAGTGGAGTAAACACACAAAATTTAGGAAAAAAGGGCCACCGGAGAAGGCCACATGCGCCTCCACGCACCACTGTTGCGCGTGGGGAACGTAGAGTTAGGTCAGGCTGTGTCTTCCTCACCCGACTAATTGGTATTCGGATCGTCCAATCCAGTTGGAGACCCGGTTCAGAAAAATCGTGATATCTTGCTAAATTTTGATTCATTTTCAATGAAATTGGTGTCATTAGATTCATAATTTAACGATCTATAAAACCCCTTAATCGATTCATAAAAAAGCTATTAAATATGTTCAAAAACAATGAAAGAAAATGTTTTATGGTTCAATTTTTCGAATTCTTGAGGTTTTCAAAAGACAACAACAAATTTAACAAACCTACCACACGCTTTGGCATCAAACTGAAACAAACTAGCAACAACAAAATCGATTTCACAGAAAACAATTAACAAATCCGAAAATTCCCAAATTTCATGAAATTAATATCTTGAAAACTACACAAAATTAGCAGTCACAATTAGGGTTAACACGGTTTTGATACCAATTAAAGAAAATTAAACACGAAATTACAGATTAATTTCATAATTAATCAAAATACTTGATTAACCCTAGAATTGCAACATACTAGATTCAATAATTGTATGGACAAATACCTAAAATTTGTAAATAATTGAATTCATTGTTGTTTTTTGTGAAGCGAAGTGACAGAGGCGCAGAAGATTAACTATTGCTATTCCAAACCCTAATTAGCAAAAACACATACAATTCTCAATGGGACGACTATATTTAAGGTTGGCTAGCAGTAGGGCCTCCTGTGCATTATAATACATAGGCCAAGCCTACTCATCATAGCAAGCCCATGAACACAGGCCCAATAATATGTTAAAGAGAGAATTACCAAGCCCAATTATCTTGACATCAAATTAAATTAAATTAATCGAGGTTTGTACAAAATTATGTTTATTATGCTAATCCACAAAATTAATGATAAAATTCTATTAGATTCTTCAATCCCTTTTCCAATCATCGCACTTCTATTCTTTTCTGCCATTGTGTTACAGCCAGGGATAGCCAGCTCTAATACTAACTGTTGCGCGTATTTTTTGGAACGTAGAAATGGAACGAGTACGCAAAGAAGACAAAGAGAAGAAGGAGAATAACTATTTTGCTTCACATTTCTCATATGTACTATTAGTAGCAATGACTATTAAACAGTGTCTTAACCATTATTTTCGTTTCGTAGGAGTCAGTACGAAATAAAATTACTTGTATTGGGTATAAATAATGGTTAATATTGATGTGTTTTAGACCATTTATAATACCAATCAAAACCTTGAAAAGTATGAAAATTTATTAGCAAAATTTTCAAAACTTTTTAAAAAATTCCCGCCCCCCTGACCACCCCCGCTCTTTTTTTTCAAAGTTTTTAAATTAGATATTAATTTCAACTTTTATTATGATTGTTTAATTTTTTAAATAAAAAATATTTTATTACTAATAATAATTATACATTAAATAAAACTTAAAATAAATTATTTTACTTTAATTTATTTTAATCTTTTATATAATATTTATTAATAAATTATTAATAAAAATATTTTATTTTTAAAAAATGAATAATTTAAAAATTATTATTTATAAACTAATATTTATTTTTATCTATTTTTAATTATTAAATCAAAATTTATTTGAAATTTATATATTTTAAAAATATCTTTAAATTGAATTACATTTATTAATAATTATTGAATTAAGATATTTATAATTTTAGTATTAATTAATTAAATATATTGATAGTAAATTAAATAATATATGTTTTTTCGTTGTTTCTTTGTTACAAACTTTTGTTGTAAATTGTAATAATTTGAGAGTTAAGTATCATTATTTTTCTTTTTATTAGATGTTTTTGATGAAATTATTATTTATTATATAATAAAAATTAAAATTATAATATTTTAAATACCTTGTATTGTTCTTAATTTTATATTTGCAAGATGATGTTTTTCTCATATGAAATTGTAGTTACTATTTATATATGAAATATCTTAAAATTATTAAAAATATTATTTATTATTATAATTTTTAAAAATATAATTAAAAATATATAATACAACTGTACAATATAACAATAAACTATTTTATAATTTTTTAAAAAAATTACATATATTTTATAAATTTAAAAAAATTACTTAAAATAATACTCAATATTGACTGATATAAATATAATACTGTACTAACACTCAATCCAAGGACACTTGCAATAAAGAAACGTGTGACAATCCTGGATGGTTTGTTATGACTGTTACAAATACAGGGTGATCTTATTCTATTCAATAATACTTAATCTTGGACGTTTTGCTTGTCTTTTTTTTTTTTCCGCTTTCTTCCTTCGGCGTAGTTCTTTATCTTTTCCTAAGGTCATTGATTATTGCTCATAGCACAGCGTCAGCCATTTTTCATTCTTTCTTCCACTCGATCTGTGTCCGCCACTAAAATGGCACATGGCCTTTGATGGTAAGTTTCATTTTTGTTTGCTGACTCTAGTTTGTCGGGACAGCAAGGTCAACGGACGAACAGTCTTCCATCTCACCCATGACCAATGATAGAAACGACGGTGTAGTTAATTTGTGTGGCTCCTAAATTTCAATGTACTTTAGCGTATCTCTAGACAGAAATAATTACGTGGCCATCATAGAAAGCATCCCAATTGCGAACATTGTTTTGCTTGTCATAACTGCAAATAGCAACTACATTTTCCCTTCTTCTACTCTCAATATTTTCAGTTCCATGACTACCAATTTATTACATTACATATCTCAAAGAATAACAAGAAAAATCATTTCAAAACTGCAAGTACATTACCTGAGAATGAATCATCTTGTTAATCACATAGCCTTCGCAGACATAAGTGGTTTGGGAGGGGAAAGTGACCTGATTTCAGGTGCAGAACTAGGGAATAGCATGTTTAGCTTGTGCATCAGTATGTCAGCCCTGGAAGGGATTTCATTTAGAAGAAACTGCTGGACAATAGGTTTCCTAAACCACTCCATTACAACGTCCCCTGGAGCCCTTAGAACTACCTTGCTCACCTCAAATGGAGACTCTACTGAACTTAACATCTGTGCAACCACAATCTTTAGGGTCGGTCCTGTAACCAATTTGATCCGTCTTGGTATGACACCATAATACAACATGCGCTTTCTGAACCTATGAAGGGTATGCACAACTGCTACAAGAGCAGCTCCTACTGACAAATTCCTTACATCCAGGGACCAAGCTATATGCTGGTCAAAAACTATAGCCTTTGGAAAAAGCTTGTTCTCATAAGCAACTTTCCAAACGCATCGAGCTCGGTTCATCTGGCCCATTAAAACAAGATAATTAAGAACAACATTTACAAAGTACCTTGCAGCTCCCTCCTCCAAGTCATAATCAATGCCCTGAAAAAACTCTCGCACAAAGGTCAAGACTGGTTGTTTCCTTTGTTCTGGGCCTGTGAAAAGACCACATATAAAAGCATGTGCCTTATGTCTTGTTGTACTTAGGATTGACATCAAATGCCTCTCATTCTGCTCTTCCTGACATCTGACTAGATGCGCAAGTATTGATGTGTAAAGTATGAGATCAACTTTAGCAGCAGAATTTACGTAAGTCTCAAGAAGAGGTTTTGCTGATTCATATAAACCATTCTTCATGCAAGATTCAAACAACTGCCTGATAATGAAATTATTTGTCCTTATGCCTGATGAACCCATGAATCGCAGCCATCTCAAGGCCATATCAACAGAACCATCCTTGATATAAACCATTAGAATGTCACTGGCACTCACATCAACAGAAAATCCCATCGACTTCATTTCAAGTAAGACTTTGGCAGCCACATCCACAAGTTTCTTTTTAGCCAGGAGAGTTAAAAGGGCAGTATATGTGCTTAGACCTGGTCTGAGTCCTGCATTGGTCATTGAGTTGTATAGTTTCATAGCAGAATCCACTTGTCCACTGCCAGCATGCATCTCAAGAAGGCATGAGTAGGTAGAAGGGGTGGGCAGAAATCCTGCCTTCTCCATATCTTGAAAGGTAGTCATTGCAACATCAAGCTTTCCAGACTTTGCATGGGACTCTATCACCATCGTGTATAATGCAAAGTTAGGCCTAAAGCCAGCTTTCCTCATCTCATCCCAAAGTCTAAGTGCAGTATCTAATTTGCCAGATTTAGTATAAGACTCAACCAAGGAAACGTACATAGCAGCAGACGGCCTAAGCCCAAAACCCTGCATTTCCATGTAAATCCTCATGGATGTGTCCAACCTCCCTGCCTTCCCCATGGAATCAACTAGCGAAGAGAAGATGCTAAAGTTTGGCCGGAAATCCCTGCCTTTCATCTCTTGGAAAAGCTTAAAAGCTGCATCAAGACGACCTGATTTGGCCAGACTTGGTATCATCAACTCATATGTTGACCCATCCAGTGAACATTGTGCTGCTTCCATGCTTTCATATATCTCAAACGCCTTGTACGGTAAACCCTTATTCAGAAACAACATTATAAGCGTGTTGTAAGTTTCGGTGTTGATTTCACATCCCGAGTCTTGAGCCTTCTTAAAACAAAAAAATGAAACTTCCAACCTTTCTGCTTTAGCCATATACTGAATAACCCTATTATATGCATTAAACGAGGAGATGCCAATCTTACTTGAATCTTGAACCATCTCATCAAACAAAGACTGAATTCCATCAAAATCCCTACTTCGATTCAACCCATCAAACAACAAAACGTAAATATCTTCATTTGGCACATACCAAGACTGCTTCTTGGCCCATTTAAACAAACTTAATGATGCCTCAGTATCATTAATAACTTTTAGAGCTTGATTTACATGAATCATATTTGGCACAAACTGCAACCTTTCCAATTGGGTATCCAATTCTGGCCCCCATTTCCATCTCTTAACAACCTCAACAATCTTTGCAACTGCAGAAACATTAAGGAAAGGCTTCTTGATCCCACCAATCATCACATGGTCATCGAGCCCCGGCTCAACCGATCTTATACCTTTACCACTATAAATAACGCTACCTGATTCATCTAAATACTCAATATCCTCAGTCCACCCACCAGAACCACCTTCAGCTTTCTTCTCTGAACAGTAATTTCTCGTAAATTTGAGGCCTTTAACAGAATCTATATAGGACGGGGGACATACAGTGTTTTTTGAGAAGAAAAAAATTGAATAAATTAAATTGCGACCCATCAATGGGTTAAATAAACTAAAGCTACTATAACTACCAGGGACTGCATCCGTACAAGCATGAATGTATGGACA
This sequence comes from Erythroxylum areolatum, assembly GCA_024520975.1. NCBI lineage: Eukaryota > Viridiplantae > Streptophyta > Magnoliopsida > Malpighiales > Erythroxylaceae > Erythroxylum > Erythroxylum areolatum. The sequence goes on along the minus strand of JANIJH010000002.1, from coordinate 36,057,643 downwards.
TGGAAACCTAAAGCTTGGATTTTTGGTGAGTAGATGGAGATTTCTAACGAAAATTCTATTTGTGTGAAAAGGCATTTGAAGAAAATAAGGATATATTAGCCGATTAACTAGTCAAACAAAATCGGATTTAAAGTGAAATGCTTACCAGATGATTTTGCTTCACAATCGAAGAAGCTAAAACCCTATAAAGAACGAACTTGGGTTTTAGGGATTATTGAAAGCTGCAGAGAGACGGAGACGTCGTCGTTTGACCTGCTTTGCGTTTCAAGACTCGTCGTTTTGTGTTTTTGACAGGGATGAAAGATTGTAACAGGGAATTATTGTGAAAACTGAAAAGGGCTAAGGGTGAAACCAAATCACTTAAGGTGGACCGTTTGTGCTTAAAATTATTAACCACAAAATAAAGGTTGTGCAACAACTTTATCAATCTATATACATCTGCTTTACTTAAGATTCTTGGCTAAGCACATTGATTTTTATTTGCATCTATTGAATTTCTTATAGCATGAGCTAACAATAATATTTAGTAGGATCTCGCCGAGAAGCAAAATCTGAAGAGATTCATTAATACACAACCTTACTACTAACTAGTATAGAAATTGTTTCTTAAAGTGTTAACTATACTTTAAAAAGCATTAAAGTCTATTGATATGCTACTTATTATAAAATAAGTGATTTTATGGTGCTCATAATTAACTAATTAATTTTGTTTTTTTGATCCTAGTTCATTCTAAAAAATCTTAACACAAAAAAAATGAAGATTTGACTTACCAATTCAATCAAAATTTTTGTTATTTAATTTGATATTCATTGCTATTAGAAAACATAATCTCAACATCTTAATTACTATTAGTAAGAATAATCTCAAGTGTCCCTAAAAAAGTAGCATACAAATTTATTAACAATAATCTGAACACATTCTGTGTTTAATTGTGTGTGTATATTTATATAATGCATCAAATAATTTTTTTTTCATATATAGAATTTGATTAATTTAAATAATAAGAGGTAATCCTTACCTTCTTCCTTTTGGATTCTCATTCTAAAGTAAGAAGCTTAAACACCAGTTTTAAGTTACAAATTTTAACTCTTAAACCTTAAGTTCTTCTACAGATTAATCCTTCATGCTTTGTCTGTATATAGTTTTAGGTTAAATTGCATATATCAACTTTAAATGGTTAAGCGTTAAGATTTCGATGTGACTAATCTTTGGCAAACCAATTCTTATAGTACTGTTACATTGAAATAGAAGTCATGCATATGCCACCCATGGCTATGGCTGAAGAAGATCAAAGTAAACCCAAGGATCCATGTTATTGTCCTAAACATGAGACACAAAGTGAAAGAGAGCTTTGAGTAGAAAGCAAGCAAAACGGAAACCCCAAAACCGCTTTGGTTTTTGCCAGTGAGAAGCAAGCATATATGCCTTGGTACACACAAAAACAAGGCAAATATAGTGTAGAAAAAAGCGGTGAACAACTTCCTATAGAACTCCTGTTCTTCCAACTTTTGCCCTTTTGCCTTTCCTTCACATACACATAACTAAGCAAAGTGACTGTGTAGCAAAGTGAAGTAGCCAAAGAATCTATCTTTATGTACACTTGTCTAATCCCATTGCCCGCCTCTGGGTCTAGTTGGTCTATCCAAGGAAGGATGCCATGCCCCGCCATACCCCACCATTGTGTATATATAAGCTCATAGTTAGTGCTGTCATGAGGTCTTGGAGTGCAACTGCTTTCCGCTGGTCTTCTTTGCTCTGATGGAAGATATGAAGAAGAGAAGAATTTATTGCATTATTCTACTTTACTTGACCATTACCACCACTTCCCTTACTGACTGCGGTAAGTTCAAATCACAAATACATATTTAATTGCTTTTCTTTGTTTTTCTTTTATGCTAAGTTAGTTCAGAGCTTAAAGATCGAAAGAGGTGTGTGGTGGGGCTGGCTTCCATTAACTTGGAAGAAGAAGAAGCTACTGCTTCTGTTCAAGTGGCCACTGCTTTTATTCTATACGTACGTAAATCTAAATGCCAAACGTCACAGTCCATACACATGGAACCCCATTTCTACAGTGAACCCTTTTATTAATTATTTATTTCTGTTGTTCACTGCATTGAATTTTGTTTAGGTGGTGGTAAATGTGTGGTGATAAAGCTATTAACAACAATTCATTAACCTTGAAGCAGATGCAAGAAGCTCAATGCACCTGCCGAGGGGTTCAACTTCAAAATCTACTACCAGTACCACCCCCAAGAAATTCAGAGTGACACGGCATTTTAACTTGGCTTCGTTGATACTCCAGAGAGAAACTATGGATGCTTCCAACACTCAGCCATATGTTAGTTCTCCATTTACTCTGCCACCTTATGAGTCACTATCTCCGTATCCCTTGCCTGAAAACTCCCCTCCGTACTGTACTTACCCACCAAATACCCCTCAAACACAAACACCTCCCAGTACAATTCCATTCCCCCCTCCCCCTTTCTATTACCTACCTCCCGTTCTTCCCAATCCAAGCCCCCCTTCGGTACCAAATCCACCCCAAACTGTACCCAGTCCAACCATTTCCATTCCAAGCCCACCTTATTACGAGCCTACCCCTCCCACCGGGTCCATTCCAAGCCCACCAATTGGATTTGTTCCAAGCCCACCTACTGGGTTTGGCCCACGCCCACCGACTTTTCTACCGCCCATTGTGTTTCCGCCCCCTACGGTGCCACCACCTCCAAAGGTAAACCCCACCCAGGCCCTGTGGTGTGTTGCCAAGCCCTCGGTGCCTGATCCAATCATTCAAGAAGCTATGAACTATGCATGTGGGTCGGGTGCAGACTGCGATTCCATTCAACCCAGTGGATCCTGCTTTGAGCCCAATACCATATTTGCACATGCTTCCTATGCTTTCAACAGTTACTGGCAGAGGACCAAAGTGGCTGGTGGAAGTTGCTCCTTTGGAGGGACAGCCATTCTAGTTACGGTTGATCCAAGTAAATAACACCAGTACCACTTCTTTATATAGATTTCCCATTAGAGATAACTATTTAGTTTCACAAAACATTGTTTTGATCGCAGGCTATGACGGTTGCCATTTCCTCTACTTCTGATGAGATGGTCAGTACTGCGACATCACCAACAAGAGTAGATAGCAAGCTTAGAAGAAAAGAAATTAAACACGTGTTTTTTTAATTGAAATAAATCGTGCATAAATTTTGTACTTACTATACAGATTTTCCATCATGCAACAGATTAACCATCATGCACTCGTTGGCGATGTTTAGATTAACATTGTGCATAAAATCTAAATTGTGCATAAAATCTGTTTTATGCACAATTTAAAAGAAATTAAATTGTGCATAAAACAGATTTTCTCGTCTTGGTGTTTAGATTAACATTTTCCATCATGCACTCGAACGATCCGCCTGCCTTTCATGACTTGAATTCCTCTTAAAACGTTTTGCTTTTTAATGGTACAAAAAAGAACTCGCGATGAAACGTCAAAAGCGCATCACGTAACGATTTTGCAGATTGACTTTGGCATATATTATATTTAGACACGCAACATATATTCCCTTTTAGATTGTTGTCTATTATAAAACCTTAAGCATATTTGCAACTGCGTCACGGCATCAAATCAAAGTTAGTTAATCAAGAAATGAAGCACCTGACTAAGTCAAATATTCATTCATATATTAATTTACATCCTTTTCTGGATTTGGTATCTGTCCAACCCCACTTATCCACTTGCTTTCTCTATTTATTATTATTGACTGGCTCTGTTTGAAAGTACATGCCCTGATTTGCTGGATCCTCGCTGGAAACCTCATCTACATCCCACCAAAGTCGACACCTGTACAATAAGCGGTGAAGCTTGTTAGATAGCACTAGCATACTACCAGTATCAACGCGTAAATATAATTTATTATCTTTTGGACTTGCACAATGTATTGAATAAGATCTGACTAAACTTCTAAATGAAACATCTGACACATTGTCTTGGACAAGAGATTGAATCACGTGAAATCCTCTGTATGGTTCAATTGGTTAGTTTTCTCAAGACTTCATAGTGGAAGTTTCATATTCGAATGAGTTGTTATTTTCTTGGATATCAATTGCCCCTAGTTTTAGTTACAGACTTAGCAAGTGAAGCTTTTCAGACCTTGTAGAGGACGTAACATATTTTAAAGGAAATGAACAGACCTTTTAAGGAAAAAAAAAGAAAAAAGGATGAGACATTGGTCACTCAAGGAGCATATGAAAGGTCTTCAGCAAAATAAGTGTTACACGAAAAGATGAGTTCTAATCCCAATAGCCTATAGGCGTACAATCAATTGCAATAGAAAGTAACGTTTCAATTCCTGACAACATTGTCGAATATTTAGCCAAAAAACAGAAGTGGAAAACTGTTGCGTGACATGGGAACGTGGAAAGGTGTCTGAAGCCTGACTGTGCCCGTACCACTGATTAGAGCCATCGAGGAGTCTATAAATAGTTTTTTCTTCACTGTCTCTAGAGACTTTGCTACTTTTTATGTAGGTTCAAATCATGCGCCTCTGATAACGAAGAAGAGGACTTAAAAGTCCAAAGTACTGATAACCCAATTGGAAGGGTTGAGGATGGAGGTCGTTGAATTATTATTCCTTGTATTAAGTCAGGAAAAAGTTTGAGTGGCTAAAATCAAATCTATTGATCTAAAAGGGGTAACGGACTATTTTGCCATCCCAACTTACACCAATATAAGACGCCCTTGAAAGTCTAAGTGTACTTATATTGTCAAGCTCAAGGAGATCAGTGCATATTATAATAGCTTTAAGTATACATTGAGGCTCCTTTTGATCAAGTTTTGTTCCAGAGTTTTAGGGGTAATTGGTTCAGCTACAGGATAAATTCCTCATTCCAACGTGCCTTTTCTTATTTACATGGAATTTTTCTTGCTGGATTATCTCACCATATTCCCTCTTTCTCCTATATCCCCTACTGCCTAGGACGAGCACTGAGATTTCTCCGAGGAGCATCCTTTCTTTTTTAACCCAATAAATCATCGTGCTCGTGCCTAGACCTCTCCAAAGTATACATCTTTTCTATTAGGAACAGCATCGACATTGGTTGATAATGTTGCATGCCTTTTTCAATGGTCACTGTCGTTATAACAAATTTCAAACTCAACACTTACATAGCCCCCACATTAAACCTCTAGGTATATAATGTTGAAGGGTCTCCCCTATTCCTGTACCACACGAAAGAGGATAAAAAGGGTCCCCTATGTCTTTGTTATTGGAGAAATGGGCATCGAACTTGGATTTGAGCCACCCAAAGCTTGAAATTAGCCACCTTAGAATAATTTATACCAATCCCACGTGGTTCCTACTAAAGTTTGAGAAAAAGAACTTATATTTTTAGACGCTTGAGGCTACTTACAAACTCGTCATCTCCTTATACCTAGCTACGTTACTGAGGTTTGATGTTACTGAAAACCTCCCTAGGATGTCGTTACTCTTTCTAATGGTCTATCTATCACTCCTAAGATACCTTGTTGTTGACGGTATTCTGAGAATTTCAAGTCGGTTTAGGGAGCTTCTCACTGTTAGTGAAGAACGTCGATAAGCTCCTTGAATTATTCTTATAGATTAAAAAGAAGGCCCATGTCAACCTTTAAATTGATTACAGTCTCTTTCTAGTTGTTGAGCACCTATTTTTAGTCAGCTTCCTATGGTTAGAAATCCTTATCTCAACTTTGGCTTTTCGAAAATATTCTAATAGATGGTTTCAATTGATGTCAAAGTCTTTAATCCATATATCTCAAGTCTTCTTATATTTATGTTCGTTAGGTTCTTTGTCGAGGTCTCGCAAAATAGTATAGAGGTTGTTCTAGTATTATTACATTGATGATCAAGTTAGTTTCTATTTGAATAAGTTGAGAAAATATCGTAGATATTTTTAGGTTGCACAAAGTTCAAGTATCTTGCCTCCTTTCCTTTCATTCTCATTTATATTTACTCGGTATGTGTGTGGCTTGAGGTCAATGAGAAATTCTTTCAAGTGTTCAAATTTTAGACCCCAAGTATGAAAAATTCTAGAGAGTGTAGGCATGTCACAAAAAACTATGAATAATATATATTAAATGTTCATCCTAAGATGACACTCATTAAATATTTTTGTCAAGTTTATCTATATGAATTGAAGTTCGTGCCAAGTGAGTGGGTTATTCTTTCATAGATATAAACTTTTTTCAATTATTTATGTGTCTTGTTTATATATGCAAATTTACTATGATTACAATTCTTTAAGGGGATTCCCTTAAATTAAAGTGACATGATTAAACAAAAAATTTAAATTTATTAAATTTGACCTTAAACAACACTCCAACATGAAGACATGATACTCTAAATGAGTATTCTACATTCAATATTTCATGTTTATGTAGGTCAGTGACAATTTATTATAAAATTTTGAGAGAAATATAAATAAGAGATATAGTACCTTAATGCTATCAATATCATACCATAAGTCTCAGCCTTAAAAAACCTACACATGTTTAGATACAAACAAAATTACAAGTAGTGGCAAGTCAATTAGATGGGGTGAGGATAGAGAATGTTGAATTATCATTCCTTATGTTGAGTCAACGACTAAATTCAGTGGCTAAAATTAAATCTATTGATCGAAAAGGGGTACGGGTCAATTTTGTCATCCCAACTTACATCAATATAAGATGCCCTTGAATGTCTCCGTGGACATATATTGTCAAACTTAGGGAAATCGATGCATATTATGATAGTTTTAAGTATATATTGAGGCTCTTTTTGAATGAGTTGTGTTTGAGAGTTTTAGAGGTGATAGGTTTGGCTATAAGATAACTTCCTCATTTCGATATACTGTTTCTTCTTTGCATGGAATTTTTTTTGCTATATTTCTGACCCTTCTCCGAGGAGCATTCTTTATTTTTCAAGGGAATAAATCATTTTGCTTGTTCGTAAGTATACATCTTTTTTATTAGGAACAACATCTACGTATATTAGTTCATAATGTTGCATGCCTTTTTCAAAGGTTATAGTCATTATGACAAAATTCAAACTTATCACTTATATAGCCTCCGCATTAAACCTCTAGATATTATGTTGAAGGCTCTCTCTTATTCCTGTACCATATGAAAGAGGGTACAAGAGTCCCTATGTCTCTTTTTGTTATTGGAGAGAACTTGAATTTGAGCTACCCAAAGCTTGAAATTGGACCCCTTATGCCAATTTTATGCCAATCTCAAATGGTTCCTAGTAAAGTTGAAGAAAAGGACTTACATTTTAATACATTTAAGGCCA
>JANIJH010000002.1:36027693-36038998 GCA_024520975.1 Erythroxylum areolatum | reverse complement strand
TTGCTCATTCAAGATTGATGTAGTCTTGATGTATTTGAATCCAAATAACCTGAAATAATTTCTTAAACAATTCTATATATTTTATTATTATCAAAACATAAGTGGGATTTAATTTGTCAACCACCATTGGTCCAACACAATTTACCATCTCTGTTTCTGTATAAACTTCATTTCCAGAAGCTTCAAAGTTCTTGAGTTTGGAGTGGTTGAAGAATAGAGAAAGTGGAGGAATTTAAAACTGATTGTCTCTTAGTCTTAAGGACGTGATAGAAGTGAGGAATTTTAATGGAGATTGTGAAAATTTTCCAATAAAATGGTTATAAGAGAGATCTAGTTCTTGAAGAAGTGTGAAATTCACCAAACAATGGAATAAATTACCACTCAGATTATTGCCAAAAAGATCGAGCCTTTGAAGATTTATGAGATGGCATAAGCCTAAATGTATATTAAAGAGAAGGAGATTAGAGAGGTTCACAACGATCAGAGACTTCAAATTTTATTACTAAGAGAATTAGCTAACCTTGAATGCTGCCAATGAGTCCAAGACCTGGCAATGATAAAGTCTCGAGGGAGGTAATGCTTGCAATGGACTGTAGTAAGTTATTGGAATTTTACAAGCCTGCAACAGTAGAGAAGACTATTGTCATATTTAAATTATTCAAAAAGGAAATAATAAATATAGACTAACTGACTAATTATACAACTTACTATGGAAAGTGAGTTGTTGTAAGGCCTTTGCATTGATCACCTCTGTATGCTTAAAGTACAAAGAAAACGAAGAGCACCAAGACTTTGCAGGAAGTTTTCAACCCAATGACAGTCATTTAAGTATAACTCTCTGACATTATCTAGCCCTATTTACAGAAGAAGATTAAAAAAAACGAACATTGTATAAAATTTAACAATGTTATAATTTTAATTCAAATAAAAATATTTGTTTAACTTACCTTGTGGAAATACTCCTGTAAAATTATTATTTTCTAAATGAAGAAATTCGAGTTTAGAGAATGCTTTTAACAATTCCAGTTGAAAGTTGGAAACACTGTCGTTTAGCCAAAGGACACTTATGTTGCTTTGACCATCAATATCTACAAGAAGCAATTTATTGATAGCTAAATATAAATTCAATTGTCAAAGTTTATTTATGGTGGGTTGGTTGCATTCTAACTAATACATTTATTTAAATAAAAAAACATACATGATTTAAGTAAGTGTATATACCCAAAATGAGTGAACAAATTATGTGTAGTGTATAATTAATTATGTTATTAAATAAGATTTGAGTATACCTTTAGGTACAAGAAACTTGTCAATGTTGTTGCCGTTAATGTCTAACTCCTTCAGGTTGAACAAGGCAACCAAGTCTTGTAAGCAACCAAAAAAAGCAAAGTTGCTTAGATATTATTAACACAAATCCAAATATCATTTCTTTTAATGATTAAAAAGAGAATACCAGCTAACCCTTTATATTGATTAATCCTTTTAGTTTAGTGTAAGAAATATCTAAAGTTTTGAGAGAGTGATCAAGTCCATGCAACAATGGTAAGATATTGTTGTCTAAATCATTATCTCCCAAGCGAAAGATCTCTAAGTTCCTCTGCTTTTGTAATTCTTTGATACCCATAGAGTTCTAATATTATGAATACATACGGATAAACGTAGCTTTTTCATGGCAATTAAATTTAGAATAGATAAACTTAAATTTACCACTTATTCCTGTCAGTCCAATTTTACTGATGTATAAAAACTTCAACGATGAAAAACCAACTACAAAAGGTAAGATAGCGTTTCCCAGCTTAATTTTACTGATGTATAAAAACTTCAACGATGAAAAACCAACTACAAAAGGTAAGATATCGTTTCCCAGTTTATTATAACTCAAACCAAGATACTCCAAATTGATTGTACTCGTCAATCTTTCGAAACCTACATACCAAGAATATCACATGTTTGAGACATGATTTATATTTACCAGTGATTTGATAAGAAAATGAAAGTGTCAACAACCTTCACTCTCCACGCAACAAACAATAGAATTGCCTCGTAAACTAAGGCTTCGAAGTTCTTGAAATGGAAGAAACATTGAGGCATTGAAGTACAAATTATCTACAGATTCTCCATCTCTAAGATCGTTCAGAATGAGCTCATAGACTCCACCTGTTGTGGCATTACATCCAAGACCATCCCACCAACAACAGTCAACGTCTTTCCTCTATGTAAACATTCCTTTGTAATTAAATCCACAATAAGGGCAATAGAAGGATGCTTTGAGCTGCAAGAGAGCAGCTCACTCTTCCTCCAGACACGCATTATAGCCCTGGCCTTGTAGTAGTAATAACAATGATTTCAGCAGCATCATTACGACTACTACTAAATGCAGTTGATGGTTTATCCTTGCCATTTCTACTTATCTATTCTAAGAGGAGCGAAATAACTTAGTTGTTAATTAATTCGCAGACTGTCCACAAATTATTTTTGGCACAAGTAAATCAAAAATTACAAATGCAAAATAATGAAGACGCTGACGTTTGGTAACGCAGTTCGGCATATTTTGCTTACGTCTGCGGGGTCTTCACCCAGATTAATCACTTTCACTGTAGTTCGCAAATATTACACAAGATTGAACTATCCCCTTACCACTCAATCTATGTAACTAACCCACAACCTAACTACTTGTGAAAGACCTTCACATCCAATAACACGACTGACTCGTGTTAACCTCTTCAGAAGCTTTTCCTAACTATTTCTGCTCAAACGTAAAAACAAATAAAACAAGAAAACAACAATTTTCAGATCTAAAATTCTTCACCGAAATAGCCAAGTTGTTAGACTGCTTGATAGAGATAAAAGAATTGAAATAGAGCTGCTCGAAGAAGACTCACGCAATTAGCCCAAGCAGAGGATAAAAACAGAAACAGAGCACCAGCCAAAAGTTACCCAAAAAATCAAAGTTCTGCAGTATATTCAAGAACCCATATGCGCAGCCACCAACACTTCTCTTGAGTTTATCGTAAGCTACGCCTTCTCAATAAGACAATCACAATCAAGCAATTGATGTACTCTCTCATCCACATTTCCCAAACAAGCAATTAATGCACAATTAATGCATATTCCAAGTTGCCTTATCTCACATAAACACCGTAATCTTTTTTTAATCAGCAACTAATGCCCACACATAAGGAATTAACTTTAGCTGTATGTTTTTCTCATCTTCTATTCACGCACACACCAAAGCGGTATATTCATTCATTAACAATTCCACTTGTGAGCTCCATACACGTCAACTCCATTGCCACACAATCACACTTGAGATAGACTTCTGTCGAAGGTAGGAGATAAGGACGACACCCATAAGAGATATACACAATCCCACAAAACCTGCAGTAATTTAATTCCAATATTCCGATGATGATAGACTCCTTCATTAAATCAAAAAAGTGGGTAATATTTGTGTAACGTGAATTACACTAAAGATGTCCATCTTGTCCACGTAAATATACAATAGTCCAATAACCAAAACAGACTAGCCTATTTACGATTTGGACTTCAATTAAAATACAAACTCTACCCATCGTCATCAATCCAAATAATAATTTTAATTTTTTTATATGTCCAATTCAAAATGTCAAAATCAATCAAAGAACATATAAAATATATTCTAACAAAATATTTAAATACTAACAAATGTTGTTGTCTTATGTACGTTCTGATAGAAATTTTAAGAGCTAAAACGTCAATTGAGTCTAAGAGAGAGAAATCCAGTATTGAGTTGTCAAAGGAGACAAACGAAGCCGGACTAATACACGCACCGTCCAACATTTGCTTTATAAGATGAGATCTAAAACTGACCCGAAACAAACAAACTGAAGAACAGAGAAGTGGGGCCCAAAGCAGTTGGTTACCGTGTTTAAAACATAACGCCAAATTAATTTAGAGGCTGGACCACGCAATCAAATTACGGCAATGAACAGAGGATACAACCTATTTGGCCGTTTCCCTCCAATTTTGTTATAAAAATAAAACCCTAACAACTACCTCTCAAACAAAACCCACCAGCGGCCTCCGTCCCCTAATCCCCAACTTCCGCGTCCCCACCGCTATCAATATGACCGCCGGCTTTGAATATGACGGTTACGCCGCCGATAAGCTCTTCAACCAGGGCTTCTCTTTCACGTACGACGACGTCATATTCCTGCCTCATTACATCGACTTCCCCACAGACGCCGTGTCTCTCTCAACCCGCCTCTCTCGCAACATCACCCTCTCCGTCCCATGCGTGTCTTCTCCCATGGACACCGTCACCGAGTCCTACATGGCCTCCGCCATGGCTGCTGTTGGAGCTATTGGCATCATCCACTCCAACCTCACTCCGTCTCAGCAGGCCCAAATGGTTAGATCCGTCAAGTCTCGTCGCGTCCCTGTTTTGTCCAATCCTGTCGTGAAGTCTCGTGATTCTAGGATATTTGATGAGTTCGATGATGGTAGCGTTCCTTGTGTGTTGGTTACTGAATCTGGTAACTTCCTAAGTTTCGTCTTTTTTAAGGTTCTGTTTATTATATGTTGCTTTGCTCGTTGTTGTCTTACTTAGTGATTTGACTTGAAACAGGGAATGCTGATTCCAAGTTGATGGGGTATGTTACCAAGGCCGACTGGTTTGGATTAGATGATAAAGAAATGAAATTGGTGGATTACATGCGTACTACTGATTCTAAAATGGTTGTCCCGTGGAGTTATGATTTGGGGCAGATTGATGAGCAATTGAAGCAGGTAGAGACAGATTTCGTGGTGCTGGAGAAGGATGGAGGAGTGGTGGATGTGGTGAGCAAGGCTGAGGTTGACAGGGTTAAAGGGTGTCCCAAGATTGGAAAGGGGACAGTTGGACCCGACGGGAAATGGATGGTTGGAGCTGCAATTGGGACTAGGGATTCTGACAAGGAAAGGCTGGAGCTGTTGGTTAAGTCAGGGGTAAATGCTGTGGTGTTGGATAGTTCACAAGGAAACTCTATCTATCAAATTGAGATGATCAGACACATAAAGCAAACTTATCCGGAATTGGATGTAATTGGTGGGAATGTGGTGACAATGAATCAGGCACAGAATTTGATTAAGGCAGAGGTAGATGGATTGAGAGTTGGAATGGGATCTGGCTCTATATGTACCACTCAAGAAGTTTGTGCAGTTGGGCGAGGACAGGTAAAAGGACTCTCTGTTTTAGTTGTCTTTGAAAAAAAAATTATGCCATATACAAATTAGGAATGACAATGGCCCACACTCGCGCTCGGGCTGGCTCCTCAGGTCCAAGCCCAGTTGGCTAACCTCGGCTCGAAGCCCGGTTGAGCCGCCTAAAATAGGTGTGGCCCTTTCAGGCTGGGCCGGATTTGGGTCCAACTGTCACACCTAAATTACAAATGTGTCATGTTCATTAACTGTTCTAAAATACCTTTTGCCAAAACGTTACAGGCAACTGCAGTTTACAAGGTTTCAACTGTAGCTTCACAAAATGGTATTCCTGTCATTGCTGATGGTGGCATTAAAAACTCGGGGCATATAGTCAAGGCTCTAGTTCTAGGAGCCTCCACTGTAATGATGGGAAACTTTTTAGCTGGAAGCACTGAAACTCCAGGGGTTTATGAATATCAGGTACAATGTTTTCACCTTGAAATAATGCCACATGAAAATCACATTAAGTAGGACCGTTTTGAATATGTGAGGATTCTCACTTTGATTACTCTTTCACTGGCTCCTGTGCCTGTTTACTAGTTGATCGTTGCTGTTTACCTATTTACCTGAACTTGGAGGTTTCACTACCATTGTAAAATAATTTCATTGAAGAACCCAAATTAACCTTGAGGTTCATATTGTGAGATTGAGATTTATTAAGAGGCTAATGAATAATGATATTTTCATATCTTGTCGAGGCAGGGCAAAGTCCTTGTCTATGTGATGTCCATTGTTAGGTTTAAGCTTTAGCTGCCATAGGAAATAAAAGAAAAAGATGAGTGAATGTTATTCCTTGTTGTTTCCTTACTATTTAGCAAATTAACACGAATTAAGAAATTGTATTGAAGATCTATGTGTGCTTGTTTTGGCCTTGAATATGAGTTTTCTGTTAAGTAACCATTAACTTTCTATTTTAGAATGGCTGCTTGATAAAAAAATACCGAGGCATGGGCTCTCTCGAAGCAATGACTAAGGGGAGTGATCAAAGATACTTGGGTGATACAGCTAAGCTGAAGATTGCTCAGGGCGTTGTGGGAATGGTTGCTGATAAAGGCTCTATATTAAAAATATTGCCATATACCATGCAAGCAGTGAAGCAAGGGTTCCAGGATCTTGGGGCTTATTCTCTGCAGTCTGCTCATGATTTGTTAAGATCAAGGACATTAAGGCTTGAGGTATGATTCAATATCGTAATGTCAAAGAGTGATGACCAAATCTGATTAGTTATGCAGCTTTAGTTGCTCTATTCAGCTGATTGTTCCCATCGGATCTCCTCTATGCTATTCAATTAAAAATCATTCAATTAGGCTATTCTTCCAGCTTTCCCAGTGCCATAATTGTGGCACTAGGGATTTGCTACTTGTGTAGCTGCAATAGTAAAGTAAGCCAAATTCAACTTTCTTCCTTAGAGGAGCAAGGGATCTATGTGTTAGAAGTGGAAAATTGATTTGGCACGTAAGAAATTGTGATGGATATCAAAATATAGTGTAGGCCAGAATATGAAGTTGTAAGAATGTGGAATTTCCTGTCATCACATTGGAGTGTATCATCTCATTGTGGAGTTAAAGCATATGTCAAATGCATGGCGTGTTGCTTTTGCCCATCCCCTTTTGTGCCAATTATCTGTGCTTCTCCATTTTGTTTTTAGTTTATGTTTCTTCTCATTTGCTTAGATATTTTTCCCCCTTATTCTTCACTCCGTTTGACATGGCACAGGTTCGGACAGGAGCAGCACAAGCCGAAGGTGGGGTACATGGGCTCGTTTCTTATGAGAAGAAAGCTTTTTGAGTTTCAGTATTAGTCCGTACTGTTGTAAAACAGATGGTAGCACATCTAATGATCTACCTTGAGGCATTCTTAATTAGGTTAATTTTCTCAAGATCGTCTAATTCTTTTTTATTTCCTGAGAGAAAGGAAAATAAAAAAATTTAAAAAAGAGAAGAAAGCTCTCTGATTGTAGTCTCTCTCTTCTATTGCTTATAAAGCCTTTTTCATTTGCCGCAACTTTTGTATCCGTACCAATTTAAGTTTGGGAAGACTTCCAAATCAGTGAAAGATGATTGGAGGCATTTTATAAATAATGATCAAAGTCTGTTCTTTACAGTATGTTACGTGGGCAACTTAGGCTTACTTTTGTCCTTTTGGCTTAGACGTACGTACACAATTCATCAACTCTTTATTTTGCGTAGGATTCCACGTGACATCAGTTGGTGTTAATTTACAATTCTGAGCGTGTTAAAGAAGGAATTCTTTGAGTATTTATTTTTATTACAAAATTTAGAAAATGTACTTCTAAGTTATTAAAATGATAAAATATGTTGAAATGAGATTTGAATTAAAGAAAATAATTGATTATAATAAAAAAGGAATCACAAACTATAAGAGAAAATTCAAGATAATAAAAATAAATTCACAATGTAAACAAAATTGAAAAAAGTTGTTTTTGAAGTAGATTGATTGTTTTCTTTGAAAAATGATTTCGTTGTCTTATGATAGTAATTGTTGTTTGAAAATTGCACATGTTTTGTCATGATGTTGGAGGATTCATGTAGTCTTGTCAATCTTAATTGCCTCAAAACAGTTTTTTGCAATAATTGCTCACCTTAACTAACCACTATTTCCTCAACTTTTATATTCTGAGTTTACTATAACTGCTCAACTTTCACCCCATTTAGCCATGTTCTTGTTAATTGCTTTTCACAGTTTTCTCAACTTTCATGTTTTGGACTTTCACGAATTCAACACGTTTCTTTCCACATTTTTGGTTTCTTGCTACTCATGACTTTTCTGGCTAAACATTTGTTGGGTGATTTTCACTTTTGGGTTACTTTCACTTGTAGGTTGAATTTTTTTAGGCTATTAACAATTGTCCCCTGCATATGTTTAGTTGAGTGAATCAAATACATGACATAAAATTTCTCTTAACCTTTTGTAAAATAGGTTCAAAGCTAAATTTCAGATATAGCCCATTGATTTTACAGATTTCAAAAACTAGAAGGAATTCACGAGGAAGGTCTAATAATATCATTGTAAGGATCTTCCACTCAACCAAACATATGACATAAAATTTCTCTTAGCCTTTTGTAAAATAGGTTCAAAGCTAAATTTCAGATATAGCGCATTGGTTTTACAGATTTCAAAAGCTAGAAGGAATCATGCCCAAAGATCACATTAATATTATCTTAAATTTGAAATCTATACCTTTTCATTTGTTACAGACGTCAGAAAATATTCTTTATTTAAATTTCAAACTCTTGCCATTCCCTTAAATTTTGACTATAAATTCTTCTCATTGCTATTTCATTCTCAATCTCACGCTTCAAAAAATCTCCCCTAAATCTAATATTTTTCTTTTTCTAGCTTGTAAATTCTCTCATACTTTTCTAGAACTATGGCTTCCACTTATTACATATCTTCCTCTTCTTTAACTGATTCTATCAAACTAAATGCTACAGATGAACATTTCTAATTTCTATATTAAAAAAATTCCTTCAATTTTCTTAACCTCACATCTTCATGTAAGCTATAAAGCTTGAGATGGTCTTTATCCTGACTGAGTCTCTTCTAACCTTTATAAGAATTAGGTAAAGAACTTCTTCAACTCTAAATCTCCCCTTTTAATTCTGGCTATTAATTTTGACATTGAATTCCTTTTTCAACACTTTTGGAGGATTTCTCCATTTCAATCATGAATAAGGTTTGACTCTAATTATCAAGATTCCTTCATCTACTAATTCTTCTCACCCATCTCTAACCAATTTGGAAGAGGTAGGTAAATATAAAATTTTCCTAAAATTTTCTTTATTTCACTCTCTTGAATTTTTGAAATCGTGACCGAAAATGTAGAATAATAGGTTAAGTGGGTGGATGGGTTATATCCTTCATATCATTCAACTTGAAAGAGACAAGACCTTTTTTAATTAATAGCTTCTTCCAAAATGTCAACCAAATATTGTACCTGCCATCTTGAAATTCTAGATTCATTCTTGTAACTCTATTTTTCCTTTTAGTTATTCTTCAATCTCATCGAAAGATATTATCTTATTAGACTGCCTTTAATTGAGGCAAGATTTTGTTTATTTGGTCGAGGAGACACATTGTTTAAACCTTGGTACTTTTAAATGTTCTTCTTATATTGGGCTAATAAATAGTTATGCTTCTTCCAAAAATCCCATTTATGAAGAACATATCAAGTTTATTTGCATCCTAGTGAATCGATTTTTTTTTTATCCTGTTAATAATAAACCAAGTTTGGAGTTCCTTCCCTTTTGCACAGTAGTGGCCTTTAGCAAATTCTTCACTCTTAGTTTTGTTTCCTTAGGATTCCTCTATCGGAATCTAGGGAGATGTCTGTCTAATCTCCCCTTACAGTGACTTAACTTATGTGTATGGTTTATCTAACTTTAGGCTTTTACTTACGACCATTAACTCAAGGAGAAAGAATGCTATCCTTCTACTAATCTTAGGTTTCCAAACTTCCTCGATCTTCATTTGTTCACTAGTTTCTGTGCAAGCCTCTTAAAGATGTCTTTAACTTTTTGCTACCATTGAAGTCTAGGTTGATGGACCAACTGATTCCTGTTGAAGACTTCTTTGAAAGAACTATTAGCTTGGAAAATTTAAGATGTTTGAATTGTCTTGTTTGGCTATTTATCAAAAACTTATCATTGTCTGTACCAATCCGAGAGTTTTTGTTGATGGTGGTGATAAAACATTTAAACCTAACTCTTCTATTATGGCTTTGGATCAGGGATGTCAAATTTGGCCCAGTGCCACAGACTGATCATGGTCTAGTCGAGGGCTAGGGTGACCCGCGACTCAATCTTTACTTCAAAAAGGCCATGGGTTGATCATGGTCTGGCCGAGGGCTAAGGTGACCCGTGGCTCAATCTTTACTTTAAAAATGACATCTTTTTTATGTTTTTCTTTCTAAAAAATATGGTAAGTCAGATTGGTCCGACTCGCTCGTGGCCCGTCGAACCATGACCAAGCCACAAGCCGATTAACTTGTGGTCGGGTCAAGCCACGAGTTAACCTATCTTGGCCCATGATAGGGTCACCCTAGCTCAGGGTCCGGTCAGGCCACTAGTCACCCTAGCCCAGGATCGAATCGGGCTAGGCTAGTAAGGGCCTGGGCTTGGCCCATTGACATTCCTTATTTGGGTTTTGAAGTATACATTCCTTATCTCTAGAGTCAACAATTTAGCCTTTCTTTAGGAATTCCTCCTATTGTTCATTTTTTGCACTATTTAGTGAGAGCGCCTTTTAAGGCGTGCTATCAGTGATAAATTCCTTTTGGAAATATTTGATTATTATTGCATTATGAAGTGCAAGATCTTATCAACTAGTGTTTCTAACATGGAGGTTTACCACTTTTGGTGGTTAAAAAATTTCAAAGATTGATACCTTATATGGATTCTACCATCCTTAAAGTTACTCCTTTTGACTATAGAATATTTTATTGTTAACTTCTCTTTCTAACTTTTACCATTATTTATTTTAGGTTTTTGGATGTTAAGGGTTGAGAAGAAGGTAACTCTAATTTTTAAAAGGAAGTTGCTTAGAGCTTGTTTCCAAATGAAAGCCTAATGAGAAGTCCCTACTAGCTTTAAACTCTAAGAAAGCCAAGACTTTGATCTCAAATAGTTATGCAAGGAAGTCCACCCGTTCTTCTACCAAACAGCTTGAAGAAACTGAAACTACAGGGCCTGAAACTGAAGATACCATCCCTATCAAAGGGACCTCTTCCATCCCTAAGAAGGTTGTTAAGGATATTAGTAATGTTATCCAACTTCCTTTAACTTCTCTTACCTTTAGGCCCTGTTTGGTTGGCGGGAAAGTAAAGTGAATTTGAAATATGATTTCTTGAAAAATAAATCTATGGAAAGTAAAGATATTTACATATTTGGATACTTATAAGAATTCTAATAGGAAAGTTGGGTGGATTTTTATTATAGTGTTTGGTATGTAACAGTATTTTATAGAATGTAACTTAATTTTGACTTATGTTTCCAGTTATATCCCTACAAATAGAACGAAAACTGAAATCGTTAAATAAGGAAAAATATAAACTTGAAGATTGTCG
>JANIJH010000002.1:35992735-36002956 GCA_024520975.1 Erythroxylum areolatum | reverse complement strand
GTCTATTTATGAACTAAATGGTTACTTGGATGAAAGAAGAATGACTTAGGCTATTTATAGGTGTTCAACTATGTGTGATGGTTAGATAAATAGAAGACATAAACCTATTATTAATTTTTTTTGTTTATTCTACAAAGGGGACAAAATTTTTGAAGTCTATTGATATATTTGACTTTGTTAGAAATGTTGATACTCTACTTCAGATATTTTATAAAGTTGCTAACGAAATTTGGCTAAAAAAATTATTCAGTTTATTATTGATAATGATTCTGCTTACGAAGAAAGCCTTGTGGATAAATAGTAGCCAGCTTGAATTGTAATTAATTAGTAGCTAAAAACCCTAATTGGTTCGAATTGTAAAAATTTTGAACTGTCTAACTTTTCAATTTAATTTTTAAAATTTTGATTTGATTTACTTTGATAATTTTTATTGTTAAAATTCAATTAGTTTATTAATTAATCAATCAATTTTTATAAATTAATAAATTTTTATAAAATATAATTAATTAATTAATTTTCTTTTAATAATATTTTTTAATTAAACTTCAAATTTTATCAAATTTTTAATCATATTTTAAATTCTTTACTATATTAACTTCCAATTTAGTTTTTAAAACATTGATAATTATTATATTATTTTTAATGCAATATACATTTAGATAATGGAAATATAAATGATTAACATAAAAGTTTCCATACTTCTGAAATCATTATTAACTCGTTCCTTGTGATGAACTTATTCATGGATATGGGGTAAATAATTGGGACCAGACCGACTCGTTCTTACGTTTGGCTTGGTTCCCATGTCCTGATATGACGCAATAATAACCAAACATCGTAATTTAGAAATAAAATCTTCATTTCCTTACAACAACAGAGTTGGCAATGGACCGTAGACAAGCCTATGGGCACATACCTTTCAAAGGTGTTTCGCAGAGTAATATGAATGAGCCCAAGGCCTAGAATATGCATCCTCTCTATACAAACAAAGTGTTAAGAGTTAAATAAGTAGGGTGCTCGTAAAACAGACTGATTGTATTCCTGGAATTATACATATGATGGATTTCTCCAACAAATAAAATTTCCAAACGAGATCACTGTTAAAACCTGAGACAGATTACACTTCCAATACACTCGTAGATTACATCCAAGGCTGGGATAATACCCATCAGAGGTCTCGACAATAACAATCAATTTTATCGGCCTCCAGGACTTCTGTTCCATGATAAATAAGAAGGATCTCCAAGTCGCCTGAGATGACATAGCACGAGATACCAAGTTAGCACTCAAGACATTGTCTCAAACTCAGCTATCTCAAATATACAATTGGATGATGAAAACAAATGGCAGGTAGAAGCTGCTCTGGATGAGCCAATTAAGATGAAATACATGTCCTACCCCGTTGCTCTCTATCTCTCCCTCTCTCTCTCTCTCTCACACACACACACACGCACACACACATATATACATGCGAGCATGTGTGCCTGTGAGCACGCAAACATGCACACACCAAGGAAATGTGCACAGGTGCCACTATATTGACCATTCTCCTACAGATAATATCCCCATAACACAAACAATTTTCAAACATGGCCAGAAGATGCAATATTTCACAAAGACCAGGTTTGGTAACTCCTACATTAGAGGACCTGTATCTTTTTTAACACAATCCAACCTTCTATAAAGAAAGATCAGAAATGGAATAGGACAACAAAAACGTTGAGACATCAAGTTTCAAAAGTGAACTGTAAATCCCCCATCAAATCATAACTGTACGAGCAAAGGACTCATTCCGGTCTCAGATTGGTAAAACAAATTGAACCTTCAAGGCACCTACATATACGAACAGAAAAGTTACCTAGGCTTCACCAAATATATGACAGTGAAACAAACTGCCAAGAAGAAACACAACCCGCCTACAGTGAGGTAAGCAATGCCAAGGAAGTCGTTCTTTCCACCAAGCCAGCTTGTGGTTGAAAGTACAAGTTTCTTCTTGCCATTGAAACTGTAAGTATTGTAGTTATTCTCCAAGGTCACATCTATGACATCATTTTCCCTGAGATCCTCCTCAATCTTTCCATACAACTTTCTAAAAGTAGGAAGTGCTGCCGTTCGCATCCAAACAATGAGGTCCTCTTGCTCACTCAGCTATTAAAGTAGAAAAATTGTTATTCAGTCAGATCCCAAATTTGCAGGAAGCACCTTTAAACAAGGACTTCCAACAAATGAACAAATTTTCAGCTGAAGTAGTATTGGATGATGTACAGAGTAAGCATTGAGGCAAAATATAGCAACTTTGGAACAGGCAATAAAAACAGTATGAGAAACCACACATAAAGCAATAGAACCCACATTCTATACTAATATCCCAGCTTTTTAACATCTACCTTTTGTCCAACAGTGTGACTCAATCTCTGTGCTCTTTGTAAATCCCATAAATAAAGCACATAAGCACAAATGCACCAAATAAAACTCAACATTCAAGAATAGAATTCTTCTGACAAATTTAGACATGAGAGGGAAGATCACAATTCATTTAGGTTATGAGGTACACAAGCTTATTACTTTTGCCAATTCAACATAGCCATAGAAAGGGATGGCATTTCTTCCTCTGTTTTTAGCATCTTGGGTCACAAAATTGATGTTCAGTTGATTCTATTAACAGATTCATATATATCATGATAGGCACATTAACTTTACTCATAAGCCAAATTGTCCTCTCCTCCTCACTAATAATCCCTCTTCTCACACCAAAAAATATATTC
This sequence comes from Erythroxylum areolatum, assembly GCA_024520975.1. Taxonomy (NCBI): domain Eukaryota; kingdom Viridiplantae; phylum Streptophyta; class Magnoliopsida; order Malpighiales; family Erythroxylaceae; genus Erythroxylum; species Erythroxylum areolatum. The sequence goes on along the minus strand of JANIJH010000002.1, from coordinate 36,000,191 downwards.
AAATTCAAGAAACCTATGATAGGAAGTTAATTTTTAAAGCAACAACCACACTGGATTTGACAGTTCAGCAAAGACACTCCCTAATAAGCTTGGGACTACCTCTAGCTACGCTTTTGTAAAACTCGTGTCACTCTTCCTCCCATCAGAAGATTTGTCTCACAAATATAAAGTCAGCAGTTGCTGTGTAAGCCTCCATTCATAGGCCAAAAGCAGAAGTAAGCTGAGTTACTATGGTAAACAAGGGAGATGACATTAATCATGTTTGAGGACCCCAAAACTAACTTAGTATCAATGGAAAGCTATTTCATCTTCTAGGTGAATTTTTCTATTTTTTACAGCTTGGCAAAATGAATGAAAAAAAGAATGATTGCTAAGCAGAACCACAGCAATTTAAAAAAATAAGTTCTCAGACTTCTAAGTTAACATTCTTTTCATAGACGAGAAGAGGACATTGTGCCTGCATTTCAGTAATTCTGTTTAAGATTCCCACAGGTACTAAAACATCAGCTTTAACCAACTGAAATTTTTTTGCTTACACAGTGACATCCCTAGCACCAACAAACATGGGTAAATAAAAAACAACTCAAGAATTGATTTGCAACCAAACTGAAGTCTTTAAAGCACTGGCCAGACTTGCCTTTCTAGAAATAAGATATTCATATTAGAGAAATGATATAATCACAATTGCAGGGGTAATGGGATATTAAAAAGCAGTTAAAGGCTTACAGGTATTGATTCATTGAGCTTTCCACCACCAATGATACCTCCACTCTGAAAATTCTTTGGGTAGACATTTTTGCCAAACTTATGGTCCCTGTCACTCTTCCATGAGATATCTCTCTTATTGATACTTAATTGAGAGCTGTTGCGTGAAAAGCTGTACGTGTCATTAAAGAAACTCCAAGCTATTAGACCGCAGGGTACAATTGCGGTCCCATTCAATGTGTTTTCTGGTTCACAGCTGCTTGTCTCATTCTCACCGCTCAAACTTTTCAATTGCTCATCACTTCGGCTTTTCACATACCTGAATTATAGAAGTATCTTTAGTATATTAATCTACTAAAAATGATTATATTCCAAAGTATTGCCTCCATAGCACACAGTTAAATGTGATCAAATAAAATATCAAAATTCAGCCAGGAATAAACTACTTTTTTTCTTTTCTTACTTAAATATCCAGTAATCTCTTTGATTCTGACAGTAAATACACTTCAAAAAACTAAAATTGTTACCTCACAAAGCACCTCAAAGAAGTGATTAGGAGTTCTCTATCATCCATAGATAAAATTACTGATCAGCATTTAAGTTGTCCATAATTAGCTCTCAATTGGAATTTTGACAGTAGATAAAAATCTAAAAGTGGTAAGTCTCACATATCACATGTCGCGTCTAATCATTCACAATCCAGGTTAGTGTTTAAGTTCATTCCAGACATGAATATAATAAAGATTCCATTCAATATTTCATAACTTCTAGTCATATCTTCTTAAAAGAATCCCACTAAATGGCACCTATGACAAAGATTAGCAACATACCTGCGATGGTTCTGGTAGAAGTTATCCAGCTGATAATAAACATAAATAGGTTTCTTCATATGCTTTGGAACCTACAAACAAACAAAAATATGAGAAAATGGGATAGGATAAAAATAGGTCCATTCATAAAGTAAACTCAAAAATATAACGCTAATGTCTATACTTAGATATAAATACTATAGGAACATTATAGAACTGAAAATTGTTATTAGCAATATGCCAAAGCCACTTACAGTGTTATGGAAAGTACAAAAAGTCATCTTTAAATATAGTAACTACAACAATGACAAGCAATGGAAAAGGTATGAGAAGCCTTACCGTCAACGTTCGACTACATGTCTTGTTTCCAGGGGTCTGAATAAATCCAACCTTATTAGTTCTATTTGATGTAGGAATGCATTCGACATCATACCGCTCAACTATTTCAACTACCTGATGAAACCCAGAGATTCCATTCAAATAAAACACAAGTATGAACAAGAATAACAGGTAACCCCAGCCAAACTTACATCTCGAGAAGCAAACAGGGCAGCAACTCCAATTGGAATGAAGACAATGCTAACAAGCAAGAATGCTGAGATCACCTGTTCACACACCTTTGAGTTATTGATTGCCACTATGTAAAGTAAGATTGCTATAAGCACTTACAATAAATACAACGTACCCATTTAGGAGTGAGAATTGGTTTGCAAGCTGGAAGTTCTTGTTGCGTAAACTTCGAATCTGAAAGAAAACACAACCTGATTTCATTGAACTACAAAAGATTCTCACATACACCATAAGAAAATTTGGCCTAATTATCCAACAAAAAAAGGATTCCTATTTAATATCATCATTTAGCTCCCACTTAAAGTCACCGCTGACAGTGGCTTTCAACGAATAGCGTAAAATTAGCAGATTCTTTCTATTTTTCTTGTTATTATCCTTTTCTTTTACCTTATCACTAACTCGTAAAAGGAATCTCGCTTAAGAGTCGGTAATTAGCCGCTACTCTAACAAGCCAAATTCAGAGTTGCTACCAATAAATCTCAAATTAACACAATTACACCTCTCCAAAAACAGTGCTTCCCAGTAAACCCTAGCTAAAGTAGTTGAATAAAAAAGAACGAGATCAGAACAAAAGAGAAATGTAATGAAAACAAATAATTTCAAGCATCAGCGTACATGCGAGCCTAAAATATGGAGAATTACTAACTAAAAGGATCAAGGGAAAAGAAGTAAAGGCACAACAGAAACCTGTGAATGAAACTAAGCAATAACTGATGAAAACAAATATATATTCAATTCTCAACGATTAACCCCAGAAGAGACCCAAAAGATACGGAAATGTAATTTCCCAACACTAAACCAGAAAGTTCCAACAAGGAAAACGAATCAAAGATAACAAATTTTCCACTTAAAAGAAAAACACCATAAGCAATCAAAAGCGGGTATTGATAAATTTGAGGTGGGGGGGAAGAAACAAAAGTGAAACTCACATTTGGGTCGCTTGGAATTCCTTCGAGGAGCAGCAGAATCAGCCGATCCGTTACCATTACCAGGTGTGCTTAAGGGGGGCGTAGTATTATTCATCAGATGAATTGAAAAGAGAAGACCCTAAAAAATGAAAAAGAAACCAGAACAGAAAGAGATAGACAAGGTATCGATGACGGAGAACACGAAGCAACAAACGGGTTTGAGAAAAGACCAAGGGAGAGGTAGTCGTATACAACAACTAATAATATGAATAAAAAACAAGGAGGAGGAAGAAGTAGGAAGGGTGCTTGATGTTGTCCTGTTTTGACTTTGAAACAGCTCCTTTTCCTTACCTCTCTAGATCTAAGCGGCTTACGGACCCAGTAATGGTACAAAGGTAAAGAAAAATCAGCGAAGCGAGTGAGAATGACCCAATGAAGAAATTTCAGAAGAGCCGGTCAACTTCGGGCACGCAGACACGTTTTCATCAAAATAAAGTGGGATGGATCATGAAGGAGCTTAGACTTGTCCTACATTACATTTACAAGTCTTAAACATGGTGTTTCTCATTAAATAGCATGTTTTAGTATTTAAATTCTATTAAAATGAGCTTTAAGTACCCTCTTCATGGTAAACAATATTTTATTTACATAGAGACTTTTGCTTTTCTGAGTAATTTCAAATTTTATACAATACACAAAAGATATATTTTAATTATTCTTTCTTTGCTGTTTTTCTCTTTTCCTTAAACTCTACTCTTGTTCTCCTCTTACTTTATTTCAATTTTCTTATATATTTATATAATCCTTAACATTATTTCAAATTACCATAAGCTTTTCATTATTCTATTTAATTCATTCCTATAAGTTAAGTTTCAAGTATAATCTATTTTCTATCATTCCTAAACTAAAATTTTAGATTACGTAATTATTGAGATATAATTGTAATATTTAAATCTTTTTATTTGAATTGATTCAAATAATATATGTTGACGCTTAAAATACATAAATTAAAAGGGAGAGAAATGAATTGTATATTTTATTATTAAATAAAACTCATTATTAATAATTATGAGTTAAAAACAAATTAAAATTATAACCAATAAAACTCAAGATATGCAACTTTAATATGGGTTTTATGTAATTTAAAGCTAAATCTAGAAGCCTGATGAAAGATACTAAATGTTTAGAGATTGTGGTTAATATTTTTTAAGGATTTTTCATGATTTTAATTTCTTATTTTTAGAACTATCCATTTAATTCCATATTTATTTATTGGATTATATCTTCAAGCTACTTTTCAAGAGAATTCATTCTATTGAAAAGTATATGATTGATTTATGTAATTAGCATATTTAGATCTTTCTAATTGAAAACTCACACAGATTACCTTACCTAATTTTGTTCATGCAACTTTTTTTTTTTTTGGAGAATGGGAAGAGATTATATTAATCTATACACAAAGATTTACAAAAGTAATTAGTAATTAGTAAAAACATATTGAAGGCATTCTTTTGAGAATTTTTTGGAAAACAAATGATCCACTATTTTAGTTATTAAATATGGTTTGTGTGTTATAACTCTAACCTCTTTTAAGCTTATACTTGAGTAAGTAAACGAAACAAAGGGGTTCATTTCCTATTATAACTAGGTATAATTAAATAAAGTCTATTAGATGGAGTGGAGTGAAGGTACTGGAGAATGCATTTAACAATTGACCAGTAGATGTCAGTAGGACAGTGTAAGAATTGAGAAACTTTATTAACATAAAATTATATGTTTGGTCTAATACGACAAAGAGATTAAAAGGAGCCAACAATGGTACAATATTCATTAAGATTAGAAAGAGGTAGGTCGTGATTTTTTGAGAGAGGTAAAGAAGGAGTAATAGGAGTAGACAGTTTGTAAGAATTAGAAGAGTTCGATGAAGAAGATCTCAAGTGTATTTGAACTGAGTAAGAAGAAGGCTAGTGGATGTAAATGTAGCATCAGAGCTAAAAAAAGTATTGAAAGGGGCCTAGGTCTTTGATAGTATAAGTAGTATGAAGATCATGAAGGATAAGTTAGATGAATTTTTGTGAAGAACCTATTACCTATATATCATCCACGTAAATAAAAAGAAAGGAAGTATAAGTAGGTATGGAGTGAATAAAGAGAGAAGTATCCCTTTTAGATGAAATAAACCCAAGGTCAGCAAGTCTATGACTTAATGTATGAAACCAGGCCCTAGGAGACTATTTGAGACCATAAAGTGCTTTAAAAAAAATACAGACATAATGAGGATGATGAAGAACAGAAAAACTAGGAGGTTGATGCATAAAGACTGGTTCGTAAAGATTTCTATGTAGAAATGCATTATTGACATCAACTTGACAAACTGGGCAATTTCTAGCTAAATCAAGAGTAAAAATGATCTAAATGGTGGTTGATTTAATGACTATAGTAAAAGTGTCAGTATGATCAAGATCAGGTGATTAACGATAAACATTTGGAAACAAAGCGAGCTTTAAAGCGATTAAGAGAGCATCAAGACTAAGTTTGGTTTGGAAAACACACATGTAGCCAACAATATGTGTACCTGGAAGAGGAGGAATAAGAGACCAAGTATTGATATGATGGAGAGCCTTGATCTTATTGAGTATTGTTTGGCACCATTCAAGAAATTTGTTTTCATAGTAAATGAAGTGGGATCAGGATCAAGAGATGATTGCATGGTGGTGTTATAAGTAATATGATTGGGAAAGTTTTAAGTTTTTAAGTGCAATCTCGTGTTTGGGTAACCATTAGGTAGGAGGATGGTGGTATTAGTTGAGGTATTGGTGGTAGAGATAAAAGAGACATTGTGGAATTATGGAAACCTATTAGAAGAAGGAATGGGATTTACAGGGAAAGCAGGTGTTAAATTGATATATAGTAGTAAGGAAAGGGAATTAGGAGAAGAAGAAGAGATGGGTATGAGATGAGGGAATTGGGTTTCAAGGAAATGAATATGACTAGAAATATAAATTTTACTAGTTAAAGGATTAAGACAATGAGACCCTTTATAGTTAGGAGCATAACTAAGAAATATACATGAAATAGATTTTGGTTTAAGTTTATTAATTCTAGTTAGACCAAGAAAAGAAAGCATGTATAACCAAAAAACACAAAGATGGTCAAGGTTAGGAGGTGTATGAAGCAAAAGTTCGTAAGGATTTTAGTGAAACACAAAGGAGGGCACGAGAATAATGAGATAAACAATTGTAAAAATGAGTTAAACCAGGAGCAATTGGGAAAAGAGCTATGAAGAAGAAGGTGATTCTAGTTTCAGTGATATGATAAATTTTGCATTCAGTAGTATCATTTTATTATGGGGAATGAGCATATGAAATACAAAAAATAATACCATAAGTATTCACAAAATTAGCAAACATTCCCTTGATGAGTTCAATAGTTCCATTACATTGAAGCATTTTAATTTTGGTAGAAAATAAGTTTTCAGCAGTAACTTTGAAAAGTTGAAATTTGTGTATAACTTAAGACTAATTGGTGAGAGGAAATATCAAAGTGAATCGACTAAAATTGTATAAAACAATATATAATAATATCGAATAGATAGAGATAAAGAGGTTAAGGGTTCACAAATGTCACAGTGAATAAGCTCAAAAGATTTTGTACAAAATCTAGTAGATGATGTAAAAGAAAGACGATAACTTTGACCTTGAAGACATTATGTATAATCAATATTGACACTAGGCACTTTGAGTGACTGAAAAATTTTCGAAATTTTTTTACTTAAATGGATGATTGAGACATTAATGCCAAATCTATGGACAAGCATTACAAACATCAAGAGTTATGGGATTGGTAAAGTGAAAAGGAATCTTTAAGGATACAAATTATTATAGACACTTCTTACAAAGGGTGAAGTCTTGGTTGAAAGATCCTTCACAATATAACAAGATGGATCAAATTTAATTAAACAAGAATTGCCTTTAATAAAATGTGTAATATAAAGAAATTTACAGTAAGTTGAGTAATAATGAGAATATCTTATAAATTTAAAGGTATATGATTTGTTGGGAAGGTTACGAAGCCTTGACAAGAGATAGAAAGAGTATTTTTTATTTCTGAATACCATTTGGTTGTTTCTTTGATATGATTGGAGCGACTCAACAAGATGGTTACTAGGTGTTGTGTAGGAGGAAGTTGTCATATTTAGAAGGCACTCTGTAACTTCACTAAAAGAATAGGTGGATGAGGTTGTAGTGGGTTAAAGATTTAGGGCTTAAAGGTTAAATTACTATCAGATCAATAGGAGCGGTGAATGAATTATTTCTAGATTACATATACTTGAAACCACAACTAACAACCATATGATTAGTTATTTTACAAATTTTATATTTTAGAGGTCACTGATTTGAATTAGGCTAGGAATTAGAAGAGAAATGTGGGTTGTATAAGGGATATTGAGATGGGCTTGAAGTA
>JANIJH010000002.1:35948667-35971602 GCA_024520975.1 Erythroxylum areolatum | reverse complement strand
CCAAAATTAACCTTTCATTTCTCTCTCATCTTAATTATACAGATCACAATTTCAAGACAATTTAATATGCAATTTCTTTCATATGCTAATTTTATGGGAGTATTAATAAGGATATATCTATAATTTCATTAGCTTTCTTAATAAGCGCGTATTTTTTTAAAACGACTCTTATTATGAATCGGAGAGAGTATATTCTAATCAGGTTAGGATATAATTAGTGGCATTTAAAAGACCACTGATTGGAGTTTGGAGGCTGTAAGTTGGGCAGGTCGTGCTCCAAAGTCCAAACAACAATAGTTTTTAAATCTGGAGTTTTTGAGATGCAAAGAGTTTGGAACAGACAAAGCACAACTCAACGGCCTTCAAAACGGATGTACTTAGCCCTGGATTCTCCGATATCATCCACGTGTCCAGTCCAAGTCCCACACCGCTCAAGAGTGTTTACATCTTTGCTCATTCAACACAACACTCCAGACTTGAGTCATCAAAACCTTATTACTTAACTAATCACTTCACTACAAATGAGAATAGCGATCATCACCGGCACGGGACGCATGGCATCCGCAGTTCATAGGTTAATCTTCTGCTCTTCTTCCTCCCACAGACTCGCCTCCCTCACTGCCATCTCTGCTCTTCACCTCTGTCGCCTGGTACGTCCCTTGCGTTGCCTTTGATTGCTTATATATGTGCTATATGTGATTGTGTGATTCCTGCTTATTTTGATGAACTGGACATACCCTTGGAATTTTTTTAGATGAGTACGAATACTCAGAGTGTTGCTTCTCAGCTGAGAAGTTCCGGTCTATTACGGACTCAAGGTCTCATTGGTGGCAAATGGGTTAATGCTTTTGACTCCACCACCATTCAGGTTCTTTTGCTTTCCTCACTTGTATATGTGATTGCCCACTAAGCGTGTCAAGTTGGTGATATTGTCTTGATTGTTTTCCGGTTTTTGATTCTGTTCTCTGTAGTTGTTTACAAATTGCAGGGACACAGACAAATTGGCTTATTTCTTCTGTTTCTATGATTGTTCATTCAGAAATTGAAAAAGACAAGGCACCATGTTCCCATTTTTTATTTTATGTGTTCTGTTTCCAAAGACCTTGAAATCGACATGCAAACTTTGTTCCGCTAGGTCCACTATTATTTGTTTTGTTCCATGTTTGTAGTTCATGTGATGACAGGTCAACGATCCAGCTAGTGGTGAAATTATTGCAGAAGTTCCATGCATGGGTGCCAATGAAACAAATCAAGCAATATCTTCAGCATATGATGCCTTTCATTGTATGAATCTTTATACTGATTAAATCCCATGAGTATTCCGATTTCATATAAACATTTGTATATAGATATCTGTGTGTGCATAAATAAACAAACACAGAGGTGCTGCATTTAGATATTTTTGCGTCATTAAAACTATAATGTGACAATTTGAAAGCTTTTAGGATGAATAATAAAACAGCCCTGCTTGTTCCTTTTCTGTTTTTTTTTTGTTCTTTACGTTTCAAGCTCTTGCTCATAACTGACATACACAACTTTCCATGTGTAGACTGGAGCAAACTCACGGCTATGGAGAGAAGTCAACGTCTAAGAAGATGGTAAATGATTACCATATACTTTTTGAATCATTTACTTCTGGAATGATTTCAAATGATCAAGCGCCTGAAACTAAAGTATAACTTGTTTACATTTATTTCAAGGTATGACCTTCTGATTGCCCACAAAGAGGAGCTTGGACAACTGATAACCTTAGAGCAAGGGAAACCTTTGAAAGAGGCATTGGGTGAGGTATTCATTTTAAAGTTCAAACTGTCTACGATATTTTAAAACAAAGGCTTTGTGGTTATTTTTCTTATATGCTAGTCACTGAATGCAAAATGTCATGCTGAGACTCCAATAATAGGTCACTTATGGAGCCAGTTTTATTGAGTTCTTTGCTGAGGAAGCTAAACGTGTTTATGGCGACATAATTCCACCAACTCTTGGCGATCGTCGGTTACTTGTTCTAAAGCAGGTGTTGCCTTTGAACTTTCATTCTGGAGGATCACTTACTTGTATATACAAATTTAGCAGTTTTTTGTAATATTTGGACAACATCTAATAGGTTAGGAAATATTTCTTTTTTATCAAGGTCCATTCACAATTTTGTATCTTTCCATAACGTAGATGAATGTTTTAATTTGATGTGATCTAAAGTGACACGAGGAGGGTGGATTAATGGGCAGTATTGATGGAAAAGGAACTGTGTATAAAATTTAGAAGGATTGAATAATAGTAAGTGAAAAAAATGAATAACAAGAGATTAGGATCAATACAAGTGGGTGATTGGACTTGTAGAACTTGTATAAAATTCATTTACATAAAACTTTTGGTTAGGATATTTCCACTTTAAGACAACCTTGTCCAAGTAATGTCCTATAAGTGTTCTCAATAATATACCTGTTTATAACTTTCCTTTTGGAGTTGCTAGAACTTGATACCAGTTACTATTCTGTGATTGATATACACATCTGTGATGATAAGTATATAAGCTTTTTGCAGCCTGTTGGTGTTGTTGGAGCAATTACACCCTGGAACTTTCCTTTGGCGATGATTACACGAAAGGTATGTTTGATGGCTTCAAGAATATTCCGAAAAGAAACGGAAAAAAAACAACAGAAGAATGCACTACTTTTCCGTGGTCTGACTATGTTAAGCTTGTGTGATGCCTATATGGTTTCAAAATTTTCCTTTTATCCACAGGTTGGTCCTGCACTTGCCTCTGGCTGTACAGTGGTTGTGAAACCCTCTGAACTTACTCCCCTTACAGCTTTAGCAGCAGCTGAGCTAGCCCTTCAAGCTGGGATTCCACCGGTAACTGTCTTCTAAAATTTTAATGTAAATATGGATACTGCAATAAAATCTCCATGCAGAATCCATTGTAAGAAATTGGAACGTTAGGATGAATTAGGGCCAATAGCTTCTCACCTAATGAAGGATAAAAGAAATGAATTTCCTTACGCTTTTATGATAATAGTCATCAAATTTGTCTAAATTTCTGATGCCTTAATGAGGCCTTTTATAAAGCAATTGCTCTTTAGGTCATCATTGCTTGGTGAATGTTTTTGTGGCCTTGTGTCTGGAAGATTAGTGAATGATGTGGTTTGTCAAGTGATGAGGTTCTTACTGCTCTGAATTGCATCATGTTGGAGGAGGGTGCTAACTTTCTTTCTAATCTGTGCTTTTACATACATTTGATAACCTGCAAATAACCTATTCCTAATTTAAAAACCATTCTAATATTGCATTTCATTTTATTTGTTTCTAAGAATTTTGATCTCTATGTTGTAGGGTGCTCTGAATGTGGTTATGGGAAATGCTTCTGAAATCGGCGGTGCTTTACTTACGAGTACAAAGGTTTTTTTCTGCTTGGATTACTGGAAATGCAATGATTTAGGCTTTAAGAGCTTACTTGTTCGCTGATTCAGGTGAGAAAAATAACATTCACTGGCTCAACAGCTGTTGGAAAAAAGTTAATGGCAGGAGCAGCCGAGACTGTAAAGAGGGTATGGGCAGTAAATACTAGGGATTCTTTTTGGAGGTTTTAGAAACCTTCCAGGACTCATTGTCTTTTCCCCTGATATGTTTAGCTCTCTCTGGAACTTGGTGGGAATGCACCCTGCATAGTATTTGATGATGCAGACCTGGAGGTGGCAGTAAAAGGAGCTGTAAGTTAGACTGGATTTATAATTGCTGTTAACACTAAGTATGTTGTGTTCTCCTGAACTGTTTCCATTAGGAAGTAAACTGAAGTTACATAGCTTCCTACTGTGTCAACAGTTTATAAAACTTTTCTCCAGCAGCTAATAGATCACTTTCAGTTATTATCATGGAGTCAGCTATTTGTTTGAAATTATTTTTAGTACTACCTATAAGTGCTGATATCTTGTATAACTAATTTTTTCTTTTACTAGGTAGTAGTGCTTACTTTTCTGCTGGTTATTAAAAAAAAAAACTAGTTGGTTTATAGGCATTATCATTATCCCGGTGCTATTCTTAACTCAGTCAATCAAATTATTGCAGCTTGCAGCGAAGTTCCGTAACAGTGGTCAAACATGTGTTTGTGCTAATAGAGTAATTGTGCAAGAAGGTACATGTGGAGTTATTTCCAAATATAGGGTTGTAATTGTGGTTTTTTTGTATGCTGTCATTCATATATTATTCATTCATGAGCCTTACCTATTAATTTAAACCTTTGGGTGGATTGATATTTGACATGATATTAGAACCTTGACACCAAAGACATTACAATTCAAACAACATGAAACACTTTATTGTTGGAACTTGTTGAATTTGTCCCCAACAGAAACATGTGAAGCATGGACTGTTGACCCTTCCTTGGTTTTAAACATTTGCAAGTTCTTTTCACATCAGTTATTTTCATTTGAGATGTCATATTATACTTTTACATGGCCCATTCCTATTCCTCACTTCCTTTGCATTTTTCATTTAATAAAATCGTTGGAGTTGCAATATAAGATGCTTGGTTCTTGAATTCAGTCATGCTATGTTTCAAATCATAGTTACTTGTTTATATTTATCTTTTAAACTTGCTGCTATCTCAGGATGTATCACACTTTTTTGTGTAGGTATATATGACAAGTTTGCCGATGCATTTTCCAAAGCTGTTCAGAATATGCAAGTTGGGAATGGCTTTAGTGAAGGTGTGGTACAGGTAATGCTTGCTTTTGTTATCCTAGTAATTTATTGTTGTGGGTCAGTTTCATGCAGTGCAAATGTTGTGTTATCTTAGTAATTTATCATTGTGAGTCAGTTTGATGCAATGCAAATGTTGTGTATTTGTAGTGTCGGCTGCAAATCATGTGATTCTGTATGGCATGCATCTGTTCTTTTTCCATTTAACCAGGAGTTGCTGAAAGCAATTATCACAAGAAACAAAGCCAGTCTAGCAATTGCAGCATATTTTATTTAAAAGTTCATTGTACTGAGAGTTGAGTAATTGCTGAGCAATCTTTTTGCACCTTAATGTTTGTTGTATAATTCAATAAGCTAAAGTAATGGCAGAAGTTCATGGGTCATTTACCTCTTCTGTTGTCATGGTATAGAAAATAGAGGAGTAACTTTTACATGTTGCGTACTTTGATGAGTTAGAAGTTATCCTTCATTTATGTGTTTTGGTCATTTGGTAAGAAGCAGCATTTCTAGTATTTACCCCTATTTGTACGCTAAGATGAAGCAAGTTTAGCATTGTTCCTTGAGGGTTTACCATCTACGAGGTAGAAGAGGGGATGCTAAATGCCATTTTTCCGGTAACAGAACTGTATGCCATTTTCTTTCGTTCCATACCAAACTTGTGCATTGAGATATGACAATATTGGAATTGTTTCTCATCCTTAATTCTTCCCTTTTCCCATTCAACCGATGTTGCCTTGCATTGCAGTGATGATTCTAATCACAAATTCATTTGACTAATCTTCTTGTATTTCACATGCCTTCTTTTGATAAGTGATTTGATCTTTAAGATTAATTCTTACTTCCAGGGGCCTTTGATCAACGAAGCTGCAGTACAAAAGGTGAATATTTTTTTACTTTGTGCAGTTTTCATAATATTAAATTGAGATAATTGACCATTTGGGTGACTTCTTCTATTGTTTTAATCCGTTCTTTAAATTCTTTTACAGGTTGAAAAGCTTGTTAAAGATGCGATATCAAAGGTCTGTCTTGTTTGCTCCATCTATCTGTATAGTACATTATCATTTTATTTACATGCGATTTCTCATTTGAACCTGTTGCCTTGGATCTTTTATTTGATATATATATACTTCTAATTTATTCAAACTACACGTGAAGGGAGCAAAACTCCTTCTTGGTGGGAAAAGACACAGCCTCGGAATGACTTTCTATGAGCCCACTGTACTTAGTGGTGTGAAGAGTGAGATGCTTATATCAAGGTAAAAATGGAAAATGTTATAGTCATTATATGAAATAATGAAATAAGCTATGTAAATGTTATAGTCATTATATGAAATAAGCTATGTAATCAAAATTGCCTGGAATGTCCTCTCCAATCAGTTAAAAGGATTGTAATTGCTTCTGTCAATCAGTTAAAAGCACACACGCACTATTAGGTTTCCTCTGACCATTGCTCGTGTGAAACTGAAACAAATTCTCCCATTCACACTGCAATGTAACAAAGTCTTGAGATAGACTAGATGTCTAAAACTTCTTTGACAGTGGACTTATTGTAGAGACCTTTTGAGTATATGGATCATCTTTCTTACTTCTATCACATGATTCTTTCACTTCAAAATTATCACATGATGGAATTCTATCCTTATCCTTATTGCTTGACAGCAAATTTTTCTGACTGGTTTTGATTAGATAGTAAACTGGTATTCCATAACTTCGCCTGCAATATGAATGGAAAATTTGTAGCATTGAACCATCAGTGAATTCTCTGAATTACAACCTTGTGGGCAAAGTTGGAAGAAGGTCATGGAAAATGTAGAGCTTTCAACTATGAGCATCAAATTCTCTAAATTACAACCTTGTGAGCAAAGCTGTTAGAAGGGGAGGGGATTGACGTGTGTACTGTGGTTTTCATATTGGTAGTTTGGTCCTTTGTATAATCACACCAATTTAGCGCACTAGTTAGATGGTGTGAATGGGAGTAACTCTTCATCCATAATGGCGTGGTATTAACTACTCTCTGGATTCTTTTCTCTATCGATTTATGTTTAGTTATATATTCTTTTCTAAACTCTGTTTCAATTATCTCTGTCAGCTCTACTTATCTATGGTTCTATCCAATCCTTTTGAATGCATAGTTAAGCATAATTTTCTCATTCTGGTTTGTTGAGTGAAATTTTGGTCCATTTATGCTAGTGTAGAAAAACATCTAGAAGTATTATATCATCCTGAAAAAATTTTGTTCTGCTTTATTTCAGAGAGGAGGTATTTGGACCTGTGGCACCTATAATGCGTTTCAAAACTGAGGAGGAAGCCATTCAAATGGCTAATGACACTAATGCAGGTTGTTTTTATCTATCCCTGCTTCTTTTTCCATGTTAGTGAAAAGTTGAATATTGTCATCTTTTCATGGTACATTTGTTTGATCTGCGCAGGTTTTTCCTCTATTTTGTATATTTATTGTTGATTGAGATGATTATATCAGATTCCCAATTAGAAGCTACATGATTTCTGTAGGCATTGCAAGTGGATTCACAACTTTTTGCACCATGTAATTTTACCTTATATTGACTGTATGATGTCACAGGATTAGCTGCTTATATTTTCACAAACAGTGTTCAACGTTCATGGCGTGTCTCGGAAGCTCTTGAATATGGACTTGTTGGTGTCAATGAAGGAATCATATCAACTGAGGTCAGGATTATTTTGCGGATAGCAAACAGAACAACGTTAATTTTTACCATTTTTCTAAATTGTATAGATTCTTATGTTTTGATTTGTAGCATTTACCAAACAGAGCACTTGTTTTGCTCCAATACAGGTGGCTCCATTTGGAGGAGTTAAACAGTCTGGCCTTGGACGGGAAGGTTCCAAGTATGGGATGGATGAATATCTGGAGGTACTGATATATGTAGTTTAGTAAAGTGATTCTCCCCTCCCCTCTCTCTCTCTCTCTCTCTCTCTCTCGCATACATACATGTGCAAAATCACACGTGCTCACGCATTGGTTGGTCGAGTTATTTTCTTTTGTTCACTGACTGGTGCATTGTCTAATGCAATATGTTTGCATGTTGTTCCAGATGAAATACGTCTGCTTAGGAGATATGAATAGGAAATGAGACCCAGGTACCTCTTAATATACTTCTGAGCTTATAATGCTAGAATCTGTGAGTTGATTTATTTGACTGTGGTGACTAATTACAGTATATATGTGCAGTTTGATAGGCAGTCAGTGATTTTAAGGTGGGAGAGTCTTTAGTCTCAAAATATGGATATCTATGATAGAAGCTGAATCTCAACTGGATCTTTTGCTTTCTTCTGGCCAGCAGTAAGTTCAAACCTGAATCTTTGTCTGGCAAGCATGAATAATGCTTTATGCACGTTGTATGTTGCATTTTGTTTCTTTTTTCTTCTTTTGCTTTTATGGTATCTTGTTCTGAATTTTGTTTTCAATAAAGTGTTGGTTTTCTGAATAGTGGATTTGATTGGGTATTTTGGCTTCTGTTTAATGTTGCTCTCTCATAGAAGCAAGGCAAGAGGTTAATGGGTTATTGAGAATGACAATTATACAAGTTAATCCGTACAATAATCTACACCGGGAGGTGATACTGAGTTAGTAGTAAACATCAAATTGAAGCTCGTGATGGTATTAATACTAGTAACGAAACATGGCTGGTGTTATATCTTGAATAAATGGGGGTGCTGGTCATGGAGAGAAGCAAGTAGTGACATAATCGTAATTGGAAAATAACGGATAGAGGTGATTATGGGGGTGGTTTGAATCTGACAAATGGCAACACTTCCTGCTATTGTTACTGTCACGGAGGTGTTTTGAGGCTAGACAAATGCCTTCAAATCCTTAGTGTCTCAATTAAATTTTCGGCAAAATTCTACCAATCAATTTATGTGCACTTCACCTAATCAATTCATCAAACATCTTGTAGGCGCTCCTTTGAAACATTTTGTCAAACAAGTACTGTTAAGACCTTCGGTCTCACTCTTGGCTTAGCTAACTTTATTTGAAAGGTTAACAATGTTTGAATAAGGTCTGTAACATTCACAAACACAAATACAACCAAATCTAGACAAGTGAATGTGTAATAAGTCTTATTTTACAGTGTCTGTGCTCGGTTTACTTGAAAGAATGGTAATAAGAATTGTTACGAGTGCTTGGTTTATTTGAAAGAATAGTAATAAGAATTGTAATGAATATAGTAAGTACTAAAAATATACATGACTTTTATTCTTCAGTATATTTAGAATATAAGCTATTGCCTTTAAAATAAATGTCCTCTCTTCATAAGTATTATAATTAAGATGAAGAGTATTGAATTATGTGGGGTTCCATCAACTCCTTACACTAAAGGAAAGGTCTGTGACAAGATCTTGACCTTTGTAAATACATTTCACCGTCGCCTCTCCTATTGGTTATTAGCACATTCCAAAGCTAAATGGATATATTATTCTAATTAACGAGATTGAAGACTGGACAGCCCAAACAGTTTTGGGGTATAAAGCTAATTTGGTGTTGATTGATTCTGATCGTCAAATTGATTTAAACATGAAAAATTGAGGGGAAAAAAAAAAGAGTTACGTCAATTTGATCTCATCAAGTCACAGGTCAAGGGCATTTTCTATCTTTTTTTAATTAAATATGTAAAATGATATTTTTTTAAAATTAAGTTCAAGTTTAGATTATCAGGTTCAGGCTTATCTTAGTCTAATTCTTATAAGCAAAATGTTGTTGTTTTGTTTAAACAAAATTGGACTTTGGACTTATTAGATCTGATTTAACTTATAAGTCAGACCATCAAAAATACCTGAATCTAAACCTATGAGTCAACTGGTTGTCATCTATAATTATCAGGTGAGGGGCATGATGTTAACGTTTTAAAATATCCTAAGAAAAATTAAAAGTGGCAGCAGCACAGATTTCAATTATTCACTTCTAATGCTTTTAATTAAGATCTACCTTAGTTAATTACTTCATCTGTCGATCACCTCATACCATTTAACTTACTGACGTATGTCATCTATACCCATCAATGAATTTAAGTAGATTTTTTGTCTAAAAATTAGTCATTTTGGTGGTCTCACCTTTTGATGTATAACATGAACAATTTATATCCACACATTTCCTTCGTATAAAACTTTCCCAAGTTTTGAATTTGACATATACGGCAGTAAAGGTGTGTAATAATATTCCGTTTTCAACCCAAGTCCGATCTCTGTATACTCAAATTTCGTATAATAGAACAAGAACAAATTGGTAGAAGGATGTATCTCTAATGTTTATAATAATTATCACATCCCATGCTCAAGTCAACTTAATTAAGCCCGGCAGATCACACCCTAATAATAAGACTTCAATTTTCCAATCGGATTAAGAATTATTAAAATCATATAACTCACAGAATATGTTCATTAAACATATACTATTCTCACAAATATCTATAAGCATGGTTATATATCACAACTAATTTTTTCTTAATACATGTAGGAAATTAATGATCTCAATACAAAATTTCATATGAATCATATAAATATAACTTTTGTAGTTCCAGTTAACGTAAGAGTCCTGTACTTACTCCTGATAAGCGTCTACTAATTCACCCAACTAATAGATTAGTATATACTTCAGTCTGATGTCGACTAACTCGTCTTGATCAACATAAGGGTACCTACTCTATTATAAGTCTGAATAATTTGCCCTGATTAATACAATGGGATCTACCCCATTCTAAAGTTAGCTAATAGAACTCGATCAATCATTATTGCACACATAAATATATGCACAATCATTGCCTTCTTAAGGTCTCATATCATATGGAGTAGTCAACAATATTCATTCATTCACACATCATTTATGAATACGAGTCACCAAATATAAAAAATATATTCACAATTTATTACATAATTATAATTGTTTATAGACATTCAAAATCACAATTCATATGTCTATTTGCCGTCATATATTAAAAATCATCCAAAACACATGGATGCCTCAAATTTGTCGTTATCATTTTGACAAAAAACTTAATTATGTTAAATACCTCAAATTGGGCTCTCCAACAATGTAGTGGAAAATGAAAATGAAAATATTCAAATACTTAATTAACATCCAATAAATAAGAATGGTAAAAGTTGCTCAACTTAGCTCGATCTGATCTAAAGTCAACAAAGCTCAAGCTAAATGGGCATTAGGTTGAGTTTGAATGTTTTTGTAATTTCAAACTTCAGTAAAGGCTCAAACTTTGGTTGTGTAGCACAGCCCGATCCAAAGCTCAAAATTATCAAGTAAAACAACATTGTTTTGATGATTGAGCATTAGGTTGAGTTCGAATTTTTTTAAATTCCGAGCTTCAATTCACGCTCAAACTTTAGTTGTTTAGCTTAGTCTGACTCAAAGCTCAAAATTTTCAAATAAAATATCATCGTTTTGAACAAAATGATGTTTTTTTAATTTTAATATATATTTAATCAGGCTTGACCCAGATTTGATTGAACTTCGAGCCTTTAAAATTTGATCAGACTCGTACTTGGATGTGGGGCCTCAAACCTGATTAGGTTTTAAGTTAGGATTAGGCTGGAACTCAGAATTTTGAGATGGCTTAAACTTGGCTTAGCTCATTGTCAAACCTATCAATAAATCATTTAATATATGCAAACAAAAAAATAATAAGTTTATAGAGTCCCAAATAACATATCCTGCCAATTTTATACAAAAATTACTTGTGAATTCTTTTCTATTACAAAATTCTATTGTTATCAAATTGATTCTCTCTTACAATCATCAAAATCTAGTTTGATACCCTTTCTTTTGTAATTGAATTCACCCCTCTACCTCTTATGTACACTTTCCCTTGTTTCCTGATTTTTACTAAAATAAACATTGGCTAGTTAGAAGGTATGGGACTGGCTAGCTGATATAAAATGTAGGTGCCTTTTTAAAAGTTTTAAAAAATGATTTTAATTTTCTATATCATCTTGAACCGCTTCAATTTGATACTTCTATAAAAATTACTATAAAAATAATGAATCATATTTGGTGATCATGACACAAAATGAATTTATAAGTTTTTTCCCCAAAAATTTTCCTATTTGAGCTTAACATGAGCTTGTTACGTCTTCATATGAATTGTATGTAATTCTTTTAAAATTTCATAATCTTTTTAATTATCTTAGTATAATATGTTTACCTAAATCATTCCTAAAATATCGAATAATTTTGAATGATGACTTCAAATTAAACTAACATATTGTTTAATTAAAAATTTTAAAATATTAGCGGCACCTTTTATGTATTCGATATCAATTTTTAACTTAAATATATGTTAAAGTATTAAATTTCATAAAATTATAAACATCAATAACTCAAAATTTTGAGATGTAAAAAAAAAGGAATCACATATTAATGAAGATTACAAAATAAACCATACCATGGGAATGCTCATACAAATTAGAATTTGGGGATTTGGGTCAATTGTCTATGTTCATGAACCCTAGACGCAGCCGGCAGGAACCTGTAGTGAGATATATATCATTGAAAAAAAATAAGAGAAAAGCCGGTAAAGTATTCAAAATAGTACGCAGAGAGGGGTCCCGCAAATTCACCTTCAAGGAGAATATATTCATTTTGGGAGAATATATTCAGTTTAAAGATGCTTGAAAACCAAGCTAAGATTGCCCTAAAAACTAAGCCAATTCCCCACTTTTGCATTAGATTTATGGACGGGCTTCAAGCATAATGAACCAAAAGTTAAATCCCAACTTTGCTTGATTAGATGATAAAGGCACTGCTATCTAGCTATAGTACTCCAAAGAGGAATCTCAACATCTAAATGGAATTGCCACCTTTTCTCGCTTCTGGATAGATTGAGAAAATTGTAAAGACAAAGAAGAAGAAGAAGAAGAAAAAAAGAAGCTATTAGATTATATATCGTATACGAAGGATGCAGGGGTGAGGCTTACGACCACTTATATTTTTTTGTCTGATACAGTCTCAGTCAGTTTCCACTTGGCTTCCACGCAGCATTAGGTTGATTTGCGCAGCTAATCAAGAGGGATATGTTCATTATCCAAACCTGCTCTGAGTTGATATACGTACCACCATACATACTTTCAATAATATGATTTGGAATGGGATCTTTACCAGTCGAGCTAATGTATAGGTATAATGACTAAATACGACTACAAAATTTATTTGGAAATTTTAATTTCTTTTCAGTGATGTCATATGATATAAATTTAGTTGAAATTGCACGAGTTTCACATTTAATAATAAAATTCCAAATTCTAACACACTAATGTAAAGTTTTTTTTTTAATATTCTATTTAAATTGAATAATTAGGACTGAAATATCACAATGTTATAGCCGATTCAAATTAATACAACTCTTGGGGAGTTTGATTTCTTGAGAACAGAATCTTCCTTTGATTGTGAGCGAAGAAAGCATTTATTCCCATATGGATTTGGTTTACTGACATGTATTTTCCTTCTTTAAATTTATATCTTCAGGAATTGACTACCCTTTGCATGGTCTTTTGCGTGTGTGTGAGAGTGAGTGAGAGAGAGAACTGCGTGCTTTTTATATTGTTCTTACTCATCTTCTTTGCTTCCTTTTAACCATGAGTAGGACCATATATTTGGCAATTTGTTGTCTTTGACCCCAGTCTACTTGAAGAGTTCTTTGGTCTGATTTGTTTTTTTAATGGAAGCTAAAATGCATGGTCTGCTGGAACAATCTTCTATTCCACAAAAGTGAATCTAGTACATAACGTTTCACATACAAGAAGTTGAGTCCCACCAACCAAGCTTTAGAAAGAGAAGAGGTCCCCTCATTCATACTCAAACCCAACTTAGCTTTTTGCATTGATGTTCACGTCCTCTCATATTACTTATCACAGGCAGCAAGAAAGTTAGTTCTAAACGATGTATATACTTTTTTTATGTTTTTCTTTTTTTTTTTGGTTTAGATAGGACATATAGAATCAAGTTTTAAACTGTACTTTGTAGCCATATTGCAGTTTTGATAACTGATTGTATCCAGGTTAATTGCAGTTCTTATAAGCGCATTTGTGCAATGGTGGAAACCCGTAATTCAAAATCTTCCATAAATTTAATTGGTGTAAACTGTACAATGACTAACTTTCTTCGTTAGTCTAACCTCATTTATGTAATTACATGTTAAATTGGTGTTGCTTTGCTTGCAACTGATCATAGATGTTGTAGTTAGTTCTTCGATATGTTGAAATCAGAATATTTTTGATAGCCACTGATATAATTTTAAATTAAAATTGATTTATTACATTCATAATAATAATATACCAGCTGCAATTCAAAGTTAATCACAATCCGTGTGGTCATATATAGATTACCAATCAAGATATAATGATGAACCAAGCACGTCCACAATGTATAGATGGAATCTAGCTAATCTCATAGTGTTATTATGAAAACCTTTTCGTTGGAGATGACATATAGTAAAGCATCTGTGTTCGTGTGTGTGCGGGGAGATGGTCATTTATAGCAAATAGGTTTAACGGGTCATAAACTCCTAATAATAAGCTAAAAAGTTGATCGTACCACGAAAGCAGAAGACACCATAGCCGGTGGCCCATGCTCATAATTGTACCCTAGAGATCTCAGCTTATCTCTCTGAAAGAGCGATATACATATGGTTCAGCAAAAAGAATTGGAAAAGTGAAACCGCACACTGACCATCATGATTGCTTGAGTCGAGGGGTCCCATTCTCGTGTATGTATTATCATCTTAAGACCCATAAAGCTTCACATGGTAGACTAATATATACGACCCCTACACAAAAGATGCACTCTCTACTCTTCTTTTGGTGGTCTCAAAAGATACGCAATACTCATCCCTAACATTATACTCAGGTGTAATTTACCCTACAACATTAAAGGTTCTCTATTTCAATTCTCTAGATGAAAATATAAGACAGACATACGTACATGGACGATTACATATGCTAATATACTTGGAGAGTAAAATTAGCGTATGTCACTATAATGGTAGACTTATATACTTAAAGGAGAGAAAGAAAAGCGAGAGAAATGAGAGGTATCTTTTAGCAAAGTAAGAGCCGCATATTAGAAGAAGAATATGTGCGTTTTTACATATTTCTTTCAATTCAACGTCTTATTTTTTATTTATAGGGTTTCTTTTGTGTAAGGGTTAAACTGTGGTTGTCCCACCCTTCCTGGCCTCTTCTTCAAAAACGCACCCTATTCTTCTTCTTTTGCATATAGCATTTGTTCTTGAATCTCTTTGTTTTCTCAGCTGAGTCTCTTCGAGAGAGAAAGAAAGAATGTTCCATGCCAAGAAACCCTCAACTATGAATTCACATGATAGGTCCATGTGTGTTCAGGGTGACTCGGGTCTCGTTCTTACCACAGACCCTAAGCCTCGTCTGCGTTGGACTGTTGAACTCCATGAGCGCTTCGTCGATGCTGTTACCCAACTTGGAGGACCTGATAGTACTTAATCTTTCTCCCTACTTCTCCCTCTCTTACTTCGTTACACATCTTCAAGACTTGTAATATTGCTTTGGTTCTATAACTAATTTCTTAATTGTCTATGTTCTGATCTAAATCTTCAGAGGCCACTCCAAAGACTATCATGAGGGTTATGGGTGTGAAGGGTCTTACCCTTTACCACCTCAAAAGCCATCTTCAGGTTTGAATACAACTTTATTTCATTCTTCTTTGGCTTTTCTCATGACACTTTGTGACAATTTCGATGTAAGGGTCGGATGATTTCATTCTCTCTCTCTCTCTCCTTTTTTTTTTAATTTCATCTTTTATTTTGGTACATTTAATACTGTTCTTATTCTGCTTTACTAGAAATTCAGACTTGGAAAGCAGCCTCACAAGGAAAACGATCACCTTAAGGATGGTAAGAGAGACGATTCATTCATCGACAACTTATCTTATTTTATGACAAGTTTTATGTTCTGCACTTCATGATATTTAGCTGTTTACCATGCATTACAATTCATCCGTCGCTTGTTACCGATTATTTTATGTAAACCATGGACAGCACCGTTGGACCTACAAAGAAATGTTCCATCTTCATCTGGGATGATGGCCCGAAGCATGAACGAGTAAGTATTCGCTTCCTTCTTCTTCTTCTTCTTTTTTTTTTTTCCCCCTTTCAAACCAAACAAGTAGGTCAATTCACTCTTGAGGCCTTCAAATTCTCCTTCTTTTGTTATCAAAATTTCTTATTCTTGGAAAATCATCTACAGATTTAACATATCACCTAACTTTATCTTTTTAGTTCTTCTTTTGGGGGGTGGGAATTCCGGATTTTCTTTGGGATATATGTGGGCAACTCTATATGACTATAACTCACACATGGTTGATTAGGATGCAAATGGAGGTGCAGAGAAGACTGCATGAACAATTAGAGGTAAGCAATTAAGACTCTCGTATTGGTTGCATGTCTAGCTACATGCAATATCATTAAGGGATGAAAATTTGTCGCTCTTTTGCAGACAATTTACGTGTGGCTTATTCGGTGTAAAATTACAGGTCCAGAGACACCTTCAGCTGAGAATTGAGGCTCAAGGGAAGTACATGCAAATCATGTTGGAGAAAGCATGTCAAACTTTTGCAGGTGAAAACATGGCGTCTGGAGGTTACAAGGGAATTGGAAATCAGGGAGTTTCTGACATGGGAACTATAAAAGATTTTGGGTCATTAAATTTTCCACCATTTCAAGACCTTAATATCTATGGGGGAGACCAACTTGATCTTCAACACAGCATGGAGAGGCCATCTCTTGATGGTTTCAATTTGTCCAACAACGAGAACCTTTGCTTAGGAGGAAAGAAAAGGTCTAGTCCATACGGTGATAGTGGTAAGACCCCTTTGATTTGGTCTGACGATCTCCGACTGCAAGAGTTGGGATCGGCACCGAGATGTCTCGGACCACAAGAGGATCCTTTCAAAGGTGACCATATTCAGATTGCACCACCGTCAATGGACAGAGGCCCTAATTTGGATTCAATATCAGACATTTATGAGACTAAGCCAGTCCTCCAAGGAAGTGAAACAATGAATGACAAGAAATATGAAGCATCACCAAAGCTTGAAAGACCATCACCAAGAAGAGCACCACTTCCAAGTGAAAGAATGAGTCCTATGATCAATTCTGGTGCAATGTCACAAAGCAGAAACTCAACATTCGGGTGAAAAATGACCTATTCCCTATATAGATGCAAGTGACATGATGTTTATTGAGATCTAAGGTTTTGTCCTCGATCGAGAATTCGCAATTGATTACCGTCCGTACTGTAGGGTTTCTAATCCATGACGCTAAAAGTGCCATGCATGGCAAATGATTGTTACTATTTAATCAACTGGTATACATCTGTACTTATTTTTTTCTCTCCTTGACGTTCGTATTCCTATATGCATGTATAGATTAAGTCTTTATATGTGCATGTTTCTAGCGCAAACAGTGCAAAAGCTATAGTAATTAATCTAACCCATTATTAGTCCTTTGCTTGTTGTCCATTTTGAATAAAGTTCACAAGAGTTTTAATAATGTTCAAGAAAGTCTCGTATTGTATAAGGTTATCGGTTAGTGATTAGTTTAAGGTCTTATATTAGCATAAACCATAGCAGCATGCTTAATATAATTTTATCTTTTGCTGAAATAAATTGATTAGCTTGTGCGACCCGATTGTCAATTTGCCATCAAATATTGGTGGCAATATGTGCATGTTGCATTCATCTTTCAAACAAGATTGCATTATCGTTTTATGTATTTTTTTTTCTCAGTACAAAACTTCTTTCTGGCGCAATCAAAGCAGAAGTAGGACCTAGAAATTGTTAAGGATATGAGTAGCACTTAGAGACACAGACTTATTACCACAAGCACAGACAAAACAAATTGAATTTCAATCAAAATATACCTTCATTGAATCATACAATTAAGTTAGAAGGAAGAATTATATATAAATTCTTATTTTAATGTCTAAAAATAAAATTTTAATCCCGAGTGCCAAACTGACTTTTTTTGCACGAATGGTTTGTATGCATGCAAAGCATTATCTCTGTAGTACGTAGTTTTTGCAGGGAACAACTTTATTGATAAACTTAGAAGCGCCAAGTCTGGTCAATTGTGGGTCATCTGTTATTTCTAATTCAGAAAACCCTTTCTACTTTTGAGTTTGTTGTTCCCAGTTAGTTAGGCTTATCATTACGGACAAATGCATTGGAAAAATAAACTTAAAAGAGGAAAAGAGAAACTGAGAACAAATTGAAGAAAGACTATAATCCCCATCGAAGAACAAGAACTTTTAGGGTTTGGGAGACATGAATAAAGCTGAATGAAGAATCTGAAATTGCTAATGGGAGAGTGCATCCATATAATAGCCTATTAATGAGATTTTTATAACATCCAAATGGGTTTTGGGGTAACTAATAATTTTCTGAAATATGCTTAAATTTGGCATGAATCACCACATTTATACATCCATGTAAAGATTGGGATAAGGCTACTCTTGAAAGTTGCAATAAAGATAATAACATGATGAAGTGTGCCTCTTGCGGATTATGGATTTTATGGAGATCAGTTGCATGCATATAGGAGAGAGTGACAGAAACTCTTCTTTTCTTTGAATGTGGAATAATTTCCTTTGGCCAAGGGAAAGAGAAGCCGACAGAGAGTATCTATCTTTCATGCACGTCCCTTTTTCTTCTTTACTATACCGTATATAAGTTCCTAAGGATCAAACCAATAGCTGACAACTGTAGACGAGAAGGCTGCATCAGAAGTTGGCCACTCGTCCACATTAAAACTTGTATGAATACGTATCAAGCAATATAAACCATGCTTACGTTACTAATATTTCATCTCTCGAAGAGGACTGTGGCTAGCATGTGTATAACTCATCGTGAGAAGTTGGTCTCACTTTGGTTTAGTAAGGAAAAAGGTGATATCATCCATGCTGTACCTACTTGCCTTTATTGGTTGCAGAGAAAAAATTTGGTCACTGACAAGTTGTCGAGAAAGAGAAAGAGGAAAAGCTAATAAAGCCTAAAGCAGGGGAAGAACAGCGGCAACGCACTCTCATGAGTTCACATATCGAGGAAGCTTCCATCTTTTTGTCCACAAAGTTGATACAAATGTGGGGTATTCTGCTAATACCTCGCCGATTAATGTGTTCTGCATTAACTAACGTTGTAAACAACTAACCAGCGTTTCTCGAAGTTTTTTTTTTTTTGGGGTGTGTGTGTGTGTGTATTTTGAAAATTGAAATGTAGGTTTTAAAGCAAGATCATGTCTATGCCTATAAATCAAACCCTAATCCCACCACTTGCTTGTGCAATGGGTGATTAGACTCAAGGCGCCTTTTCGCAGGGTTACTAAAATCATTAAACACTAATTAGCAATTAATCCGAAACACAGGCCACTTTGGATTCGCCTCTGCTTCTGCTTTTGGTAACTTTTTCTTTCTGCTTTCAAGTTTTTGCTAACAAAAGTACAGTCCTAGAAGCTTCTTTTGCTCCCCTGAGAATCCAAGTTTGCCTACTCATCAGGCAAAATTTGTGTTCCTGTTCAATTTATTAGTACACACACACCGGACAGCGGTGGTCGGATCTGCGACTGAGAGCCCTTGAAGTTGGGGATCAACCTTTTGAAACAAGGGTTAGTAGCTGCCATTGTATCATGTTGACATGCTACCATGGTGGGAGAGTATAACCAACAGATGTGGACATGCCTATACATTACGTGCACAAATTGAGAATTCTAATTTTCTCGACATTTTATTCTTCTACTCTTTATAACTATTCATTTCCACAATTTCTTAAATCGAGTTAAATATGTGATTTGTATTTCATTTGTCCTTAAATGTGCAATTAAACGATCAGTTATGGCTTCAACCGTAGCCATTAACGACACAATCAATGCCTTTGTAATTATGGTCAAATTAAAACGTAATTAAAATTGTGAATAGCTTACCAAATTTTATATCAATTTCAATATTAGTATGATATAACATCAGTAACGATTTATACCAAATTATTTTTAGATAACTTTTTAAAATTATAGAATAGTATATCAATTTATATAAATTTAATTTCTAATCATAGGATTTACCTTTTATAAAATACAATTCACGTGAATCTCTTTTAGTAACATTAACATTAACAACAACTTCAATAATTAAATGATAATAATTAAAATTTTGTTACTAGTTGATATAAAATACTCAAATAATTTTTCTTTATTTAATAATAAAATTATACTATACAATTAAAATATAAAAAGAAATTCGCTTCATATGTTATAATATTATGAATAAATTAAAATATTTATTTGAAATAATAACTATTTTTAAAATATAAATTTTCAATTTAACCCTTCAGGCTTCTTAATTTACAATTTTGATTTGATATTTTTTGGTACTTCAATCTATTGATTACTATCGGCCAATACAACTCGAAATTCTCTAATAAATTATAGTACAATAATTTCGTATAATACGGTCATTACCAACCAATATAGTATGAAATTCATTACCATGTTTATAAGACCGGGTTCCATAACTTCCAAGAAGGAGTTTTACATCACCAACAATCGGTCAAATTTAGGTATATTTACATTACTTATAAAATCAAAAATTAAAATGGAGAAAATTAAAATTGTAGAAACTTGATTAAGATTTTAAGTTAGAGGATTTAAAATTATATTCATTTGAGTAATTAGTATTAAGAACCACAATTATGTTATTTTACTTTACTTGTCATCTTTATTGATGTCCATGAATTAGACATGAATATTGATGCCATAATAATTAATTTCTTTTTATATTTTTAACCATTCATTAAATCCAAAATCTGTGTAAATTATGTCATACATTTTCATTGCTAGGCCATATTTTTGTGAACTATGTGTTTGCTTTTCTTAAAAATATTATTTAGAACTTATAATATGTTTTTCTTTTAAAAATATATATTAAAAATTAAGCTTTAAAAAATTGATAATAATAAAATAATAGCACCAAAGCTAAATGTCATTTAGTACATAACACACTTTAGTTGGACATGCTAATTAAATTTATTATAACAATATTTATCTAGTTTAAAAAATCAAAATATTTATAACTTTAACAATATCTTTACTTTCTTTTTTAAAATAATAAAAGGATTTAGAATAGAAGTATCTTTCGAAATTAAAAATATATTAATGATAAGAAGTCAATAATGGACTGTACACAAGAAGGATATTACTAAACAAAAAAAAAGAAAATATTTGCACCATCAAAACTAAGGCTTTTAAAAATAGAAAGTTATGTCCTTAATGTTGAGAATATGTCTTAAAGACTTTAAAAAAAAATGAAAACTTAGAAAAAAAGAATACGTCTAAAAGACCAAAAGATGTTTATGCTTGGTTTAATCAAAATTTGAAAATTTGAACGTACCTATTTTTATCCATAAGAATTTTGCCATTTCTAAATAATTTTTGTATTGATTTGCATAATAACATTCTCTTCTTAATTTTATAAACCTTATACTTAAACCACCTTCCATTTTGGGCATGTAAACTTCACTTGACTCTAACTTTTAAAGCATTTATCTACTACTTGTCAAAAGGTATTTCTTTATCTTCCTCTCCAAAGTCTTCATTGTGGGCGTATGTATCAAGGGGCAAGTGCTCTAAAAGACATACAAAAAATTTGTCATTAGACTCATTAGTTGAAGTCTAATTGCATAAGTGATTTACTTATTATTCCATTTATCCAGTTTTATATCAATCAATGATACTAACATAAGACAATCTCTTTTGGTTAGTTTTGTCAAGGACAAGGGTATCCCTGATTATTTTATTTATCCAGTTTTATATCAATCAATTATATTATCGAGAGAGTATTAATCTAATAGCATGTGAACAGTTTTGTCCTATTGCTGGAGAACATAGATAGAAGATCAATCCTTCCCTTTATAAGAAAAAAGTTGGAAGGCCAAGTGATGTGAGCAGGAGTAAGGATCACCATGGAGATGGCATACGTGACAGGGACGAGCTTGTCATTCTAGTTGGACCTATGTCTAGAGTCAGGACTGAAAGATTCAAGTAGGCTCTCTATGCGCATATGAGTCAATTTATGGAGAGGATGAAGCTAACGAAGCCTATTGGAGGAGAGCTAGTTGGATCACAACCCAAATTGATCCACTTGTCTCAAATCCTTGGACCGGATTCGCTTGAAATTTGAAGATCATTGTATTGGGCTATTCTCCATCATTTGAAACCCAAGAGGAGGCGCGCTTATGATCAGACTTGGTTCTTCAATAAGACCAGACCTTTAGGCGCATGCTTATGATCTATTTTTGAATTTATTTATATTTTGGACTTTCATGTACTTTAAGCCCAAGTCTTTTAATATTTTAAGCCCAAGCCTTTTAGCATTAAGCCTAGGTATAAATACTTATATTTTTGAGTTTTGGAAGATAACTTTTTGATCATATTATTTCGTGTATGCCGTCGGCCATATTGAGAGGAGAAACCCTTCTTGTTCTTATCAACTTAAGAATTAAACCTGACTTATCAATTGAATCTGATTGTGGTGTGATTTTGATCCTAAACAACTTTCTTGGTTTGTTCTTTATCCATTATCTAGGTTGCTCGAGACAAGTTCTTCGTGAGATCTAGTAGGTAAATTTGAAACCCTACGTATCAGATTTAATTTTAGTTCATTCAAATCTATCGTCTTCTTCTTTCCTTGAATCCGAACTTTTCAATCTTTCAATTTCGTGGAGTGCGTTACCAAAGAAGAAAATAATAAGAAAAGTTGGTGAAGGTAAGAAGTGCGAGATTATTTCAACAAGAATTGGTAGCCATGTAACTTGCAAGATATGTAAACAAGCTAGACATAATTCAATAAATTGTAAAATGTCAAGACCTAGGTTAGTTATCATGAGATAGATGATGGTAAGCTTTTTTTTTTAAATATTGAAGTAAGAATATAAGTGATAATAGGAACTTATATTATTTGATAAATATAGGGTCAAGTGTAAATGCCTTCTTAAGGAAAGGAACATGTTCAATAATTTAGAGTAAAGAGGAAGACAACCAAAGTTTGAAGAACTGAGATTTCGAAATTTGAATTGTAAATGCCTTCTTTACCACACTCGTTTAAAAAATGTTTATTTTAAACGTCAACATTTTTATCAAAATTTGAATTGTAACATTTTGAAGATTTCAAATTGAATAC
>JANIJH010000002.1:35859658-35878270 GCA_024520975.1 Erythroxylum areolatum | reverse complement strand
TAATTAAAATTTAATATTTTAATGAATTACATCTTAATTATATTTTAATTAATTAATTAGATTTTATCTTAATTAATTATATTTTATCTTAATTAATTAATTAATTAATTATATTTAATATTTTACTTAATTATATTTTAATTAAATATATTTTAGTTTATTACATTTTAATTAAAAATTAAAAAATAGTTTTTGCAAGAATTAAAATCATTCCTCCCATGCATAGAAGGCATGGACTATCGTCTAAAACTGAGGTATGAAAAAACTATTCAATCAATTATAATAAATAACCAACTATTACTATTCATTCCTTTTCTATTAATTTATTCTCATACCCGTTAACCAAGGCTTCCTAAGTTGGAGTTTGCTTCTCAAGAATCACATGATTTTCCTAAACATGGTTTACATATGGTATTGCATAAAATATCAGAAAATGTACCTACAAAATCACTCAATTACACCTTTGTGGCCTTCCCCTCGTATGAGTGCCCCTCAAGTTTAAATTCCAGTTCACGCCTGATGATTAATTAGTTCATGTTCTATGATTATTCATCCTTTTGGATTAGCTTGCTTGTATATATATTAATATATGCTGGACTGATATACGTACTACGTACACTATATGGAATAAGGCTGACAAGTAATGCATAATTGGAAACTTCATAAAGGTTGAACTTTCATGTTTATATCAATGTAATCAATCCTTCTAATTAATAAACATGAAAGGATATATATATAATGCTAGGTCAATTACACTCTAATGACTGCAAGTAACCCTTTAATTACACTCTAATTAATTGAAAGAATCCGACCTTCCATTTTTCGTTTGTGGTGGGACCTTGACTCGTAGTTGGGATCGTATGATGTTTTACACTCGTTTAAGCCAAAAAATTGTATTACAAAACGAAACATCAGGCACACACAGGTTGGTCTGCTTTTCTTGTAGAATATGTAACACTTCACTCTATTTCTTATTTCTTGAAAAGTTATGTACTTGTCTGTCACTCTACTCTCTCTTCCTCTTTCTCTCTCTCTCTCCATGTGACATCTCATACCTAAACAGTCCGATCTATGTAGTGTTTAAATATCCGAGGAAAGCGGAAGTCCTGAGTTACATACAAAGGATACAAGTTTAAAGGGGAAGGGAAACTAAGGATTTGAGATATGGGTCATAAATGTTGCAGCAAACAGAAAGTTAAGAGAGGGTTATGGTCTCCTGAAGAAGATGAAAAGCTGCTCAATTACATAACCACCCATGGACATGGAAGTTGGAGTACTGTCCCTAAGCTAGCTGGTATGTGCGGATATATTCAGTACTTCCAGTCCCAAGTATATCATTAAATCATAATCCTGAAGGACATGGAGTTTTTAAGTAAAGTTGAGGTCTCTGAGATTTTGTATACTGATGCGTAATTGCAGGTTTGCAGAGATGTGGCAAAAGTTGTAGATTGAGATGGATAAACTATCTGAGACCAGACCTCAGGAGGGGTACTTTCTCCGCCGAAGAGGAGCAAATCATCATTGATATTCATAGGATTTTAGGCAACAGGTAAGGATAATTTCAAATTCATTAATATGCAATTGCATAAACTATGTTTATGGAGATGAAAAATCAGTTGTGCAGGATTAGTTTGAAGGTTAGAGCTTAGTTTATCTTTTTGACAGTAACAAAAAGAGATTGGCTCTTATAAGTCCAAAATCAGGTAATTATACTTTCTAATTAACGTTTTTCCTTTTTCCCCCGCATCATCTGTACTGTAACAGGTGGGCGCAAATAGCAAAGCACCTCCCCGGAAGGACTGATAATGAGGTGAAAAACTTTTGGAATTCATGCATTAAGAAAAAGCTCATCTTACAAGGCTTAGACCCTAAAACCCACAATATGATACCTTCCCATGAAAGAGCAGGCAACAAGGTCACACGCAGCAGTGCAACACATTCTCATCAACAAACATTTTCAATCACTAATGTGAATTCAAAGCCCGCAATGGAAATCAAACAACCTATATTACCCCTACCTTCCACTTCTCCTCTAAACAATGCTCAGCCTTCGCTGCTTCAAACCGTTTCCGTGCCTACATCAACTTCTGGTTACGAGAACCCTAAGGCACTTATGAATTCTCTTCAGGGTCATAACTCACATGATCCTATAAGTCTCTTCTGTGCATCACCCATAGAGAACACTCTTATTTCTTCTTCTTCGTCTTCTTCTTTGAACCCTTACGCGCTGAGCACGTTTGAAGGAAACTGTTTATGGGGCAGTAATGCCATGCCTCTTGAAGTCCCAAGTTTAGGAGAATTACAATCACAGGAACAAGAAATGAACCCAAGTAATACGCGAATGAAAACTTTTAATGAAGCAAAGGGTGTAGAGGACATGGATGTTTCCTTTGATAGCTCTAGCTTTGATCTTGATTCTGTTGTGTCCACGTTCTTAGCAGGTTCAATTCGTCATGATCTCACCTATGTGGAAGATTTTGCATGGAATTTCTAAATCTTCACGTATGATTGAAGTAATACATTTAGTCAGTTCATTCCGGTATTCTATTTGTTCAATTTCAAAGTTTGACAACAGTTTGTTCCAGGTGTGCAAATTAGTGAGAATGATTGATCAATGCCTTGTCCGCATAATTACCATTCCGAAATTAATGAATTTCAATCGTATTTATGTCAGCAATTGTTCGGTCTGTATTAATTAGTCGTTTCAATGGAGTGAACATTGTTGGAAATACTAAAACAAGCCCGAGAATCGTTTCAGGCAGAACTGGCAGATGCAGAAGTAAGCTGTACATTCATTTTTTTTGGGTCTGATTTAATGTTGATTCATTGCATTAATATTTGGACTATACAACAAGGATAATAACCAAAGAAAAGAATTACTATTATGCAAATCAGCATGTACCAATCGGTCAACCGATAAATTAGTGAACCCTTCAATAAAAAGTTAATAATGGAAATGTTAATGGTACAACAGAGTTAAGAAGCTACTAAAGCAAACAGCTAACTAGGTAAGTTCATGCAATGAAACTAATATCAAAAAGGAGTTGACAAACTTCTCTTACACCTTTGTTAGTACACTTGGGATTATGAGTACATACGATTGAAAGAATCTATAAAGCTTTTTCGTTCAGCTTGTGCAAATTAAATGTGATTTTGGTTACATTTGACCAACTCTTCAAAGAACTAAGCTAAGTCAGAATAGCTCAGGTTCTCAACTTTTCAAGACTATCACAATTTAGTAGTAGTGGAACTTCTATCAATAACTACTTTCAGTTTTATGTTTCTTCTAATAAGTTCTATCTCTGCTTCATTCCTTTACTTGCTCTTCTATTTTATTTGACACAATCATTTCTTTGATTCAATTAAATAAATCTGGGTTCTTTCCTTACCTTCCTAGCATATCTCTCCCTTTAAATAGAATAAATAGTATAATTGAGGACTAATACGAATATTTTGAAATCTCCTTTTTTCTTAAAGGGTATATTGCTTAATTGCCTATACAATCAAATTATCTCAATTGTTGGTATGAAAAAATGAATTGCACCTAAGTTGGACCCACTTTTGTAAAGCTTTCATATACTAGCAGTCAAGTAATAAATGTGAAACATTTTCGTCTTCCAAGTTGCACAAATTACAATTTCCAAATTGTTGCTTTTAGCCCCTTTTTTGGGGATAGAAGCTACATAATGAAAGCAATATTTGGGGATGTATGAGCTCATTCAAATAAGTTTGGCCCTCTTGCTTCCTACTTATGTTCTTTGATCAGATCTATACAAGATCTGTTAGTAAACTGCTAACTTATGTCTACTCCATGTTATCTTGTCTGCACATTCATAATTTGGCTTATACCTTGGCAAGTTATCTCTAATGAAAGAAAATCCCCTCTTATTGTAAGACCATCGCCTACCTTTTGCTGTTTCTTTAACTCACTACAACAAACTAAGCTATAAGCTACACAAGAAAAAACGTTGCCAATTTGTCGAAAAATATCATGCATTATATTCATGACGTTATCAAATCATCACTCGAAACGTCATTAATTTATCGTGGAATAGACTAGGCCATGTTTTCTCGACTAAGTAAAATTATTATCTACAAATTATTTTCATGCCAAAAACACCATAAATGTGTAGCCAATAAATGTAAACATAATTAATGATGGGAAAAATGCAACAATTTTATTTTTTAATATTTTCAAAAAATATAGCTAAATATATTGTGTGATGATTTACTATTTCATAGATAATAGCAAGACTATTAGTAACTAAATAATGTCATAAAATGTAGCTACTTATTAAGAAGAAGTCAATATTAGTGAAAAAAATTGACGCCAGATGATAGGAAATGATAAAAATGTAGCAAATATTATTTGGGTTATTTGTAGATTATTTGCTATGTTTTGAGAATTTCATAAGTATACTCTTTTAATTATAGATGTCCAAATTAGTTTGGATTGATTTGGATGAATAAAAATACTACCTATAAAAATGCTCCTAGATATGCACCTGATTAAAGATAAATTAACCTTAAAATTTTTAGGTATTTCAATGCCAGCAAATAATAAAGATACAATTAGAGTGTGGAAAGAATGACATCCTTATTAATGCTTTTGTATGAATAGTATAGGGTAGATGGCTAATGAAATAGAGAATGCAACATTGAATTGGCACTAAGGAGCAGGCCTAAATGAAACTTGTTCATGCTAGATGCCATTTAAGTTGTATTACCACATTCTAGCCATCTCGTCAATTGTCATGGCTGCTAAGGTTATACCAATCATGTTAAATTCCATCTGCCATGCCTAACTATGGAAATACCATATAAATATTTATTTGATTTCTTTCTAATAAAGTGCAATGTAATTGAGAAGCAAAAATAAACAACTTTAAATAATCATATACAAAAATTATATTTGTCAACTTTATGGTGATGAAGATCCCACATCATCATATTCTAATAAAGACTACATTCATAATTCAAATGAAACATGAATAAAGAAGAATATTTTTCCACAATATGTCATAGTTATAATTACTTTTATAGTTATACTACGCATTATTGGCAAGAAAATTAAAAAGATTAAAAGCCTATGCTAAAGCAAAGTGCTATAGAGAGTAGCAGTAAAATAAAGTGTTGTAAGCATAAGCTTGTATATTACAAAGAGACAAAATTATATTTCATAGATTGATATGATACCTCACCTTCAAAGTTCGAAAGTAGTGAAACTTTTCCACTAAAAGCCTTCCCACCAAGTTAGGGTTCAACCTAAGATGTTTTATTGTGATTCCCTTATGGGTAGCAACTGTTATTAACTCATATGGCCTGTACGATAATACAATTAAGCTCGAGCATCAAATACTACATAAAAACAAGCCATTATCCAACTCATAAGAGGGTAAAGGAAAATTGACGAAATGAAAGATTTTATTCAAGCTATTTTTCATATCAGCTCAATTTTTAATATTTTCTAGCTAACAAGTCCTTATTATAAGGATGAAAAGTCCAACTTTGGATCGTGGAGTTAATCTTCAAAATTTGATACCATTAGCTTAAACTTATAATCACCAACTTAAATCTTTAGTAAAGCTATCAAAAGAACTGACTAATGAAATATATTTGGATGTTTTTCATAAGAATTATAGATGTTGAAGTTGAATATGGCATATCTTATCAACAGTGTTCATATCAATAACATATTTAATCTTATAAGGAAAATATGCTAGGGCTACCTTGGCATAATTCAAATGTGGTGGATGTAAATTAAAATATAGAACAAAGCTATATTCTTGACTTTCATCCTTAAGTGGGTTCCAAGACATTGATGTGAAAAAATAAGAAGCCCGTCCAGATGATGATGTTGAATCTATAACATTCTATAATTTATCCTGGTTCGGAAATGCAAAAGGTATAGAGTTTGGAAGAAAACCAAGATATTAGAGGAGGAAAAAACTATCTTTTAACATAAATCATAACCAGTTAACAAGTAAGGATGATGAATTGAAGTTGCCAAAATTTCAACCTTAAATGATTTAATAGCTCATAAATTTTCATATGGCTATTGGAATATGCCACAAACCTACACGTTATCAAAATGAAATGACAAGTTAATGTAGCCTTATAATCTTATGAAAGAATCAAAATTTATAAACGAAAAGATAATGCACAAATTCTTATTTGGGTGTTATCTTTATAGAAGTAACAATATTACACTTGTCAAAATTGTTGGATAATATGGTAGTGCTTAAAAGAGACACATATATAGAAGGGATTCTGTTAAAGTTAGCTTTAGATTTTAGAAGCTAATATTTCTAGTTTGAAAACTTAAGTTTCTAAAAGCATAAATTAAGTGTTGTTTGGCCTCTAATGAATATTTAGAGAAAATCTGGCTATAATGAACATTAACTACAAAAGAAGCAACTTGAATTCTCCACTATAGGAAAACAAAGAGAAAAAAATTCAATCCTATATGAAGCATATAAACCAAATACTATGACAATTTATCATAAGGAAGATCTTAAAACTACTTTAAGAAAAGTGATAAATAGTGCAAATATTAATCAATTAGCAATTATAAATGTGAAAATTCTTTCTTTTTGGTGATTGAAAAAAAGTTACAGACCTATTTATAAAAGAAGCAAAATCATCAACATTTCTTAAATCAAGAATTCTAAGTCAAGTGAGAATTTGATAAAGCAAAATTGAAGAGAAAACTTGACCAACTTTGAAAATCTAAGCTAACCAGATAATAAAGAACCTGTGTGTCTTTTTGATAAGCATGTTTTTACCTGATCACTAAAGAAATGTTCCAATAGTTTGAATGTGTAAGAACAATTTAATCCATCTACAATATGAAAAGCACTAAAAGTAGTAAATGCATTATCATAGTAGCTACAATTACTATAGAATCTATAATAGTCATATATTAAGTTTAAAGAAGATAAATATTTATCCACTACAAATAATTGTTAAATTTAACTTGAATCCTGAATTAGGAGAGTTAGTAGGAGAAGTTGGTAGAATGTCCCAACTTCCTTTATCTTTAAAACTAACCCTTAAGTAAAAAATGTTCCCTCCTCTTTCCTCCTTGGTCGTTTTCCACCCGCCAATCCTTCCCTGTGACTAACACTCATAATTTCCTTGTTACTTATAACCTTTTTCTAAAGCCCCATTGCCCATAACCAAACCCCAAATCAGTCATCCTTAATCAAACCCACCCCTTGACAATCATAAGATTACATCATCAATTAAATATATAAAATAAAAACCCAAACAAAGATACACCATAAAACCTAGAAAGAGATGGAGACATTACCTTGCATTTTTTAGTGGAGTACAGGGAAGAGGAGTTTGCATTTTAAAGAGGGGCCTATAGAAGGATTTTTATTTTATCCCCATATTTGACCTTCGTTTATTGTGTGAAAACGTAATTGATAGTTTTGGCTACAAAATGAAAACATAGCCTATTCATCATAACTTTTTTGGCTAAAAAAATAATTCGTAACTTAAATAATAACATTTCACTATAAAAACAAACATAAAAATAAATTAATTGTAGTTAATAGTAAGCACATGAAATATTTTCTCTATGATAGGTCTTATTGATTGCTTGATTAAGCTAAGAATTATAAAAATCATAGAGATATATAAAGTTTTAGCTACGAGTTCTGAAACGTAGGAAAAAAAAGTAACCAATAAACATATTTATTGTGGTAACTCTTACATTATTTGTTATCATGTTTTTGATGGAATGAGCTTCAAGAAACAAGTTTAGAGGATCCAAAGCACACTAGTTGTCATATCAAAATTAGGTTTTCTTCCTATTGCCTACAGTTATTTTGAGCTCCATTTTTATAAGGTTTCTTAGCCTTATCATTTGGTTTAGGATCCAAGATTACCTACTTTTCCTTTAATATTTCATAAGCTGATTACTTTGAGGTGATGGGAGTGCATCTGTTTCACCCATATGAACTCCTTGTCATTAAACAATTTCATTGTATTACTAATGAATTCATATGATATAGTTATATGTATTAAATGAAATATCAATTTGGAAATTTTGAAAAGTTTAAATTATTTAAATTTAAGTAAAAATTAGTTATGGAGAATGTTATATCATTTCAATGAGATTGATGTGATGAGATTTAAGTTTTTCAGTTAACTATAAGGAATGGGAATCTCTAATTGAGTACCTCTATTACTAAATTCCATAATTGTATGGATTTAGGTAAAAGTAATATAAAATATGAGATATTGTATGATACAATATTTATTTCTTCTATAGTTATGCATAGTACTACAACATACCTTTAGTAGTTCCAATCAAGTCAGTTAGCAAGATTTCATATTAGATATGAAATGGTAAGACCTTGAAAGAGTCAAAGTTAATGATTTTGTGATGTGATGTTTTGTCGAAGTATATATTATCCAATAAGTTAACAACCAAATTAGATAATAAAAGGTTATGAAATATCTAAAGTATTGGATATAATCTTACAGACCTCATCAAACATATTATTTATTTCAATGTATACTTATAGGAGAATGATTCTCAAGATAAGTAGTAAGAGTAAAATGAAATTTGAAAAGTTTAAATATGATGATAATACATCCATTTGGAACTAACGACTCTATTGAGATATTTGATTTATAGTTGAAAGGCAACAAGACATTGAAACATTCACTTTAATGATTAATTCAAATAGTTTCTTTTAGAAATGATTGTAAATTTATCATATTTATAACAGGATTCGTGGAAGTATAACTGTCCTTTGCAGTAGGAGTATGTAAAGACATATTACTCATAGAGAGAACAATATTTTGTATTTTCAATTATTGAAAATATAATTGTCCAAGAACAATTCATGTTGGATATGAAAATGTAACAAATTAATTCTAAAAATGAGATCTATAAAGATAGATGCAAAAGTTATTTACCAATTTTAGTTTAAATACATATATAATGTACTAAAGATGTTCAGTATTTGAGATATCGTATAATTGTGAACTACCAAAGATATTCATTATTCTTTGTATGAGTTGATATTTGAGTTTGAAGTTATGTTGATATTAACCTTAGAAGTAAATCTAGGTAATGTATGTTTTACTCAAAACAATATTATTTTAAGATTGGAGAAGTTCCAATATAGCATTAATTGCTAATCAAGCGAAAATACAATTTTCATTTAGTGAAATGATTATCTAGATTAGGAATTCTTTAATAAACTTGGTATAGTTCCTTGTATTATTTAGACAGTAATATAATATAAAATAGTAGACCCATTGTGAATGTAAAAGGAGGTAAGATCTGATCAAAGAATCAAATATGTATTTAGATAGTTTCTCTTAATTATGATGATAATTGAGATTAAAGTTATAATATTTAAGCAAGTACTCACTATAATGAATCTTTTGAAACTCTCTTGCTAAACAACTTTTCCAGCAATAACATGATCGTCATATGATGATATGGTATAAGATATTTAAATAATTGACTTAATATAAAAGGGCGATTGTTAGTTCATTCCTTACAGCCAATTAGTTGACTATATATATATAAACGATTGACTTAATATAAGTGGGAGTTGGCTGTAAGGAATCAACCAACAATCTCCCACTTATATTAAGTCAATCGTTTAAATATCTTATACCATATCATCATATGACGATCATGTTATTACTCGACAAATATAAATTGCAAATGAAATTATGATAAGATTATAATTATAAGATTCATATCACATTTATATATTATCCCTTAATTATTTATAATTATTATTTTATTAAGATTAGACATTAGTAGAGTGTAAAAAGACTAGCACACGTTATATTTTTTTATGAGAAAAGTAGTTGATCTCATAGACTAAAGTACGGAGACAAACAAACGTGTGGGTGCTTGTTAGAGAATAAGTTCATTAAAATAACCCTATATGAGAATATTACTTGTATGTCTATAAAAATTATTATTGTCATGATTGTATAAGTGATCATTTGACTTGGGATCTTCAAAGTTAACTCATGTAGAGATTGCTATGTTTTGATACTACTTATGACTTATTTTAATCATTGGTAGCTCAATTGTTAGTCATTGAATATAATATGAACTATATGGAGGTAATTGATTAATCAATATATGATTTGTCACCCATAAGTAATTAGAGCGAATGTTCTATATTAGTAGTTAGTATTGATTAAAAAAAATCATTGGCTAAGGTGAAATAACAATTTAAAAATATTTTTCAAATTTTGTTACTTGAATTAATTACTAATTATGGGGAGCTAACATAATTGGACTCAAATAGAGTAGACATTATTTTTATGCCTATGTTTAATCGAAACATTGCATGTTGAAAAGATTGAATTATGTTAAAAATTTAAAAGAAAAGGTTAATCAAAACTACTTTGACATTCCTAAATATTTGGATGGTTATAATACATTACTAGATGTCAATCTTAATCTATAGATATAAATTGTTTAATTAAAGAATTAAAGATAGATTAGTGGAGTTTAATTTATCTAATTCTAAATATGATTTAGGGTCATAATTTATATCTATTGCCAACATACATAAGAACTTAATGGTTCACACAAAAATAATGGTTAATGACTAAAAAGGTATTTTAATCAAATTAGATTTGATTATAAGGTTTGAATTATGATTAAATATAAGATGTTTAATAAATAAGGACTAATAGGAGATATTGAATAAAGAATTATTTATAAATATAATTAAAGTTAATTAAAATTAAAAATTAATTTTAATTAAATTACTAAAATGTCCAAAACTTATTACAAATAGGCTTAGACTCTAAAAAAGCCAGTACTCTTTGCCTAACCCTCTCTGCAACGTTCTGTAGATACTATTAGATATTAGACACTTACGTGGCTATGATGTCAGAGATGAGTCGATTTAAAGAATGATTATGGGAAACTAAAAGAAAAGGATCAAACTTCACAGTAAAGTACAAATTATGGTTCATGCTTTGTTATGATATATGTGTATAATTTTTTAGAATTTAAGTGATCCTAGCTTTCGAAAAGTCAAAACCAAAAGTTTTGTATTTATTTCACTACGAGTAGAATTGGATCTCGCCCCAATTTCCCAACATCTTATTCATTCTTTTATAAGAAAAACTATTATGAAAGAAAGTGGTACTTTCATCTCTATCACTTACTTAACTCACTTGAGTTTTTTGACAAACGAGTAGTGGTTTTCTATAGCTTTAAGATAGTAGTTAGGCAAATACCTAATAATTGCATCTCCATCACTTAGTCAAGTCACTCGAACTTTTTTAAGAGGGAGTTATGGTCTTTCGTAACTTGAAGAAAGCATTTAGGGAAAGACCTCTCTTAATTATTGAGTCCCTTACTAGAAGGATTGGAGTAAAGTTCTATTAATTGTCTAAAGCTCTTATTTTTGTGACATTTTCTATAGTGTTCTCAATAATTGATTTATCTATAAACTTAAAGTTCGATTAAAAATTGTTGGCTTTTTAAATAAAAGATATGCTGAAACTTTGTTGTTTTGTAAGCAGTATTTTGAATAGAAGAATAGAGGAACTTTTGTAAGTATTTCTGATATGCGGAAACTATCTGATGCACTTTATTCAACATAAACATTGTGTTTATATAGACATGGTTGTAACAAGAAAATATTAACTAAAGCCTAAATAAAAGGGATATAAAATCTACAACTGTATTATTTTTTTGATACTAACAACTAGATTAGTTGACCTATTCTTTTGCCCCAACATGATGCACATTTAACGCTCCTCCTTACTTCTGTTGCTGCAGATGCCAAGTTTTCTTCTTAGAATTTCATATCTTGTCTTAGGAAGAGCCTTGGTTAGGAAGTCTATAAGTTGATATTCTGTTTTGCAGTAGATTAAAATAATTTCACCATCTCTTTTGTATTTCTCGCAAGAAATAGAGCTTGATCTTGAAATGCTTTGTTCTTCCATGAAATATAGGATTGTTAGAAATTGAAATTGCAGCCTAGTTATCCACATAAATTTTTGTACTCTTCTCTTGTTTCATTTGTAAATCTGTAAGAATTTTTCAAAGCCACGAAGCTTGATTTGAAGCAGCTGTGGCAGCAACATATTCCGCTTCAGCTATTGATTGTAAAACCATCTCTTGTTCTTTTAACATTAGGAAAATATACTTGATCCAAAACTGAAACAAAAACCAGTTGTACTTCTCATGTCATCAACAAAACCTGCCCAATCATTGTCAGCGAACCCATGAAACTTAAATTCTGGATAGTGAGTGAACTTAATGCCATAGTTAATAGTGCCTTTTATGTATCTGACAATTATTTTTGTTGCTTGAAAATGCACCTCAGTTAAACAGTGCATAAACCTTGAAAGCAAACTTACTGCATGCATAATATCAGGTCTTGTTGTAGTAAGATACATAAGACACCCAAATAGACTTCTGTAGAGACCTTCATCAACTTTTTCAAACATATCATCCTTGTTGAATTTTTCCTTTTGATTTATAGGAGTTGTTGTGGCCTTGTACTCCTCCGTGCGGAATTTTTTGAGAATCTCCTTTGCATATTTCTGTTGGCAAATGAAGACCTTATTCTCTCTTTACTGCACTTGTAATCCAATAAATCCAAGAGTTGTCATCTCAAAGACATTCATCATCTCTTCTTTAAACTTCTTGATGAGCTCTGCATTACTTCCTACCACCAATAGATCCTCAACATAGAGAGAGATGATGATCAAATTAGAACTAGCTACTTTAACATACAAGGTGGATTCACTTAGATTTTTGTTAAAGCCCAAACTCAATAAATGTTCATCAATTCTGCTATACCAAGCCCTTGGCGCTTGCTTTAATTCGTACAGAGTCTTTTTTAGTAAATATACCTTGTCTTCTTCTCCTTTAATAAGAAAGCCTTCTGGTTGCTCAACAAATATGTCCTCCTGTAGATGACTATTAAGAAAAGCTAATTTAACATCAAGCTGAATTATTTTCTAGTTTTTTTGCACTGCAATTGCTAGTATCATCCTAATGGTGTCAAGTCTTACCACTGGTGCAAATGTCTATGAAAAATCTACACCATATAACTGCTCATAACCCTTGACAACAAGCCTAACTTTATGCTTGTTTATAGAACCATCCACATTCAGTTTGGTTCTAAAAACCCACTTGACTCCAATGGCTTTCTTATGCTTAGGCCTATATACCAGTTCCTAAATGTGATTTTTTTTAATCATTTTCAGCTCCTCCTTCATTACAATAATCCATTTCTAGTCTTTTTATAGCATTG
Source organism: Erythroxylum areolatum (assembly GCA_024520975.1). Lineage (NCBI taxonomy): Eukaryota > Viridiplantae > Streptophyta > Magnoliopsida > Malpighiales > Erythroxylaceae > Erythroxylum > Erythroxylum areolatum. The sequence continues at coordinate 35,864,993 of JANIJH010000002.1, read as the reverse complement.
TCATTCTAAAACTACAACATTGCATCTCTAATAAATATCAAAGATTAATCTGGTTCCTCTCACTGGAATTTCATCAATGTTGTCATCTTGGCATTGAATAATTTCTAGATTTTGATATTTTTGTGTCATTCCAGCTCCATTGTTATGTCTCATGAATTGCGCATCTCTATTGATCAATATTTTGTTTGTTTGAGGATGAAAAATTTTGTAGGCTTTTGAGACTATGTTGTAGCCTACAAATATTCCTGGTTCAGCCTTCTTGTCTAGTTTATCTCTTTTCACCTATGGCACGTGAGAAAAACACAAGCAACCAAATATTTTCAAATTTTGCAAAGATGGTTTATAGCCATACCAGGCCTCAAAAGGTGTTTGTTTCTGCAAAGCTTTTATTGGTAGCCTATTTAATAAAAAGATTGTTGTATTGGCTGCCTCTGCCCAAAATAATTTAGGCAAATTCTTCTCATGCAGCAAGCATCTTGCTATCTCCACAATTGTCCCTTTTTTTCACTGACTCCATTTTGTTAAGGAGTATAAGGCACTGTGAGTTGATGCTCAATTCCCTTATCTTCACAATTTTTTTGCATTTTTTAGATGTATATTCAGTGTCATTATTAGATCTAATAATATGAATTTTACACCCACATTGTTTTTCAATCCAAGCCTCAAACATCCAAAAATATCAGCAACTTTAGACTTGAATATCATGAAATAATCATCAGTGAAAAGAATGAAGTATTTGCTACCTTTCAAAAATGGCGTACTCATGGGACCTCCAACATCAGTATGTATCAATTGTAGCTTTTGAGTTGCTCTCCAGGCATTCTTCTTTGGAAATGAAAGCCTAGTTTGTTTGCCATATTGACAAGTAGGACATATAGGCAAATCTTCTGCTAAAGATGGCAATCCTTGCACAAGTTTATTCTTTTGCAGAAAGACAAGTGCAGCATTATGAAAGTGACCCAATCTTTTATGCCATATTGTTGTATTGCAATTTGCTATTAGATATACAACCTGCTCTTCCATCAAATCAAGTGAAAAACTCTTGCTTTTTATTTTTATTTTGAACACCTCCATATCATCTGCATCTTTAATCAAGTACCTTTCATTCTCAAAATAAACTTTGTATCCCTTCTCCAGTAACTGACCAACACTTAGCAGATTTTGATTTATTTTAGGGACAAATAAGACATCAGAAATCAATTTTGTACCTATGCAACTTTTAATAGTGACAATGCCTTTGCCTTCAACAGAGATGTACTGATCATTTCCAATTCTGACTTTGGAGATACTTGATTTATCAAGTGTTCTAAAAAGTTCTTCATCAAAAGTCATATGATGGGTATAGCCACTATCAATAAGCTAACATTCACTAGAATTGCTAGTAGCAAAACAAATGGACACAAATAATTGTTCTTCTTGATCAGCTACTTGAGCATCATCCTCCTATTTATTAGCTTTGCTTTTCCAAACTTTCTCTATGTGACCAAGCTGACCACATTTTTTGCACTTTATGTCAGGTCTCCACCAACATTTGTTTGAAGGATGATTGGCCTTTTTACAATGCTGACATTGGATATTTTCATCAGCATCTTAGAACTTCTTGAATTTTTTTTGAAGTCCCTCTTCTTCTTTCCTTTATTCCCAACTTGAATTCGTGTTGTTACTGGTAATCCTTCTTCTACTATCTTCCCCTTTCTTATGAATATTCTTTGTTCCTGAGCCTCTAAAGAACTTTCTAGCTCTGAAAGTGGCAAGCTTGCAACTGTTTAGTTTCTTCTAGAGAGGAAATTTTTTATTAATACCTTTCTGGTAATGTAACCAAAATTTTCTCCACAATTCTTGTCTCTAGATCACCCTCACCAAGTATCTTGACTCGATTCACAATCGCTTCAAGTCCACCTGCATAATCTTTAATTGTTTTTGCCTCTTTCATTTGTTAAACTTCAAATTCCCTACGCAACTTGAGAATTTGATTCACCTTGTCTTATCATCACCTTGGAAACTTGTCAAACTTCTTTGGCTGTCTTCATATTCATTACCTTGTCGAAGAGAGCTTCAGGTAGAGCTAAAATCAAACACAACATTGCCTTGTACATCTTGGTCTTGTTTTCCTTGTAATTCTTCAGTTGGGCAACTGTCGGATTATCAGGCAACTGTAAGGTAAAGCCTTCTTCAACAGCTTCCCAAAGATCATGAGCTTACAAATGGGTCATCATTTTCACTGCCTAAATTTGATAATTTAAACCAGTGAAAATTTGTGCGCCAGCATTGTATGAATTCTCTGTGGACATTGTGGAGTTGGTGTTTGGTTTTAAGCTTACTAACTTCTCAGGTCCCTCAAGAATAACAAGCTCTGATACTAATTTTGTTAGCTTTTTTTAATGAAAGATATAAGACATTTTGCTATATTGTAAGTAGTATTTTAAATAAAAGAATAGAGGAACTTTTGTAAGTATTTTTGATATGCAAAAATTATCTAATGCACTTTATTCAACATAAACATGTTGTTTATATAGACATGGTTGTAACAAGAAAATATTAACTAAAGCCTAAAAAAAGGGATATAAAATTTACAACTGTATTATTTGTTTGATACTAACAACTAAATCAGTTGACCTATTCTTTTGCCACAACATGATGCACATTTAACAAAAACCATCCGTTTATTTATACAAACAAACGTTTGCACCCAAGAAGTGAAAGAAGACTATTCATTCCATAAGGTAGCTTTAAAGCAATCATGATTGGTTAAATGATTGTAAAATTTTTATAGGCACAGCTTATGAGGGTCATCATTGGAGAAATTAAAAATATTAAGGGAGTGATCTGAGACACTACGTGGATCGAATGAGGCCTAAAAGGAAGGAAAATCATGAAACCAAAAAGGATTTACCAGTGCTTGATAAAGTTTCCTTTTACGCAAAAAACATGATCACATTGTTCATTTGACTATAAGAAAAAACGTCTTGTGGAGTAAAGATCACTAAGGAGATTGTCGTTTAAGCAATCATTGAGATCCTACACATTTGAGTGCCAAATTGTTGAAGGAACTGTCATTGAAGCAATCATTGAGATCCTAGGCAATTGAGTTCTAAATTGGCAGGGGAATTGTTGTTTAAGCAATCACTGAGATCCTACACATTCAAGTCGCAAATCACTAATAAAGGAATTATCGCTTTAGTAATATTAAGATACTACACATTCGAGTCCCAAATTGCTAAGGGAATTGTAATTTAAGCAATCATTGAGATCCTACGTATTCGAGTCCGAAATCACTAAGGCCCCGTTTGGTTGGCGGGAAAGTAAAGTGAATTTGGAATATGATTCCTCGGAAAATGAATCTATGGAAAGTAAAGATATTCACATGTTTGGATACTTATAAGAATTTTAATAGAAAATTTGGGTAGATTCTTATTATAGTGTTTGATATGCAGCAGTATTTCATAAAATGTAACTTAATTTTGACTTGTGTTTCTAATTATATCCCTACAAACCGAATAAAAATTGAAATCGTTACATAAAGAAAAATATGAACCTGAAGATTTTCAATTAAAACTTCAGAGAAAAAATATTTAAAATCCTACTAACGGGAGAACAATAAGAATAATTGAAGACAGTATTATGAATAATGGTACGTATCGACTGATACGGGAAATTTTTAAAAATAGGGAGATTTTTTTGCAAAATTTTTAAAATTAAAAAAGGGGGAGAAGGAGAGATAAAATTTTTAAAATTTTCCTCCCTCCTTATCTCTCCTTCTCCCCCTTTTTTCAAAGTTTTTTAATTAGTTATTTTATTTATTTCAATTTTTATTATTATTTTGAATTTTGAATTTTTGTTTTTAAAATAATAATAAATATTTTATTGCTAATAATAATTATAAATTAAATAAAACTTAAAAATAAATTATTTATATAAATTTATTTTAATATTTTATATAATATTTATTAATAAATTATTAATAAAAATATTTTATTTTTAAAATAAATAATTTGAAAATTAGTATTTATAAACTAATATTTATTTTATATATTTTTAATTATTAAATAAAAATTTATTTGAAATATATATATTTTAAAATATATTTTAAATTTAATTATATTTATTAATAATTATTAAAATAAAAATTAAATTCAAATTGTAATTATTATTTATAATTATGATTTTTGGAGACAAGTTTAAAAACATACAGTACAAATCTATAATATGACAATTGACTATTTTGCAATTTTTTTTAAACATTTAGGTACTATTTCATAAATTTAAAAATTTACTCCAAACGGTACTTGGTATTAATCGATACCGATACAGTACCGTACTAGAATCCAATCTGGTACCAAGTCCAGTACAGTATTGGTAACATTGGTTAAAGAGGAAGTAGGGTTTTATAAAAGAGTTGTCGTAGAGTTGAGAGAGAATGAATGGTTAAATTGGCTAGTGTATTTTTTATATTAAATTCCCGATGAAAGTAACCTAAATACCAAGGAGGTGCTGAGATTTAGAATCTAAGTAAAATGCTACCAGTTTCCCTAGATTAGAAAAGTTTTTATTTTCCTAACTACTCAAAAAATGAACCAAATATGATAATATAAATTTTAAGAAAAAATTACTTTCTCAAAGAAGAATTTATGACAACCAAACAAGGCCTAAAAAATTATCACTTTAGTAATATTGAGATACTACACATTCGAGTCCCAAATTGCTAAGGGAATTATCGTTTAAGCAATCATTGAGGTCCTACGTATTCGAGTCCGAAATCACTAAGGGAATTATCATTTAAGTGATATTGAGATCCTACATATTCGAGTACCAAATCGCTAAGGGAATTATCGTTTAAGCAATCATTGAGGTCCTATACATTCGAATCGTAAATCGCTAAGGCAACTGTCATTTAAGAAATCAATGACATCCTACACATTTGACTCCTACTGTTGGACCCTGAATGTTTCATAGAAGTTAAAACTATTTGAAGGAGAAATTTTGGCAAGTAGTTATGAGTAAAGAACAAATGAATGAAGATTCTTAAATCAGAAATGATAGACAAGAGTAAAATGGTGAATGAGAAATATGGATATGTCCAAGCTTTGCTTTGGTGCTTCTGGTGGATAAAAGATTTTGATGTGAGAAGAATTAAGGTGAAAGTTAGAAGCAAAATGAAAGCCAAAAATAAAGTTGTATTTGTGTAGTACGTTGATGAAAGAGATGTACATATGCGTATATTCTGTTGTTAGTGTTCATGATTAATCATGGACTATATATATATATATTTTCTTCGGATGCTATTGATTTGAGATGGAGTTGAGAATGAGGAGTAAATGAAGTAGAAAAAGGTGAT
>JANIJH010000002.1:35808488-35822509 GCA_024520975.1 Erythroxylum areolatum | reverse complement strand
AATATTTAGGTATAGAATTTCATAATAGATTTTTAAAATTACAACTCAATATTCTTACTAAAATACAACAGTTTTCCAATATTTTAAAAAATAAAACTCATACATAATAAGTTTTAGGAATACTTAATTATATATCACATCAAGGCTTCTTAAAAAATCTTACTAAGGAATGAAAACGGTTACATCTCAAATGTAGTACAAAACATCAGTAGAACTGGACTACTGACGATACAAATACGGTACGTACACTAAAAACTCTGTGTAAAGATCTACTTGTCCTATATAATTATTTACCAAAGGATACACTTCTAATACAAATTAATGCCATTATAGATACATGGGCAATATGTTTGTTGGCACAACTACCCAATCAAAAACAATATTTATTTTTCAAGTATATCAATGAAACGTTCAGTTCTCTTGAAAACAATTATCCAATCCATGAAAGGAAACATTAGCCTTTCTCAAAATTTTAAGAAAATGATATATTGATTTATTGCCAATTACTATTCAAACAGGGTCAAAATATCTATGTGGATTTACTAAATATAATATTAAAACTAATTATAATCAAAGAAGATTAATCTGGTAGCAATCAGAACTAAATCAATATAATTTTTACATTCATTATATAAAATCTTCTAAAAACAGACTTGCAGATATCTTTACCAAAAATGATTGATCTACAGCAACAAGTGACAAAGTTACTAAAGAGATCAATCAACAAAAGGAGTACCGTTACTTTACTCCAAAAGTAAGTTCTCCACAATAAACATCTCAAACAGCCGCTATATACTTATTATTGATTTTTAAAAATTTCTTAATTTTGTTATTACTAGGTTTTTTTAATAAAAGGTACAAAATAACATGTTATTTTACTTGCTTAACACATGTGATCATATAAGAAAGATCAATTTCTTAAACAAAGCGAAATAACTCTTTGCATGACATCTTTTCATATTAAACAAAATCTCTCAAATACTTTGTCCAAACATAAAACAAAATAGGTAGATAATTATTTCTTTTATGTTATTTTACTTGCTTAACACATGTGATCATATAAGAAAGATCAATTTCTTAAACAAAGCGAAATAACTCTTTGCATGACATCTTTTCATATTAAACAAAATCTCTCAAATACTTTGTCCAAACATAAAACAAAATAGGTAGATAATTATTTCTTTTATTTAAATAGGTTACTTGAAATGCAAGCAAGATGTCCATCCACGAACTGTTAGTCAAAAACTCTGTGAGTTAAATGTAAGTGAATATTCGGTAATCTTAAAATGATAAAAATAAACGTATCCTCCGCAAAAACATTTTCAATAGAAGGTCTTACTCTTTGGATTAATTTATGAAAAATAACTTAGAAGGTTTAGAAGATTTTACTTTAGCTTATATAGATGATATTATTATAATCTCAAATACTGACAAAGAAGATCATCTGAAAACAATCAAACTTGTCCTTTAAAGATGTCAAAAAAAAGTATTCATTTTAAGAAAAAAAAAGTTAAAAATAACACAACAAAATATTGAATATTTAAGTATAGAATTTCATAATAAATTTTTAAAATTACAATCCAATATTCTTCTCAAAATACAACAATTTTCCGATATTTTAAAAAATAGAACTTATGTAAACAATTTCTAAGAACACTTAATTATATATCAAATTAAGGCTTCTTCAAAAATTTTGCTAAAAAAGAAAACGGTTACAACTCAAATGTAATACAAAACATCAACGGAATTGGACTACTGACAATACAAATATGGTACGTGCACTAAAAACTCTGTGTAAGAATTTACCTGTCTTATATAATTATTTATCAAAAGATACACTTCTAGTACAAATTAATGTTAGTATAGATACATGGGTAGGATGCTTGTTGGCATGATCACCTAATCAAAAACAATATTTATTATGCAAGTATATCAATGGAGCATTTAGTTCTCTTGAAAGCAAGTATCCAATCTATGAAAAGGAAATATTAGTCTGTTTTAAAACTTTTAAAAAATGACGTATTGATTTATTGCCAATTAAATTTACTATTTAAATAGATTCAAAATATCTATGTTGATTTACTAAATATAATATTAAAACTAATTATAATCAAAAAAGATTAATCCAATGGCAATCAGAACCAAATCAATATAATTTTTACATTCATTATATAAAATCTTCTAAAAATAGTCTTGTAGATATCTTAACCAAAGAATGATTGAACTACAGCAACAAGTGAGACAGTTACTAAAGAGATCAATCAACCAAGGAGTACGGTTACTTTACTCCAAAAGCAAGTTCTCCACAAAGAACATCTCAAACAGCCGCTATCCCTAATGTTACGGGGAAAACTTGATCTAATATATTTAAATTGTTAAATTGGTTTTCGTTCAACGGTGAATAAAATATATCGAAATAAAAATATTATATTTACACATTAAGTTATAACTATATATCTAACATTCACAATGTTATAAAAGAGTTGAACTCAAAAAGAAATTATATATGAAATAGTGAATATGGAACTTGTAGATCATTGGAAATATAATGTCAAATTAAAAATAAATTTAATTTTTTAAAAAATATATTAATTTGCTCTTGATATCTTATTTATTTATAGGATTTGTTTTAATTTAGTTATTCGTTACTTATTTCTTAAGCTGTCTAAATTATTAAAAAATTATTTTTGCATAAAGAATGCAGCCACGAACTTAATATTTTATTGAGGTGGACTTGTATGGTACTTTGAATATCTATTTATGTGTTCTACTGACTTCTCTACATATAGTTACATGCTAATTATAAAAGTGGTACCTAATCCTCGTCTTATTTAGCGACAAGACATTGGAGTAAATACTGTGTTGTTAAAGGAATTGTACCCTTCGAACTAATGCAATATTATAATGAAATTGGACAATTGAAGACCTCTCTATTAAAATTTGTTATTGTTGCAAATTATACTTGGTTGTGGTTGTGAATATTTTATAAGATGGAGAAATGAACACATGTACGCTAGTGGCATGGCCCGCCATGTTTCTATTATTTTCTTCCAGGAGTCTCTCTTCTTCTCCATCTTATAAAATATGGCCTGGCCCATTCACTCTCTGGCTTCTTTGATATGTCCAAAGTAAAAGGGTACAGCTAGTTTTCTAACACGTTTCTCCTACAAATGCCTGGTGATTATTGCATGTAAAAACATTATCAATACATACGCTGTTGGCTTTCACGTTCAAATTAATAAAAGGAAGGCTCTAATCTTTTCTGATCTCATATTTTAATACTTATTATTATAATTTATACATGCAGAAAAGAAAAATACTAGTTGCTTGCCCTGGAATGGTTACCAATCTTATAAATAATTAGATACCCTTTTGCAGAGGAAGAGAATGTAGGATGTGTATGGTCTCTTCATCTTTCATTTTCTCATAATAATAGAATAGTTAGGTGTTGTAATTTAAAGCTTTACCCTATCACTTTCTTTCTCTTCAGCTCTCTTTGTTGAATAGTGTCCAATCTAATCTCTTTATATCCTTAAGGCTGTGTTCAATTTTCGAGCAACATAACGCACTTTTCGCATACCCAGAAAAGAAAAGAAAAAGAATTATCTACTTATCCTCCCCCTTTTTTCTTTTTTTTTTTCCTTTTCCTTTCTTTTTCTTTGGTTTTTCTCAAAAAGAAGAAGAAAGAGCGACGTCTGGTTACAAACATATTACTTTCTTCTGGACTGCAACACACAAGTATCTTTCTTTCCCTTTTTTCTCCTATATATCTCTTGTTTGCAAGTTTCCATTGCTTTTATCCTCTTCCTTGTCTTTTTTACTTCTCTGGTTCAAACTCTTTATTTTCCTCAGCTGAATCCATTTGCTCCGCTTAAATTTTGTTGTTCTTCCTGTTCATGTGAGCCCTTTGAGTTTGTCCTTTTCTTTTCTTCCTTTTTAAGTTTTTGTTTTCGTTGGTTGTCGGAGTGTATGGTCTTCATTTTCCTTTGTTCTTGTCTTAGCGGATTATTCTTTATACTAGTATTGATATCTGTTTATCATTTTTCTGGCCTCAACATTAGCAAGTTCCAATTTCGGGAATTTTTTAAAACCCAATTTTAAGGTCATACACAGCTGTGCTTCGGTGTTTCTCGTTTTGATTTTAATTTATAATCCTCCATTAACTCATTTGAATTTTATGATCATTATTGTATCAGCTCTTGAAGCCATGGTGAAGAATCCTAAAGTTGATCCTGCTCAAAAACCCACTCCTTCGCATCTGGTAATTATCATCACTTACCTATCAACATTATTCAAAGTTCTCTTTTTTGGTGGTTATATGTCAACTTTAGTTAGTGTTTTTGTGTTTCTTTAAATATTTATTAGGTTCCTTCAAAGGAGGGGAGTCCAGCAGATTGTGGCCTGTCTACTGGAGATGCAACGGTTAGTGTTCAAGAAATGGATGTGAATAAAGAGGCTTTGACAACTTATGAAACTTTGCCTACTGCTGGCTACTATGGCTGTTACTATCCAGGTTTCCATTTAACAACATGCTAACTTCAATCTGCTGTTACGTCTATTCATTCCTATTCGTTATACATATGTATGTGTTTTGGCTTCTTACATCAGCCCTTTGAAGGTTATGGAGGCACTTTTGGAAGCCTGGATGACCCGGGATACTATGTGACTGCTGAGGGAACAGACCCTCATTATCCAGTAAATGTTCTTTCCTTATCTATGTACTGCTGATTATTTTTATTTCATTCTTTTATTCTTTCTTGTGCATAATCCATGTATTTGGAGTTTGAAACCGTTTACACTTAAAATAGTCGAAGGGAAACTGCAGATTTTTAGGGAACTGTGATGCTCACAGTGCATTAAATTGAGCCATAATCCCCACTTTTTTGCAATCACTTCAGTTCCTGTTTATTTGCACTGCTAGTTTGCAAAACCTGATTTTTGATTACCAAATGAGTCTATAATGTTCAAGACTTGTCTTCTAATAATCTGTAACCATTAATCTGTACTTTACACTTATTTTTCACATAGGTTATGCAAGCAGATAATGGGTCATTGGTCTACTTCATGCCAGGAATAGATCCAGGTTACAGTTCTTACAGCACTTACTTACCTGTCAGTATGATTGGGTTTGATGGGCAGTATTTTGGGGAACAGTTATATTCACCTGGTCCAATATTCCAGTCATCAATTGCTTATCCTGGATACCTGCCAACTCCTTTCCTATATGGGGAGTCTAGCCCATCGCCGCCCTTGCGGGATCCCTCTGTTTTTGTAGGCCATGGAACATATGGCAATGGAACACCTGATTCAAAAATGAACACGACTAATCAGACTCACCATCCCCCTTCAAAAGATACGCTGACTTCTGAATTAAGCAGTTGTTTAGAAACTAAAAGCTCCCTGCAGAAAATGGACGCCTTGTCTAGTCCTGACACGAACACTCAAATAAAACCAGCAAGCAAGGTAAACTTGGTTGTGTGTATAATTTGTTATTTGATTTTCTAATGAGCTTTTCTAGATAATTTTGAAATATCTTGCGGAACATTTTTCTCATTGCAGTCAGATCAACCGGGCATAGGGTATTTCCCATTTGCAAAACTTTTGTCAAATGGCCAAGGAAAGGGTGGAATGTTCTATGTCAATGGCCCTGCCAAAGTAAACACTAGGGATTGGGGCAGCACAGAGAAACCAAAAGCTAGAATCAATATCCCTAGCATCAGAGGTTATGGTTTGTCAAATGAGCAGAATAATGGTGATAGGAAGACTAATGCAAATGTTTCTTTGACATTTGGAGGTAATGCTGCTGGATCTTTGGCTCCTGATTGGAATGGAAACAGTAACAGCGTAACTTCTGTTATTACAAGGGATCAATATAACCTTCCAGACCTTTCAACCAAATACGATCACGGATTTTTCTTTGTTATCAAATCTTACAGTGAGGATGATGTTCATAAGAGCATCAAGTACAATGTGTGGGCTAGTACTCCCAATGGAAATAAGAGACTGGATTGTGCATATCAGGAGGCCCAAGAGAAAATGGCAGTGAAAGGGAGTAAATGTCCCGTGTTTCTTTTCTTTTCGGTATGTTTCTGGTTTCATGCTAACTTTTTGCCTGAATTTGGCATGTCACGTACTCCTCCATTCTGTTTTATTCAGGGTTACTGACTAAAGCATTCATTTTTCTGAGCGCTCCAGGTAAATGCTAGTGGCCAGTTCTGTGGGGTAGCTGAGATGATTGGCCGGGTTGATTTTGATAAAAACATGGATTTCTGGCAACAGGAAAAGTGGAATGGTTATTTCCCAGTAAAATGGCATATTATAAAAGATGTTCCAAACCCCCATTTGCGACATATTATACTGGAGAACAATGAAAACAAGCCCGTCACTAATAGCAGAGACACACAGGAGGTATGCTTTATTTTCCGTTGTTTTATTGTGGGTAAAGTTTGGTTTCTAGTTTTGTCCTTAGGCTCCTCAACATGGTACAGCGTTTGTGATATTCCTTTTCCAGATCAGGTTCTCACAAGGAATAGAAATCCTGAACATATTCAAAAACTTTGTTTCAAAGACGTCTATATTGGATGATTTCGATTTCTATGAGAGCCGCCAGAAGGTGATGCAAGAGACAAGATTAAGGTCATTGATGTTGCATGAACAGGTACAGGTTTGATGCATCCTTGTGATTTCTACCGAGTTGAGACAATGCTTTTTCTGTTCTTATTTTGTGTATAATGATTATTTTTCCATTGCAATTTTGTGTATCTGAGAGTGGACCACACTCGCATAATGGAGTGGGGGAATCATATTCTGTCAGAATCAAGCATACATAATCAGTTAGGATTAATAGGGTGATATGCTTTGTCATTGGATCCTGAAATTGATGCCTCTTGTCTTTCCACGTAAAAATAACAAATAAAGTTGGTGGGGAGTGGTTTCTTAAATGCTATTATTTGGTCCTATCCTCTTCTTCGCTTCTTGGTAATTAAGAAAGTGAGTTCGTGCCAAAAAAGTAAGTTAGGTGTAAGATTATAAATTGATTTATTAAGCGAAAGAATGATGATGTAGTAATCAAGAAATTGTGTAATCTAATAGATAAATAAATCTTAGGTATAAATTTTTCACAGAGCCATAGCCATGAACTAAGGCCTTCAAATATCCGAGGGACTGCTGTCATTAGCTTTAGTGGGCATGGTTATCCCATCTTGTTATTGTTTTATTTTTCAGAACCTTGTTCTTGCCATTTATTTTGCAGGGAAGAGCAGCTGAGTTGAATGCTGGTTTGCAGTCTCTTGTCATATCAGCTGGTGAGGACATGGAAAGAAGTCTCATCAAATCAGGCAAGCAAATGAATGAATGAATTAACACAACAAATACTCATCTTCTCGTGTCTTCTGCTACTAAAAGCTGTTTGGCGGCTCTTTGAAACCGGAGCCCGTTGCTGTCGATCGAAATATGCTTACATTTTCATTATATATATATATATAAACTCCCTTTCTTTGTGCAACTTGAAAAGATTTTAAAACAAAAAATTACCAAACAAAAAAAGTACAAAGGAACGCGATTTGGATGGGTCATGTGGCGGTTGAGTGACCATGAATGTGGGATCCAAGGCGCCATGTTTCTTTGTTTAGTTTTTCTTTTCCTTTAAAATATAGATTCTGTACCACATAAGATGCTTAATACCTCCATGTTCCATTAATTACACGGGCATCGGGAGTTGGCCTTCTTCAGGCTTTGTTTTTCTTTTTTCTTTTCTTGTTTTGCCTTGCATTTCTAAACCAACCCTTTTCCGAAAAGCTACATCTCTATCGTAGCCTCACCTGTATTGTAAGGGCAAAAATATATTTAAACCTCTTAGTATTTTATTCCTCCATACATTATGCCCTTCTTTATTTAAAAAATGGACATATTGTTCCTTTTGACTACAAGAGTTTCAAATTTAAAAAGAGTTTTTTAACCTCTATTATAATGACCACTATATTTATACCCGTTGCGTTTTTTAGATAAAGGTATCCTGTCTTTTGTTGATTAAAATGCATTAAATATTTGTATTTTTTTCTTTATTTCATTATGCCCTCTATTTAAAAAATAAAAATTATTTTAAGTATGAATTCTATTCTGACTGTTAATAAATAAAAAAGGAAAAAATTATTAAAAATAAAATTTTCATCATAATTGTACTTCATGACCACTAGTTGATAAAGAAATTAAAAAAGAGAAAATTTATTGAAGTTGTTATTTTTTTTCATAGTTGTACGTTAGAATTTTTAATTGATAAAAAATTACAAAATTGTATTTGAGTTATTTTGTCATCATTATTTCAAAAAAAGAAAAATATTAAAAAATTTCAAAAATGTCATTTTCTTAAAAATTGTAAAGTTTGAGATACTTTTGTATTTAAAAAAAGATTTAGAAGTAAGAATTATTTTTTTGTTCAAAGAAAAAAATGCAAAAATCAAAAGAATTATTTTTTAGTTCAAAGAAAAAATTGAAAAAATCAATTCTAACTCTTTAAAGTAAAAAAAGACACCTTGAAGTACAATAAAACAAATATTGTCATATTGAAAAAATATAATAACAATCTTAATAATATTATTAGCGCAATTCTTAAAAAAAAAAAGGCAAACACTAAGTTGATTTTGCTTTCATCCAAATAGAAATATCAAAGCTAATCTTTGATAGTTACAAAAGGACTATTAATATTTTACAGGATCTAACTTTAAAGCTACAAGTGCTATCCATATTTTAGTTTGTCCAGGATTAGCATACGAATAATAACTTAAATATTTAAGCAAAAGACAATCCATAATACTAGAACTATAGTCAAAAGCTAGACCCTTCTAAATCAAATAGTTAGTGGTGATCCCCAATTTCTGGACCACCATCCCTGCAAAATGCACTCTAATAGAAGAATGTTGATCGGTTAACAAGTATTCACTACATAGATTGACACATCTCAATATACAAAATTAAGGGTACAAGTGTGAAAAAATGTGAAATAATTACGAAAATAATTAAATACAAGTAATACAAAACATTCTCTAGGTGCAGATTTTGATTATTTACTTGTTCTAGATGTAGGTTCTGATTATTTGCTTATTCCACTAGTAACAATACTTCTTTGAGAATTTTCAAATTCTTAAAAAATGCACACATGTTAAAAAAGAATATATATTAAATCATAAAATAAAAAAAGTTAAGTAAGTGAAGTAGACCCTGTCAAAAGGAACAAATGAATGCATGTTTGAAAACCCAATGCCATTCTACACTCCTATTACACACAAAGGCCCATTTTTCTTTGCCTAATCATTGCTTGCACCTCCATTTTGTCCTTTGTCATTTCCTTTAGCCCTTTCCCTTCCCATTCCATGCCTCCCTTTTCTACCTACTACTATATTCTCAAAACTTTGCGATTAATTCAAGAAATTAATTGAACCAGTATTTTCATGATTACCATGCTTAGGTTCAGCATTTTTATAATACACAAATTGAGGCTATGAATTTTCAACTCTTGGAGCATCCTGCATAAATAAAGTAAAAGCAAAGTAAATTAGAATTTTGTATAATACACATATTCAATAAAAGTAGGTCCAATATTCATTACAAAACAAAGGCGAGGAGTCTTTAAATTGTGACCTTGTTGTAAACAATTACTACACGTCTTGTTATATATATTTTTTGGTTACCCTTTCAATGTCTACAATCTTTTCTCTTTGCTTATTAACACTTTGCTTCCTAACCTTTTTTAGGTCTTCCTAGTCTTCTTCTAACATGTGGCGAGTAAATTGGTTCTAAACCTAATTGTACCCACATTTTTAATCTGGAATTGGCATGATCACATGCTTGTATGTTATCTTATAGCTTGACACACTGTAGTAAGGATCCAACAAATCATCTGCTTCAACATTATTTGAATAAAGTAATGCCGAACATTCATGTGGACAAAAAACTCCAGTGATATCCCACTTCTTATAGGTGCATGTCTTGCCACTTAACCACATAGTTGTGATTATAAATTGTGACATCCCAATTCCCTTGCCTAGTATACAAAGCATCATAATCCACTAATTTTTTGCAGTTTTCCTCTAATTTTTCACTAATTCTAGGACAAATCTTTCCCTTCTCCTTACTAATCCATTATCTTTTTTCTTGGTATCTACACATAGTCGTCCTTCTAATGCACTTCATCATAGTTAAAATTGGCTAATCTCTTGTAACATTTATATATTTGTTGAAGTGCTCACTAATGTTATTACATAGGAGATTACACTTACTGTGAGTGTCGAAGAAATACCTTGCCCACAGATAAGGTGGAGTCTCAGAAGGCCATTTATAAGCCTCACCATCAACAACTTGAAGTTATAGCATTTTCATATTGAATCCATCTTCAGTGTAAGCCATAGCAGCAGCCCAAAGGATGTCTCTAAATATCTTGTCTTTGAATATGAGCTTAACATTAGCATAGAGATGTTTACACAGAATCTGTGTTCAATTCCTGGAAAAATGTTCTCAAATGTTTCAACAAGTCCCTAGAAAAGACAAGTACACTTATTATTATGCAGAATAATTGAAATGAACAATGTAAATGGAATGAACAGTGCAACTGCATACCTTTTGTCTATTTGAAATGAAGACAACTCTTTTTTCCATTGGAGAACCAATTTGTTGAGTTAATAGCTCTAAAAACCAAGACCAACTATCCATTAGTTCCAGCTATGTTTTCCCCATTATGCACATGTTTTAAACTCTAGTGCAAATTCACTTGATCATCTACAGTACTGTGGTTGTTAGATATATTTTCTCTTGGTGTCTCATCATTAATACCCCACCAATTTGGTTGTTTGTCTAGCTTATCAATCAAGTCTCTAATATAAATCTTAATATGAGGTTCATCCCTATAAATACCAAACATCTCAAGCATAATGTCATCATTATCTAGATTTTTAAGTTTTGAATCTGGCATCCTAAAATTCATTGGCATATTAATAGGGAGATTCATTTCCTTTAGAATATGATGTAGCTTAATGATTGGCATACAATAAGGATCAATTCCAAGTAAATATAAAACTTCACCTCCCACATAATGCCAATATGGATTTTTCTTAAACATACCACCATAATGTAATTCTAAAGTGAAAATTCTTCAGCCAATCTTCTGCTAACTGATAAACTAATAAAGAAGAGAAAAAACAGTTAGTAAAAATACATAGAACACAAAAATAGGATTTCAAAATACACAAATAAACATGGCAAAATGTAGAATGTGAAATATGTTATTATATTGTTTTTATTAATTGAGTGAGAGTTTGAGGAGTTAATCGTCAACCTGATAAATTTTGCTTACTAAGGTAAAATATAGGTGAAGTATAAATAAAGCTATGCTATGTTCAATGTAGATGAGTCTCCTTAGAAAGGAAATAAACAAGATTAGTCAAGGGAAAATACAAGGTTTTCAAATTTTCAAGCTATGTTTTTCACATTCAAAAGTTTTGAGTAATCAAATCTAATTAAGAAAAAAATTATTTGTAAAAAATTAAGGCCTAACATTTACTGAGAAAAAGATAAAAACTGAAAAAGGAAAAAAAATCAACCCAAACACTCCCTAAATCACTTGGAAATATAGAACTTCACGCAAACTCCATGAAAGATGAGCTTTGACCTAGTACCAGGAGCTCCAATCATACAAGTCAATGCTATCGTAGAATATATACCCAAAAGCATAAGAACCATATAAGGACAAAAACAAATAGTAAAAGTAAAAAAGACAAGGGAAAAAGTAATAGTAAAGACAAAAAAGACATGAGTTCTGGGTATAGAATTATAAAACACCAACTCACTACTCTTTTATATCAAAAAATTAGACTTTACAATTCATTGAACACGAAAAAGAACTAAAATTTTGTGTCGTTGCAATTGACTAAGAATACAATAAAGCTTCGATATTTTAATAGCTTATATACCCACTAAGCCATAGTCCACAAACCCAAAACACAATAGAAAACAAACCGTTGAAAGATAAAGCAAAAATAAAGCACTCATGCACCATAAAAAAAATCAAGAACAATGCATTACCCAGAAATTTTAAGCTCCCAACAAAAGAAAAAGAACTAAAAAAATTTTGAAAAATGAAAAATAAATCTTGGAAAATAAAGATACCTTAGAATACTTCAATTCTTTTCATAAGAAACGGAGTTGAGTGAAACAGGGGAATTAAGTGGACAGAAAAACGGAGCCAAAGAGAAAGAGAACATTGAAGAACAAAAAGAGAAAAAAGGTAGGATCGAACTAAGAGAGTAAAAAACCTAGGGTAGTTTGAGCAGGTCATAGCATTTTTTTTAGTCAAGAGGGTAAAGTGGAGATAATAATAAAAAGTTATGGATAAAAAAGTCTTTAAATTCAAAGGGGGCAATACATATATTTTTAAATTAGAGGGGGCCATAATATATCAAGGGATAAAATATAGGTGGTTAAATGTATCTTTGCCTATTGTAAAATAAGAAAAACTAAAATAAATAAAATAAAGTTATCATCATCCATCACTTTATATAAAGAATTATCTGCCAAGGAATAAAACTTTCCAATTTATTGTAAAATAATAAGATATTAAATACAACACAATAACATTAACTAATAAAAAATTCTAGCTATTTATAAATCTATTGGACTTTACTTGGGAGAATTCATTCCTGAAGAATCTCAAATGTTAGATTTTGACATCCCAGATAGTCTTATAGATAGATTTTGACATCCTAGACAGTCTTATAGACTTGGGCTCAGACATTATTGGACCATTTTAAACCAAAGTCTCCACCTTTTAGGATACTCAAGACCCAAATGATGTTATTTCCTTCATTGATGAAGAGGAACTAGATAAATTTTTAAAAAATTTAAACACAGAGGAAGTGAGCCCAGTAACAGACGGAGAATAACCAATGATGATAGCGGCAGCAGGCATGGAGGAGTTTACTTGTCAAATCTGCAATCATGGCAAGAACATATCCGATGAGAATGATGACTAGAATTCTTCCCATTATTATTGTAATTTAAAGTTATTTGTTTAAATGTCTTTTATGATGTGATATCATTCTTATCTAAAATAGTTAATGTGACATTATTTTATCCATTTAGTGTAAGAAGTGAGGTTATTCTTATCCATTTAAGGTGTGATTGTTGTTGGACCCTGATTTTTTAAAAAAGGAATTAAGAAATAATAAATGAAATTAAATGAGTATTTTTGTATATGTATTGTGCTATGGATGTAATTATACATAAAGGAAATTAATGAGAAATGAAGTGATTGGCTTTGATGACTTTGAATTTTGAATAGAGTTGTATGAATTATGAACGCTTAAGTGAATGAGTTGATTGAAATGAAGTTAAAAATCAAGAAATAAAGGGAAAAAGTGTGAGAATTTAAAGAATTAAGAAAGTTTGACTTTTTGGGGATGAATAGTGATAGAAAGTTTGACTTGAAAGTTGACTTTTTGATTTAGGCAAAATTTGAGAAAATGATCTACATAAAACTTGTAGATTAGGCTGAAAGCTTTCTGTCGCCATAAAGTTTGATATTTTTCGATATCGGGAGTGAAAGTTATGAACTTTCAAAGTTCAGAATTATTTTGCTTTATTTGTTGAGTATGCTATTAAGAGTAATTTTATGTGTATTGTTCTGAGGCCACTTTTTGTATTGATATGGTTTTAATTGAGTTAAATGGTCTTCTCGAAAGTCAGAAGATTTTACAAGCTTTACAATGATGTATATTATGCAATTAGTAGATGAGAGAATTGGGAGTTATGAAATTTGAAAGTTTGGATGTGTTATAGGTTGACCTAAGTTATGACAGAATTTTTGACTGAAAAATTGACCTAGTTAGAGGTTGAATTTGTCTTTAAGTTCTTCATGAAAGTTGAAGATTTTGATTTGATCTGTAATTTGATATAAAGTATGCAATTGTTGGATCATGGAATAAGAAGTTATGATTTTTACAAGTTTCTGTTACTGTTTTAGAATGATTATTAGA
>JANIJH010000002.1:35730000-35765483 GCA_024520975.1 Erythroxylum areolatum | reverse complement strand
TAAGATTTTTGAAAGCATGGTTGATGTAAACAGTAAACTAGTAAAATATACAGTACAACTGTATAATATACCAATATAGACTATTTTGCAATTCTTAAAAAATTTATGGACTATTTCATAAATTTAAAAAATTTCCCGAAACGATATCCGATATCGGTACAGTTCTATTTCAGAGCTCAATCCAGTACCGAACTCAGTACGGTATTCATAACATTGCATTAGATGGTGTTGATAGAAGAGAAAATTATCTTACATTTGTTGTGAAGCAGAATAAAAGAAATTAGTATTCTATTTTCTTCTTCCAGCAAAGGAAATTAACATTTTAAAAATTATTGAAACAAACAATATTAATGAGTACAGTCCTTTTCATTTTTTGAGAAAATAAGCCATAAATTAGTATAAAATAGAGGTTATTTAATTTATAAGTTAATTCTAATTTACAAGCTAGTAAACTAACACCGACATTTGAATTATAAAGAAGGCAAGAAAAGATTCAAGGGGGAACGCGACGTACACTTTGCTTAATGCTGTAATTAACCAACGGTAATAGTATTAGTATATAGATTTTATAAAAACAAAAAAAATCAACCTTGCTGACCAGGAGGTGGAGGATGTCCACGTCCACCTCCTCGAACTATGCGTGCACCACGACCACGCACTGCTCTTCCACTCCCACGGCCCCTACCAGTTACACCGGGAGACGAAAGAACTCCAGCCCCCGACTGTCTCAGCATTGCCCTCTGCCTTGCTCTCTCTGCCAGATTCACCACTGTAGATGTGCTGGCACCCGTCGATGCTGGCACCTCCTCCTGCTGTTTAACCTCTTCTCCCTCGGTCACATTGGAACTAAGCACTTGTTTTGAAGCTTCAACTTCTGAAGGAACTGTGCTACTAGTAGTTTCTTGAGTTTGATCAGTCTCCATTGCAATAACCTGGTCATTCCACTTATCGTCAGAACCTTCAACATTTGACTTGTCAGAACCTTCACCATTCTCCTCGCCTTCATCATTCTTCTCATCAGCGGTAACCTCGGGAGAGTTCATCTCACCCAACTCCATTCCTCCGCCAACCATGGCTTCATCATCAATCCTTGCCGGTGAAGCCATTGGAGTAGAAACGCCAGTGTCAGGTATACCATCTCCCCTCTCTGGGGTTCCAGTTGCAGTCAAGGCATCAGCAACTTCTTCAACTTCTGCAACATTAGGGACTACCTCTCCCTCTTCCCTCTCAGTTTCCTGTTCCACTGCGGATTGCTGGTTATCTTCCACATCCGCTCTTGAACCTTCTTCAAACTGCATTGCAGTTCCAATTGGCCTATCATAAACCTCTTCAGCAGTGTCAGCCTTCTCATTCTGGTTCTGATTGATAGCAGTCTCTAGCTGTTCAGATTCTTTTGGCGGTTCAGATTTTTCTCCAGCAGTCCCAATCTCTTGCTTCTCAACACATTCCTCATTTAAGCTTCCAGGTAAATCAGCAGCAGCATCGGAAGGTTCCTCTACTGCTTGCATACTTACCAGCGAATCTACTGAAGGAGCAAATTGACCTTCTGCATCCTCTGGTTGCGGATCAGAACCTTTGGGTCTTTTTACCACAGGAGCCGATACATGAGACCCTATCTCTTCTTGTCGTAGTTGCTCATTCAAATCAGATGCAGAAGAAGATGAAGCTTGGCGTTTGCGAGCCAGTGGCTGAGACAATGAAGTGGATTTCCGTTGACTGTCAGAATCTTGAGATGTAGCTAGTTTCTCTCCTGTGTTGGATCCATCAGCTTCTGACACATCTGCTACATCACCCTGAGGCTCTTCAGGTTTAACAAGTCGGGGCCTTACTAATCTCCTCCCCACTTTTCGTGTTTCAACACCGGTCTTGGGTAGTGAAATTCGTTTTTCTTCTGCCACTTTAGCAGCCAAGTGACTTGTGGGAACAGCAGAGGTGGTGGTAGCACTCACAGATGACACTGCCTGACCTGCAGATAAATAATTGCATATAGGGACAATTGGTCATCATGTTATATAGTATTTAAGTTAATAATGAACATGTCACAAACTAAAACCGGTATTTGCAATCAATGATAATTACCAGAAGCTACAGCTGTAGAATTATCTGATATGGAAGTAGTTTCTATAGGAGCACTAGCACCAAGCTCAATGGAGACGGAATGCGCTATCCTTTCAAAACTTTCAACAGCAGAAGCATATGGAGCAAATAGATCATCCAGTATAGTCCCAGAAAGAACTTGAACCACAGATGTACCCTGAAACAAATCAATATTATGAACGTCCAAAAATAGTATTTGACGGAACACAGATGACACTGTACAATTACGTCAAAGTTAAAGTGATCCTGAAAAGGAAACCCAAAAAACTGATCCAGAAAGAAAACAGCAAAAAAGAAAAGTACGGCAACTTTTTCGTAGAAAGTGAGACAGTTCAACCAATATTAAATTCAGGAAAAAGAAAAATGTATCATTCTCTATTCAGAAAACTAGATAGGTTTGGAAACCATGTTACTTTTGTTCTCCCAAGTTTGTATCATGCATGAAAAACACTTGAATCATGCTTTTCAAAAATGTTTTATAAAGGGGTTGAACTTTCCTCATTTTTAACCCTGCAAAACACTATTTTCTAATTTAACAAGATAATCGTGAAATGTAATTTTATGCTCCTGTATTCATTCTACTATTCTCATTAAAGTGGCAACCTATTCCCAATTACATTAAATTCATTGGGCCATTTTTACAAATTAAATAACTGCTATGCAACATTCGTTTGAAACATGGAATTAAAAAGAAGGGGAAATGAGCTGGAAATCCTCACCTCTGGAAGGTTGCCCTCGGCATGCTTAAGCTTTTCTATTTCATCTGATATTTGCTTCACCGACTGCTTATGTTTCTCAAGTTTATCTGCAAACTGTGATTTTGCCTGTAATAGATAGAAATAGTGCATTAATGACATAGATGAAATCAAAATATAAATCCCTCAAATTAGAGAAAAATACAGGTAAGCTATGTTATTACTGTTTCATTGACAACCATACAATTTAACAGTAGGCCGGCAAATTTTTAAAAGAATCAAAATGTCGACCCTCAAAACAGAAATTCTAATTTTCTTTTACTGTCTCAATTTCTGGAACCTTTCATTTTCACACCTACCTGCCTTCAATCAAGGAGAATGTTTGTTGACAAGGTAAACCGTGTATAAGTTCAAAGAAGAATGTACAAAGAACCTGATCAACATTTTTATATGAGTCCATAATTGCTTTCTCTGTATTCTGGCGCTTCACTTTCTCTGCCCGCTGATCCTCCTTTTCCTTCTTCAGCTCCTCTCTCTGTCTCTCAACTGTTTTCTCCAGAATCTAGATGACAATATTACAAAATAAAACATGTGGAAAATTGGTTAAGGAAATTAAAATAGGTAAAATGACTTAATTTTATTTTCAATAAACCTGTATCCTATGATCTTTCTCCTCCTTCTCCTTCATGATTTGCTCACCACTAACATTTCCAATGGGTCTTTTACCTGTTAGGTAGAATGAATTAAGTATACGTGGCACATGATAGCCTATCAATTATACCATTTAGAAATAGCCTATTAATTAGACCATTATTTTTCCAAATGAAAGAAGCACCTTGTTTTAAGTCCTCAATATGCTTAGAAAGTGCTTGTTTCTCTTTGCTGAATTCTTCCTTCTCCTTGGACAAAATATCACATTTTTTCTGCAGGATATCAAGTAAAAGGTCTCATGGTTATATATGAGCAGTACTATATCAAATCTTTTATTCGGAAGAAGCCAGATTATTTCTCAACCTTCCACTGAACTACCAACTTCTTCTGCTTCTCAAAATCAGATCTCAAAGCAGCCTGCATATAAAGAGACAGTATTACGCAATCCATGCAGCAAGTACAGACTAACAAAACTAAATAATACACGTAGTGCATTGTAAAAATGACTATGCTATTAACCTCAGTTTGTAGAAGTTCATTTATCCTTCTCTCCCTCAGATTCAGCTCTGTTTCACTCTTTGTGAGGTCCTGTTCCAATCTGGATATAGTCTCCTGTTGTTTAGACATGAGACTTTTAACTTCTTCTATCTCACCTTCCTTGTCTTTCAGTTTCTCCTGTTACGGAACCAAGATGATATGTAGGGGAAAGGATACAAACGATAATAATAAATGATGATAGGCATTAGATTTCAATATTCAAAGCATATAAAGAAAAAGTCTCAAAACTACATTTTTTAGAGTAAAATCAAGTGACACCCATATATCTGTTTTAGTGACAACATCATAAGCCCCAATACAAGCAAGGATGACAAAAAGTGCTTTAAACAACTTGATTTGACAGATAAGTCCAGGAAGCATCCAAATTGCAGGAAAATCCAAGGAAAGATATTACATTCATTCCAATTATTTTATTATTAAGAGGTCAGAAATCTGATGAATTTTAACCAAAAAGAATCAAAACCCTAAAAAAAAGTAAAAATCTTTTCCAAAACAAAATGAGTATAATATATACCCATACCTGCAGTTGTTGAAGATCATTCTTCATCCGATCATAGTCTTCTACATCTATGTTTCTACTTCTCTCAAGCAGCTGTAGAACATCATACTTTGAAACCTTAACTAAAAAGAAATTCTCAAAGAAAAGACATTTTGACAATAAAATACCTCAGCGACTCTCCTTTCAAGATGACCTTTCTCCACACTTTCCAATTCAATCTCTTTTCTACAAGCTTCTATCTCAATTTGTCTTTCCCGCAATATAGATTCTAGACTGTCAGAATGGGCCCTAGCCTTTTGTGCTACCTCACGCAATTTCTACAACATAAGGTAACAACTTGAAATCGTGGGTACCAAAAACATCAATAGTACAGGAAAAAGTTAATATGGAGATAGCATCTCAACATCACATCTCATATAAGCTACAAAGATTACCTCACATTCCTCAAAATTATGTTTATTTTCTTCTCTCAATTGCAAGTTACTTTCGCGAAGTAAGTTCATCTCTCTAACCTGCCAAGAATTTAATACAAGATTATAAAGAAGAAGATTGCAAGTGATTTCATAATTAAGGAGGATATGATGAAAGAACATGCATAAAAATTCAAGTTTTGGAAGTTGGAAAGACAAAATCAAAGAATAAAAGAAATACAGCAATGCAGTTATCTTTTCCTCGCTCCAAAAATTAAAACACAGACAGTCATACCTGAAGTTGAAGAGAATTGATTTCTTCTTCCGAGAATAATAATGCCCTTGAATTTGCTCGCTCAGTATGCAGTTTAGCTTGGGCAGTTTCCGCAGCTTTAAGAGCACTCTCAAGCTACATGTAAATGGAAATAAATATTAACACTCACAAATAATAGCAACAATGACTGCAATGTCCATCAATGAAGTGCAACGACATGTCCAAAATCATACGTCCAGTCACAAATATAAATATGACAGCAATTTCCACTCCCTATATCACATTACACAATACACAAACTGGTTACAGGTCTTAGTCATTGAAAATGGGATGAAATGGAAAATAAAAAACAAACTACTGATTTGAAACAAAAACCTTTAATGCCCCCAACTTTCCCCAATGAATGTGCAAAGTCACAAACATGCATAGTCAAAACAATAATGGAACACCTGTACAGATATACGTGATAAAAATAGGTGTCAGCTTTGATAAAGTTTACGATCAATAAACACAAATTATGCCAGAATGTGTAACACGAACCAGTACAGGTTGTACATTTTAGGATAAATCAAAATGTAAAATGGCAGAGTACAATGATAGCACATCAAAGAAACAGGAGGAGGTACTCTGATGCAATGACACATCATGTACATGGTGGCAGATTACATGACAGTGAGTAACAATGACAAAATAAATAAATAATGGGGAAATTGATCTTAACAAACATACTTGCGATTGCAGTCTCAGTTTTTCCTGCTTCAACAAGGAAATCTCTGTTTCCGCCTGCCAAAACAAAAGGAAGAAGTCATGGAAATCCATTTTCTGTTGGGAGACAAGAAAGAAAATTTTGAATAGAAAAGACATACGATTTCCTTTGACCTCCGAAGATAGCTAACTACATTCTGCAAACCAGAATCACTATATTGGTCAGAAGCCCTTTCAGAAGAAATTCCAGCAGAATTGCTTTCCTTCTCAGCGATATGAATATGCAAAGCCTCAAGTCGACTATGCAATATTTTGTTCTGCAGGAATAAAGATAGAGATGTTGATAAAGAACACAAATAGATAACCAGACAGGCAGTAAACTCGCATCCTAGAAATGCCAAAGTCAAAAATAATCCTGTGTTGCTAGCAATTTTCCAAATATCTGTTAGTCCATCTATCAATCATCAAAAATAATACTGTGTTGCTAGCAATTTTCCAAATATCTGTTAGATTAACCAAAATGGAACTTTATATTGCATTACTATGATTGAATATTGTGAAATCTGTAATAGCTAAATATCTCAAGAGCAACCTATGAATAAACATGATCAGTTAAAACAACCTCTCAACAAAATAGTTAAGGTAAATAAAACACCATAAACTAAATTTGTGAAATAGTGACTCGGTAATATGCAGGTATGTGTGTCTGTGAGAGAGATTTGTTTAAGGTCGCAAACAACTAACATGAAAAAACTACACAACAAACAATGAACCTGCCAAGACAAGTTCCTATTAACATTACAAAGTTTGCTACAGAAGAAATACCACGCGAACCAATTTTCCCCCAGTGATAGAATAAGAACCCAGCATTCAATCAGAACCAAATGCATGTACAAGTGGACCATCCATAGCCTTTATGTAGATCATTGAAAATAAAAGAAAGTAGATCACCACGAAAATTAAATTAAGCATATATATCAAGTAAGAACCTGCTCATTGAGTTCTTCATATTTTTTCTCAGCTTGTTTCTTCGATTCCTCAAGCAACAATTTCTCAGTTCCCCAGTTACTCTTCAGTTCATCCTGTAAGTTATATAAGAGTACAAAGAAAGAATTAACAAAAGTTTGCAGACAGACATTTGAGACTCAATGCCAGGTAAGTGTTGAACACTCAAAAGTATATAAACACGTTTTCTATCCATCAGTAGCAAATAAGAGTACAAGGTAAGAATTAACAAAAGTTTGTATAACTGACATTTGAGAAATGATGCAGGAATAAGTGTTTTGAAGTATACAAACACATTTTTTTATCCATCAGCAACAAATAAGCGCACAAAGTAAGAATTAACAAAAGTTTGCAGAACTGACATTTGAGAATTGACGCAGGAATAAGTGTTTTGAACACTCAAAAGTAAACGAACACGGTTTCATCAATCAGTAACAAATTCAACAAAAGTCTGACCTTAAAAAAATTAACTTTTGCAGCAAAGAGGTTTTAAGCTGTTCAGTGAAGTCTTTATCCAGGCCGCGAATTCTTTATTATTCTTTTCATATTGCCTCAAGTTAGATTGGGTAGCCTTGTAATGTGTTCAACTTTTAGCACAAGATATGGTGAGCTGTGGTTCTTGATGATTAACCCTAATCAGCTTCTATGCAAGAACAATCACAAATGATCGGGCTTGGGTTTCATCCAAACCGTAAAAATCTTGGTACAGCCAAAAGAGGAATGCAATATTAACTTTAGAAATCATAGACAAAAGATAGCAGGTACTGAGTATTAAACATGTTAAAGAAAACAAGTAAATGGTAGGAAAAAATGAAGCTGAAAAATGAGAAATATAACCACGAAATAATGTTTTCAACGCCAAGGAAAGCAATTAATAAGCTGCATCAAATGTAAAGTGAAGTTACATTTTCACTTTTCAGTCCATCTGCCAGTTTGCGCATATCAGATGCTTCCTTTTGTAAAGAGGCAAAGGCTTGCGAAGTTTTTGCCAATTCCTGGATTGTCTCAGATTGTAAAATGACCTGAAAACGACAAAGAACAGTTCAAGATCGCCACTCAGTGCAAATTTAATTTGTGATTATAGTGAATAGTACATGTGATTCTCCAACAAATGCATTATAATAAATATGATAGATTTTTTCAGAAATTATCAACTTTCAAAGAGAATTGAAACCCTAGATCTTTTCCATCTACGCAAGGACATTTTGCGAGCATCATTAATTATAAGAGGGTCTTTATGGAGTGAACATTTCAAAAGCAAATAGTTAAACCTAGATTTAAGACGGAGGGTGTCCTTTTGGACTAACAGTTCTAATCCATGAAACTACATGGGCTAGTCAAAGCCTAAATATGTACAGCTTTGAAATATCAACCCGCTTTAAATGCAGTTAGAAGTTTAGTGCCTCAATTCCAGCAGTTGTACTGCTTAAATAATAATTATTACATTATTGGTGTAAGCTTAAAGCACGCGATGCCTAGTCATACTACTAAGGGAAACATTTTGACCTGTCTTTCATAATTTGCTTGAGCAACCTGCCAACGCTCATGTGCCTTCTCCAAATCATCTTTTAGCACAGAGATTTGAATTTCCAATGTCACAATTTGTGAACTACAACAAAAGGGCAAAAATGAGAGACCTTAAGCAATATAAAAATCAAAACATAGTGCAGAAGGCATAACTTACGTCTTTCTCGAGCTTTCGTCCTTCAAACCAGTGATTTCTGCAAATGTAGAAGCCAGAGCCTCTTCTTTTCGTGCTTCTGCAGAGGCAATCTCTTCATTCTTCAAATTCAATACCTTTTCAAGTTCTGAAACCCTCTCTTTGAGTGAAAGACGCTCAGCTTCTAATGATTCTTTCAACTTTTCAGACTAGAAAATATTTTTTGGAAAGTACAAGATGAGAAGATATATCTGTGTGCTGTCCAACCAAATTCATGCATGGTGCAATAAAGGGAAGTCCTAAGCTACAAAACATTGGGAGTACCTCAGCTTTGAAGTTCTCATGGGCAATTTCCATCTGCTTTAATGCAGCTTCATTCACCTCTGCTATACCTTTATACTGCAAAGTAGTACATAATAACATCATGTTAACATGCACTGGTATACAAGTGTTTTCCTGATGAAAGAAACGCACCTGCAGCATGTGCTCTTTGTTAGCCTGTGCCTCCTCTTTTAATTTTGCAATTTCCTCCTTAGCCATAAACAGATCCGTTACAACCTTGTGAAGAAGAACCCAAACCACAAATAAGATAAAGATACTGACAATTAAAACAAGAAAAAAGTAGCACCAGATGCAGGATTCATATGATCTACCTCAAGAAATTACACTTCCATATTGGACAACTTTCAGCACAAAACATTTGAAAGAGATAATACTGACACTAAAAAGGCATTTTTATCCAAGACGTTCAATTACCTACCATCAATAACAGTTCTTATGTGGCCATCTCCATCTGACTCATAATATATCAACTACCAACATGCAGCACATAGCCACCACAAATCAGGAACAAAGCTTAAATCCAGCAAATCGTAAACTAATAGGCAAATTATTCTTAATTTTGTATAAAAAGGATCATCACAGAAATTTGCACTGAACAAATGTAACAACCAGCTGTCTAAAATGAAGATTAATTGCACGATCTTCTCCCTTGGTTCAGTTTCAAAGTAAAAGGCAGTTAACCAGTAATATGCACCATCATCATAAACAGCATTTTATGGAAGCTACAGTTTCAGAGAATTTCACTGACCTCTGTTGGTGAGACAGAAGAAGGCATAACATCATCATTAACAATCTGCAATGATAGGTTGGAAAAGAACATCAAATGTCATTTAGAATCATACTTAAACCAGGACAACAATAAGCAGCAGTACATAATTATCGTATTAATTCAGTAATATCCTGTCATCAAGTAGCATGTAACTAGCTAGGACAAACGATACACATACTGCATCATCAAGTTATATATATTATCACCATGCATAAAACTGCCCATTAACTTCAAGGAATTTTAGGCTTTTGATTGAACCCATTTTGAAAGAGAAGTTAAAGGCCATCCAATGTTCACTAGACAACAATCTATAATCGAAGGCCAACCTACTTCCATTCGTTTAATGAATTGTGCAACCATTTCATTCTTTCAAATGATGATAAACATTTTACACAAGCACAATCAAGTTCTCAGATATCTATTTTACATTGTCTTATAATCGCCATGTCAAGAGACATAAAGGAAGAAAAGAATAGGTCCAAATTTGGTAGCTTTTTACCTTTTCATGTCCCAAAAAGAAAATTTTATTTATATGCAAACATTGATTGATATAAATCTAACTGTCATTCAAAGGTAGCTATCAGTAACATTTTTCAGTAGTAATGATGTGGAATTTTAGTCATCACCTCAAACTGCCAAAGTTGTAATTAATTGTTGTCTCTCATATCTAGATGGAAAATTAAACAATAATATGTGTTTATATTTGACTGATGCACGTACAAATGTTTCATGCTCTCTAATTGAAAAATGTAATAGGTCCACCACATACTGTATCATTATCCCAAACAGATCTTTTGCTTCAATTTCGGGTTAGGTTGTCATTGGATAGAAACCCTTTAACATTCTTGGTTTATTTTAGCGAAATCTAGAAATAAACGTTATTTTTGTTTTCAAATTTCCAAATATGACAACTGAACCAACTTGTGCAGAAACCCAGCAAGATACACACACATAAATCACATTATCAATTATTGTTGTAGGTTGTAAGTTGTAAATCTACGGCTGCTCTTGTGCCGGAATCCAGGATTAGGGATGGAATTTGTTATTCCATGAATGTTGAAACACACACAGACACAAATATCGGAATTCTAAACCCTAACCTAATGTATGGAAATTCTAACATTCATTTCCGGAAGAGATATAGAATCCTAATCTAACAAGAATCCATATTATTCCTTGACTTAAGTAATAAGAACAAACTAAAATAAAAGTATTTTTTACCAAAAAAAAAAAGAAGTATTTCAATTCCTTTCTAATAAGGGAAGTTAATAACTAGCAAATAGTATTAATCTATTCCTCATTACTGATCCTGCCAAAATGAGTATGATTATATGTCCCGAATATTTAGGGGTTAATTTTGCACCTCTGCGGTCGTAATGCCTTGATATTCTCAGATTTTACTTTATCTGGCTCCATAAACAGTCGAGGCAATTAAGTAACCAACAATTTGCCGAAGCATATTTTGGCTCAATACGATTGCCCAAATCTCATAATGTATCAAGTTGTAGCATCCCTCATCTATCATTGAACCTAAGATTAGCTTAACAATTGTGTTTTTACTCTTCAAACCTCTTGAATTCATCAACTCTTTCTTGTTAACACTAACTTGTGAGACTTCAGTCTTTAGACCTTCAAGATATATATAGCCATTTGGGTGAAAATATACGCTCCAAATCAAATTAAAGTTACAAAAATTTCATAACTGTGCTAAGAAATTTTTCAAATTATGATAATCACAACTAATTTTAGAAACTTGTTAGTAACTAGAACAATGTCTTAACAATTAATATACAAAGAAAACCAAGTCAAACAAATGTGCTGCACTGCAAGAAGAATATGGTTTCAACAAAACAAAATTTAAATTTATTTAGTTATGGGGAACGTCTTGACATGCATACCTTATTATCTAAACTCCTGGTCTTCTTTTCCACATCCGAAAGCTTGGCCTGATACAACATTACCAAAAAGAAAACAGTTAGAAAATACGTTAGACAACGAAGGAAGTCTTTATATTTCACAGTATAAATAAGCAAAAGCAAAGGAGAAATCTCTAAAACCAAGGGATAAGGTTTTGAAATCAATGAACCTCAGCAATACGAAGGTTTTTACACTTTCACAATATAAATAAGAAAAAAAAAAAAAGGAGGAATCGCTAAACCCATGGGATAAGGTTTTGAAATCAATGAACCTCAGCAATATTGGCCCTAGTCTCGGCTGCTGAAACAGAACGCAAGGCATTAGTCAACTCCTTCCCCATTTCTTCAACTTGTTTCATTGCATTCTTCAAAGTCTCTGCACGGTCAGATGAGAGAGCTCTTACATTGTCCCGTTCTTGTTGCAGTTGTTTCTTGGCATCAGCCCATTCTCTCTAAAAGTAAAATTTAAGAAAAGGAAAACAAATTTTCAGCATCACCTTGAATTATCATATCAGACAGACAATTATCTTTGTCAGAAACAGGTTTCTTAACCAAACTCTTGCAAACTGTAACCATAACCCCCCCCAAAAAAAAACACAATTTAAGAAGATTCTCAGAAGTTTAACGAGTAAGAAATCAAATAGTATTTTTTGAGAAGTAGGTTAATCAATGATCTGGGACTCAAAATAAAAGACCAGCAAGACAAATTTTCTTTGTACAACTTTCAGCAAAAAGAAATTACATCTGGCATGCTTAGTCTAAAACCATTAGATTCGCATTTTTTTTTAATGTGAAAAGGCAGTATGGGTCAGTAACAATTCAAAACTTGCCTCGATTTGTTTAATATATTCCTCCTGTTTTCTCCTTTCAGCAGCTCTTGCTTCCTTCAAAAATTAATAATGAAAATGAAGGTAAGTCACATTGTGGTATAAGTTCTAGACAATCTAATCACACATAAATCAATCTGAATGATACCTCACGAACCACCTCAGCACTCTGGATTGTATCTAAGCTGGCCTGCATCCACAGTTATAACTATGTAACAAAAAGTAGAACAATTACCAGAAAACTAGAATTTTGATGTATCTATATCATGCCCCAACCTGCAGTCGATAGATGCGCTCCGACAAACTACGAACTTCATCACAAGCTCTTTTTTCAGCATTTGATAGCATATCTTTTTCATGTTTTAGGACAGATACCTGACAACAAACATTATGTAAAGAAACAAATATAATGACTAATTCAACAGGTCCAAATAATAGTATTTACCTCCATAGATAATTTCCGGTAGTTCTCCTCAGATGTCTGCAAAGTCGAAGAATTTTCACGTAGTTTTCTTTCATATTCAACAATCAACCGTGAGAGTTCCACATTTCTTGCTCTAATGCCGGTGAGTTCATTTCTCTATATACACAATCATTAACACATACATTATACCAATTGGATTTCAGTAAACGGACAAACGGAAATTTTTTGGGTCATTAAAAAATTCACCTGGTGGTCAAATTCTTTCTTAAAACTATCTAGTCTCTCATTTGCAAATTTTGCATCCAGAGCCAGCTTGTCACGTTCTGATCTTAATGATACAATATCATTCCTAACAACAAAACTCAGTAGGTATCAAATATACCAGCATACATATCATTGACGACAGCTGGTACACACAGAATAGAACTAGCAAAATAGTCAAAAGTCAAGCATGCATGTAAGCTTTCTGCAGGAATGTTTGCCTCACATTTTCAGTTGAGTGGTTACAGGCTGCATGTGTGTGTGTGCGTGTGTGTGTGTGTGTGTACAACAATCTCTAATCTAGATCACAAAACTTAGCAACTAAACTAAAAGTTCATAAGATGAATATTTATAAGCAATACAGGAAGAATACACTACTATCCACCATCAGGAAACAGAAAGAAAAACAGTGGGAAAAAAGAAACAAGAAGTTTACCTATATTTATCCAGTTGTTCTTCAAGGGACCTCAGTCGTTCAGCAGCCTTTTCTTGTGCCTTCTTACTAGCTTCCTGGATTGAATTAAGCATGGAAAATGGTTGCATGTCAAACTGGATTGATATGATGGAAGTATCAATATTCCAAGGAATAACAAGAAAAGCCCAGCCCAATCAGACCTGTGATCCTTCTACCAGAAGGAAGAAGTCCTTCTGCCCATTCTCGGGAACTGTGAAGTAACAAAATCAAGTCAAAGCATGAACATGAGAAGAGATAAGATTATGACACTGATGAAATATGAGCTACTGTTATCCTAGGAGAAAATCCAATCCCACCTCAGTAGATCTTCCCACATTTATTCCCAGTAAGTACTAGTTATATCAAATGTACCTAGACTATTTTCATCCTACTGGCAATA
The DNA here is from genome assembly GCA_024520975.1 of Erythroxylum areolatum. Taxonomy (NCBI): domain Eukaryota; kingdom Viridiplantae; phylum Streptophyta; class Magnoliopsida; order Malpighiales; family Erythroxylaceae; genus Erythroxylum; species Erythroxylum areolatum. The sequence goes on along the minus strand of JANIJH010000002.1, from coordinate 35,751,536 downwards.
AGAAATCAGCAAAGGGATATCAGCATGCAAAGAAACATTGTGAATGTGATTAACTGCAGAACCTGTAATTGTGTCTGAAGAGGACAAATGAGAGGCATGAAGCTTGTGTTCCTCTTCATACAACCTTTTATACATTGCAACCTATGTGAATTAGAACACAATGTGAAACAATGTTAAAGTACATATGAAAAATAACGACAACAAATTGGACAGGACCAAGCAAATATCATTTAAGAAGATTACAGAAGTATGAAGAGATTCAATCATCTGGCCCTGTTCTTCAGCTCTCTGCAACACAGCAGCAACTTTAGAAGCTGCTTCATCAGTATGCTTCCGAAGCTCCATGTCAAGTTTTTCCTGCAGTTTAGTTGCAAGTATTTTGACTAAAAATTGTCTCACATGTAAAAACAACACAATACCAACTAAAGAGAAAAACTAATGATTTTTCTTAAGCACCTTGAACTGCATCTCTGAATTTTCGATCTGATCAGAGAGGGTGCGCACTAGTCTCCTTAGCTGAACATTCTGTTCAACTAATCCGTTAATATCCTTGAAAGTCAGCTGTGAAAAATTGGCCAAAATAACACAATGTCAACAATCCATTTGATAATCTTATCTGAACTTAAATGTGTCCAAGCGAATCAATCAAGCTGTGATAAAATGAAAGGAGAAACATACAAGTCGTTCTGAAATTATTCTTTCAGTAGCTGACTGTGTATCCAACTCAATAGCAACTATTTCAGTACGATCATCAACTTGATCATGCTCCACAGAGCCACAGTGAACTTGTATATCACGGCATTCCTTAAGGAGGACAGTCACCTAAAACAACCAACAGAGTCAAGTGATAGGTCCTGTCAAGCACAACATATAATAAATGCTAAAAGTGCAAAAAACTGGTGCTCGCATGTTAATTTGGGATGGCATTTTATTAATTTGGGATGGCACTTGATATATCCATGAAAATATATTAACAAAGAAAGCAGCAACTGACAAATTAACCTTGCTCATTGTTTTAGCCGACACGATTGTAAATTCGAATTGGATTTAGCATCACAGCAAGATAATAGCATCAAATAGAGCAAGAAGGATTAACCACTATATGGAAAAGATAAGGCAAAACACAACAAGTTGTTCAATACATCCATGCGTTTATGTCAGTGCATTTTATTTCATGCAAAACACTATTTCTGATCTTTCCCTGGATGACAGAACTTTCTATGCCATCAAATCTGGAATACATCAATTTTACAGTTATCTACTGGCTCTGGTGTCCAAACAATATAGAAAGCCAAGCTGAAAATGATACACAACGCAAGCGCTGTATAAATTACGGCCACAGTGTAACACCAAGGTGGCCTAGTGGTGATGAGAAATTTCATGCACTACCCAGGTTCAAAATCCTGGGAGGGGATTTTCAGGAAAAGGGGAGGAGCACCCACTGTTATATAGCCCAACCTGCCTAATAGATCCGAAATAACAAAAGTCGACAAGACAAGCCAGAAAACAAAACTAATCTGAACCTGTTTCTGAAGGTCGTTGATGTCCTTCTGAGCAAAACTATAATCACGTTCATGCCTCCTCAACTCTGCCTACAAAGAAACATGATCTTTTAGCAACAGAAAACTAGCTACCAACATAAACATACAATCAAAATTATTTCACATACCTTCAACTCTTGAATTGTTTTCTCTAAGTTTCCCCGTTCAGAAATTGAATGCTGCAATTTTTGGTTGATAACAGAGTATGACTCAACCATTCTTTCATATTCAGCTGCAGAATCAACAACTAAAATGGTCAAAAGAATATGGATGGAAAACAAACAGACTCAACTTGATCAAGCCACCAGCAATTGTCTGGACACCGAGCAAAAAAAATGACTACGCAACACAAAATGGAGTATCATCATCCTTCGCTGTACCTTCAACACAATCTCCAATAGAAAATTACTTTGTTCTCAAAATATACAATCTAACCATAACTGTTTTTTCATAGAGGTATCAAATTATCAAGTCTCACTTCTACATGACATAACTGCTTATTCTCCTCACAATTCACTAGTTTGTTTTTTCCTCTTTCATTCACTCATGCCCTTGAATAACATTAATAGTTAACAAGGACTAGAACTTCTGAAGCATCTTTGCGTTTGATGAAAATAAATGAAGAAGCACAATCTTACAAATCTTCTAGCAACAAAAAATTGAAAAGGTAAAACTGAAAGAAGAAACAAATGGCATCAAAATCAAAATTGAATTTCTTTCAGTCAATTCAATCATATACCTCTTTCATCTAAAATAATTCCAGCTTTCTCCTCGAGTTCACATAAGACCTGCATTATGAAATCGTCTTCTTAAGGAATCAAAAGTGAAGTAAGGAAAAGATGAATAGTACTCAAAGTGAAGACCTTTGAAAACAGGGAATATGATAATTATCTAAACAGGAAGAACATCAAAACACAAATAACATCAATAAAGTAGAAAGGCAACAAAAAAACACAAACTAAAATTCTCTTACTACTGGATGTTGACACCAACAAATACTACAAAAACAGGAAGACATACCCGCTGGAGAATTGCTTCAGACTCCTTCCTTCCTAATTGCTCATGCCGAAGAGCATCAACAGCTTCTTGGTACTTTGCATACATTTTAGCAAGCTAGTAGTCAAAAGGAAAAAAAATCAAGATAAAGCAGTCACAAGTACAAACACATCCTATTGAAACAAGTCCAATTGAGAATAACTCACACTCCATCCATCTCGGAGCAGAGATGCAGCTAATGCAGTTCCTGAAACACCAACAGGAATCTTGGGGACAAGCATTCTGCTTTCATCACCAACATCATTTGTTTCATTCAAATCTGTCCATCTGCAACATGAAAAAGTATTCTCAACTAAGTTGCATGCCATATTGACAGGTTACTGCCAAAATAAAAGGTAAAATGTATGTATAAGAGTGCAGGAAATATTTTTGATAAATGAAGATGGGACCCCCAGAATTAAAAAATAGGAGCAAAAGAAAACAGGGAGGATAAATTTGAGAATTGAGACTAGAGGTTGGTGATAACATGAAACAAGATATAGAACATCTAACAAAAGTAGGAAGTTAAAATTTTTAAGTGGGACCATACGATTCTCGCCAATGGATAACATGGTTCTATTAGAAGTAAAACTAAACTCAGTGTTAGAGATATAGAAATATAAGGAAATATCAAGCAAGAAACAAGTACATCCGTATAAAGATGGTGGCTACTATTGAAGCATTCAAGATGGAGCAGCCACAGTCAACATCACACCTCCTAATGAATAGCTATAACTCTTCACAGAAGAGGAAAATGAGAGAGAAGAAGGCCCAAAAAACATGGAGTGCCATAACAAAGAGATACACTATGTTAAGCTCTCATTAATAATTTCTCTAATAGACTAAAAGAAAAGGAGTTGTGTCAAAATAAATTGGAATAAAATTTCCATGTCCTAGTTGAGACCTATAAACCAATGTCATCATTAACGTCAAAAAACTTAGGTAGAAGTAATTTCCACTAACAGGTAAAATGAGATATGAATAACCAAATCATAGTAAGAACAACACCAACATACATTTCCAAAACATTCACTTTTTATTCCTATAGCTATACCTTTCCATGGAGAAACTACCGAATGGAAGAAGCTTTAGCTCACAGGCTTTCCTACTACTTTCAACCTCAGCTTCGCACCTTTCAAGTTTATCTTTCAAGTCCATTGCATCCTGCAATTCACCAATAAAATTAATCAAATACCAGCAAGAAACAAAAAAATTTGAAAGAAAACAGATCTCTTCAAATTTTTGATAGAACAACATCCCAATGCTCAAGAGTGTGAATTGCAAAGACCAGCCTTTGAGAAGAGAAGAAAAGGCAACCTTTTTCTAAAGAATTGTGCTGAGAAAAGGAAGAAAAATAGAAATCATCAACAAGAAAGCGAGAAGCTAACTTGTCCAATAAAACCATAACTTTGGAGCAAGCAAACATGATTCATGGGTATTATTCCAACACGAAACAATAAAGCAAGGCACAAAAACCATTTACATGCTTGATATGAGTCACAAAGTAGAAAAGAATTAAATTCTTTGAATCCAATGCCATCATGTATTCTACATATTAATCAAAATCTCCTTATATCATTCCAGTTTTAAAAAATATTAACACTTTAGGAAATCTAACAACTAAAAATGCAGAAATCTTGTGTGACTCAGTGGTCAAGCCATACATAGTATTTACTAATTCTATTTAGACTTTTATGTTTTAAAGGGCATAGATATAATTTCATTTCTTAAGACGCATACTAGACACAAGAATTAAGAAATTGAATTCCATCAGTTTTTACAGATACTGAACAAGCTGTCATACTAAAAGAACCTGTTTCCAGATATGTATAAATCAAACGGCAAGTAGGACAGACCATACAGCTTCAAAAGTGCAAAGGATTGCAATGAATCTTTCTACAGAACCAAAAACTAATATTTGAGATTGAAATTTTATTACTTTGACAACTTTTTCAATGTTGCCAATAAGATAAAAAATGTGTTATTTGAGGATAATAATCACAATCTAAGACACCAGTTTTTTAAGAACATGTTGGACAAAGTAAGTTTGAAAAAGAGCCATTAAAAGAGATAAGTACCTCTTGTTCTTTTTTTTTTTTTAATTAAATGAAGACAAAGATTTGAATTGGAATCAAGAATTATATGTTTTTAGATGCGTATAAGAATTTCTTCACAACCAGTCAGTGAACAATGAACCTATTTACAAGTACCAGAATGGTCATTCTCAACAATAACAGATGCTGCATACCTTCTCTAGTTGTTTCCTTGCAGAAACCTCCTTCTCAAGTCTTTCTTTGTAATCATTTTCAACTTGACTCAAATGACTCTGAATGTAATTGCCACCAAATTACCGAGAAGCAAAAGAAGTTTACTCAACCGTTCATAGAGAAGTTTTAGAGAGAAGAAATAATTAAATTTAAAGAAGAAAAACTCACTTCCAAAGCTTTGATCACACCCTCAAGCTCTCCAGCCTTCCTAGACCATTCTTCGGAACTTTCCTTATATAATTCAACAAGCTTATTCACCTAAAGCAATAAGGAAATTTCAATATGATTAAGAAGGATTAATATAGGTCAGCATTTCTATTAGCAACACATTGATGTTTACAAGGACAGGTGAAACAAGAATGCAGTGAAATGATAAAAGTACCTGCTAAACTGAATTGCCATCATGCAAAAACAAAGAGTAAGCAGCTTTTTCATTAAATAACATGACTAAGATTTTGAAGTGGACAAGTATTAACCGAAGCAGGAGAAAGAACAAGAAATAAATTGCAAATCATAAATGCGAAACTGGCTCATATCCCCAAAACTGGCATAGAAACATGTTAGGATCAAGAGAGAGAGCAGGCTAAGGGAGGGTTAGTTAAGATAGTTTGGCCATCTACAACAGATATTTGTTCAGTTTTGTGATAAAAGAATGGTCAAACCAAACCAATAATTGTAAAAGCTCTCACATTATCATCACAGTAGTTTCCCATGAATCATCCAATAATGCAGAAAACAAATGCACGGTCAATTTGATGTAAATTCCGATTGACTGAAGTAGAGTTGTGTTTGTTTCCATTACCAAGAAAGAACTCATACAGCAGTTCCCGATGAATTATCCTGATATCTGGAAATAGATCAACATAGCCTACTTTGATGGATTAGAAGTCTGGTTGAATGAAGTAGACTTCAATCAGACTTGGGTTACCTCTATCGGAATATTACTCAAGTATCTCCAATAATCAGCAAGTAAACATACATGTCATTTCATAACTAGAACTGCCTCTTGCAACCTCTTCCTCTCCCTCCCAGATTTTAGTTCCATAGAGGAAGTATCTAGCAGAACTGATATTCATTATGTCCATTGATGGAGTATAGGAATAAATTCTGATTTTATGGTTTGTTTGCTGGACACAGCTCTTGTGTTCTGTTCACATATGCAATATAATGGTCTGTTATGGGTGTTATACTCTTTACTAGTCCACTTTGGTCCTTTTCCTTTAATTGGCAATTCTCCTTATCAGGAGTTGAATTTCAATAAGTTTGTCTTAAGGTTTCCAAGTTCCAGTTAGAAAATAAACATTAATGGAAAATTTCTAGTTAATTCCTTTTCCTAACTGGATTAATTGGGCAAGTCCATATATTTTAATTGCACATGTTTTTAGATGCGTATGAGAAGTTCTTCACAACTAGTCATCCAACAAATACCGAAGGTTCCAATGGAAACAGCAAAACAAAGATGTGAAGTTTTACCAAGAGAGGGACAAAATTTTGTGAACCAAAACAGAGTTGAAAGACATGATTTCACGGAAGATACCACTAACAAGGTACGTGTTGTGGTTCCTAAATTTGTGAGAAAGTTTGATCCACACATGTTCTTGGATTAGACAGGAGCCTATTTTGATTGGTAAAACAAGTCAAGATCAAAAGGTACACTTTATAAAGATGATGTTGACAGGGCATGCTAACATTTAGAGGAGTCAGTAGAAAATGGATAGCAAAGAACTAGCCAACCACTAATTGCTAACTGGAAGGGGAACAGATGAAGCTAAAGCTAAGAGAAAGGTATTTATGCCTTCACATCACCAAGATGACCTCCAAATCAACTCATAACACTGCAATGAGGATCTCTGCACATTATGGTGTATAAGAAGAAATTCAGCAAAATTTTCATTCATTTTGATGGGATGGAGACTGACAGACAATTAACAGAAACAGCTTTAGGGCAGGAATTAGGAAATAACTAATTATGAAGGATTTGCATCTTTTAATATGCTCATCATCTAGCTTCCCAGTGGAACAGTACTTATGGATGCCTTCTATCATAAAGTTGAAAAACCAATACAAATAATCTCAAGTATAAAAGTCACTATTAACATTCAGATGCCATCACCTATAAACCTTGATAGAACTCAGATACTGTTCAAACTAAAGGACAAAGCAAAGGAACTAATTGTTTTAAAGCAAAGGAACTAATTGTTTTAGGTGCAATGGAAGAGCTCATTATGCCTATCAGTGCCCAACTAAAAATCTGCATTTGGAAAAGAAGGAAGAGGCGAAAGATTGTAAATAATTGACTACAAAGCTGAACTTGGAGAGTAATTAGGATCAGACTCTAGTGAAGGACCAGTACAAAGTTTAACATATATACTTACTGTTGAGAGTTCAGCAGAAAATCGCTCCTCATTTGCTGCTGCAGCATCTTTTGATGAGTATAATTCCTTCATTAAAAGCAAACAGATAGGTATTGATAAGACAACTTACCTTATCAAACAACATAGAACAAAAAATTTCAAGAGCAAAAAATAAAATATCCCACCTCCTGTACAGATGTCAACTTCATCTCCAATTCCTTTACCCTCTCCTCATTCCACTTTAAAGAACTAGAGCACTCAGTTAGCTGTTTTTCTGCCTATAAGAGTTTGCAGATCATTGGATGAAGAGGCATACTAGAGTAAAAGCAATACACTTGAAGAATGAAAAATTACAATGACGTAAGCACTTACATCTGCAAGTTTAGCAGACATATCTTCCTCAAGATCAGCATGCACCCTACGTAACTCAATAAGTCCATCAACTTTGGCTTTCAACTCATCGTTCAGCCACACATTATGCCTCTCAATGAGTTCTTTCTCCTGCTCACAACAAGATTTCCAAACATTACACCTTGAGCGATTGGAAGGATACCATATCTTATCATAAACTTCATAAAACTAAAGGTTCCTCTCCAAATTGCAACTAGCGCACCTGATTGAATCACTTAAACAAGGGAAAAAAGATCCAAGTCCTTTGATGAGTATCAGATTATTTAATAGTGAAAGCCCTTCATTTGTTGTTTCCAGTAGTATATACAAATATGAAGACATTGTTTGTGGAAGGAGAAAAAAAAAACCTGTGAGAGACGACTGCAGGTAGCTTGAGAGCGTGCCAACTCGGATTCAACTTCACATAAACGGGCCTCCTTCTGTGCTGCTCTTTCAGTCAAATTGACCTACGAATCCATAAATGAAAGGAGCAAGTTCATGACACAGTGTACGAAACGAAAGCACCAAGAATTAGTTTAAGAAAAGAAAAAGGAACAAACAATTTTGTCGAGATAGGCAGTGATAGTGCCATTCTTCTCACTAATCTCCAAATCTTTCTGCTCCACCAACTCTATCAACTGCCTCTTCGACTTGTGCAACTCTGATATCTCCATCGCTAACCTCTCTATCTCCCCATCCTTTTCAATCTAAACAAAAAAAGAACAAAGAAACAAGTTCGTTGGTTCAGAGTGAGAAAGGAAAGTGAGAGAGAGAGAGAGAGAGAGAGATAACGCAGATAATAATTACAGATTGCAAATGGAGCTGGTGCTTCTGAGACTGTAGCTGAGCGACCTCGGAGAGGCGATCGTCGAGGGAGGATTGAAGCTGAGAGGAATGAGACTGCAGATTAGAGAATTCGGACGAAAGCGATAAGAACTTCTGCTCGAGAAACGAGCAAGTCTGCTCAGCAGTGATGGAGGCGGCGTCTGCAGCGGCCTTGACGGTGTCGAGGTCAGTCTGCAAGGCTCTGATGAAGTCATCGGCCTTGGAGACAATGTAGGGGGCATCGTCGGAGTGTCGGGCGAGGTCTTCGTCGGAAATAAACAGGGGCATAGTGAACAGAAAGAAAATTTTGAAGGCTCTTTAGGTTATGATGTTGCCGTGTTGTGCCCTAACCTGATAATAATAATACAACATGAAAAAGAAAAAACAGAGAAAAAAGAAAGACGAGGCGAGAAGAAATGGAGAGAGAGGAAGACCGGACAGGGAGGTGAAGGGGTGGGAAGCAAATGGGAATTTGAACGCAACACAGACACAACAAATGGGTAAAAAGCCCTATTTGCGCTCGTTTCGAAGACTTGGACTCCTCCTGACTTCTGTAAGTTCTGTTACATTATTATATGGAAAGACCGATTCTTTTTTTTGGGGTCTTTGGGCCTATTGAAATTTGGGCCATACCCTTCTTCTCTCGTCATGTCTCTTACTATGTTTATCTTGGAATAAAATTTCTGAGACCATTCATTTTCTTAAGTTATTTATGTATTACAAAATATTATAAGTCAATCCAGTTTCATAATTTATAAATTCATTTTTAATGGTAGGATAATAGTAGGAAATATAATTTTTAACACATTAATTTTCAGAAGTTCATACACAATAGTCATATATAAGGAATACAATTCTAATTTTAAGTACATAAAACATTATAAAATCTCAATTTTACTTGAAATCTCAAGAATTTGATTTTAATTTTGAAAAGTATGAAATAATGCTTCTAACCAAACTTCTCATCTCTAATACATTATACAATATATGAATCTTTAAAGTTATTTATGTTATAATAAATTCATATTTTCATTATTAAGATATGATATTTATCTTTAGAATTTAATATTTTATATCTTTTTACATTTTTATCAATAATTTTATAACCATAACCATTACTAAAATTAAAATTTTGAAGTAAACAAGATATTGACCTGTAACTAATTTTAGTTAAATACGAGTATCAAAATATTTAAATCTAATCTTATGTTTCGTAAATTTAAATCTAAAATCGCTCAATAAATCATCTCACACCCATAAGATCTAATTAAAAATACATTTAAGAAATGTGTAAAACATTTTGAATTATAAGTAAAATGGTATGTTTTGTGTTGCTTCATGTATTTGAAAATTTAAAAGTTGGTATAAAATGGTAAATCTATAAACAGTAATAACATAATTTATAAGAAAGAGTAAGTGATTTAGTAATTATTAGTCTTCTAATACAAGAATTTTAAATACAAACTGTAATATATTGGTGGGGGGTGGAAATAGGTCGAGCTGGGCCGAATCCACCTACGCTTGAACCCGACCCTACAACTTTTAACTACACCTGTGTCCAGGACAAATTTGAAGCCCAATCGCACCCAACACAATCAAATTTGAACTCAACCAGGTCTGGGTAACCTGAAGCCTGACTTGGGTAGACTTGACCCGATTTTTTAATTTTCCAAATTAAAAATAAAAAACATCATTTTACGTAAAATGACAACATTGTAGGCAAATTAAAAATAAAAATGACATCATTTTATTCAAAACAACAACATTGTCAATATAACTATTGGGCCTCGAGTCTGGGCAGCTCGAACTTCACTAGGCCTCTGAACTTGATTGCCAAATTTATATCATTTTACGTAACACGACAATTCCTTATAGGTATCGGGCCTCAATCCTGGGCAGCTCGAACTTCATCAGGTCTTAGGCCCTTGATTGCCAAATCTATATACCGGATTTCTCTCTTTCTATCTTCTTTCTTTATTTTTAGCTTTTCAGGGAAAGTACACCCAACCATTTTGACGTTGCTCCTAAACACCCTCATACCTTTTGAGTCTAACAAAAGAGTTAGGGCCTTAGAATCCCATTCAGAAGAAGCAAATCCATATGAGAGATTTGTTCCTAGTTTGATGTCAAATACCAAAAAGAGGCGTAATACTTTTTTTTGGATTATAGAGAGGGGTAATACTTGCTAGAATGAATAAGCTTCCTTTAGCGATTTTAACTAGCGCAATTGATAAAGTATTAAATATGGAAGAAATTTAGGAGACACTGGGTGATTTATCGTGGCCAAAAAGTCAAAATCAATAAGAAATGAAAAAATGTAGTAGAAGAGTTAGGAAGTTTGCTACCCAATATGTTGGATCGCAATACTAGGTACATATTGTTTTCAAGGTGTCCATTCTATTTGCGGAATTTGGAAGTAGATTATGTATAATAGACATGGGTAAGTGTTTCTACTTGTTACCATGTACTGCTATGGATGATTTAACCTTATTATAAGCCACTTTTACCCTTCTTTTGTTGATGTCCTTAATGATTTTGATCTCCTTAATTAAAGGAATTGTATAAAGCTTATTTGCATTGAATTTTAACTATTCCTAAGAAAAATAAATTAGTTGACTCAAGTTGCATTATTGTTGTTTCAAGTTTTATAAAATGAGGAGAAGTATAGTAAAATATAAAAATAAATCTCCTCTTTGATGTCCTTGTTTAAAAAATATAAATATAAAATATAAAATAAGATCGGAATGGATGATGGACGCAGTAACATCAGGAAACCTACTATTCTGGGAAGTACTTCCCGTCGACTTCTTCTCCACTCCTCTCTTCTTTCTTCTCTTTCTTAATCTCTCGATGAACTCTCTCTAGGGTTTCTCAATGGTAGCTAATGCAAAAGCTCTTTTCTTTCTTTGTCTTATTGCTTATATACCTTTTGTGTTCTTGGAAGCCCTAAGGTTTTTTCAGGGTTGAAAAGATCTGAGAAATCCTTTGAAACTTGACAGTTTTGAGTGTCTGCATGTTTACCCGATGCAGGTCACGATTGTGGCCTTACATGCCACGATCATGGGCCATATTCGAGTATTTTGTCATGATCGTGGCATTAGGCTGACTCCAATTCTTCTATCACGATCGTAGCCTGTTGTTTCGACTCGAGTGTCTCTGAAACTTCTCCGTTCTTCAATGTTGATCCTGAAACACTAACAAACATATCAAGGTACATTTAAAACATAATAATTGAGCTCAAAGAGTTGTAATAACCTATAAAAACACTTAAACACAATTAATTAACAAACCAACAAAATTCTAACTTGAACACATACTAGACGATTAATTTAACACTTAAAAACATATCAAATTAAGCCCTAAAACATGATGCAATTCACACTTATCAACATCCCCGCACTTAAACATTTGCTTGTCCTCAAGCAAATAAAACAACAAACACACAAAATCACAAAGCGCACAATGCAATAATGAGACAATGACGTCAACTTCGTGAAATAAATTTAAATTTAAACCATCATTTAAGCTGTTCCAAATCATTAACATGCAAAATTTGTGTTTAGGAGCTCTGGACTAAACATACATATTAATCAAAATCATTCACCCTTTTCAATTTTACACACACATTAATAATTCTTTGGTCATTCAACTTTGAAACTACTCCTAAGTATGTTTTCATGAAAAGTCAAGCTATTTACAAGTTTAGTAGGTTTTATTAGAAAATATTTTTTTGGGATGTGCACTTAGTCTTTTACTCGGAGGCAAATATTGGTGATGAATGTTGATCCGATTACTCAACTAAGTCATATTTTTAATAAGCTACTGAGATGAAATGTCATTATAGCCTTTTGACGTGGAGGCACACATTTGTGATCTATGTTGATCCGGTTACTCAGCTACATCACGTTCTCAACTGATGACTAGTTTTATTCATAACCCGAAGGCCACCTGAATAGTTATTTATTTAAAATTAACAAACACATTTTTTTATTTTGATTGCCTACCTTATTGCTTTAGCTACTCATTTTCATGAAAGTACTAGCAAGGCTACTTTATTCAAAAAACTTAAAATTATAAATGAATGTGACAATTTAGAGGGTGGTAAACTCATACTAAATCCTAATTAACTTGCATATTTAGCCAAAGAACCCAATTCACTAATTTCGCGAGCTAATAACTCTTCACAACCTAATATACTATGTTCAAAATTAAATCAATTTCAATCCATCTAAGCCATTGACACATTCACATAATTCACAAAGTGCAACCTAACAAACTATCATACAATATGCAAAATTCACACTTAAAGCAAAATACATAACCCTCCCCACACTTGAGTAACATATTGTCCTCAATATGAGAGGGGTACATAAACACACCAAGAGAAATAAAACATGAAATACGAAAAACATAAGAAGAAAATAGTAACAAAAATGAAAAGAAAAGGGTTAGAACACGAAACCGTTTATGGTGATAGAGGTGGTGATGACGATAGTTTTGAGACCAAATCCGCTTGACTTAGAGAGTGTTTCCTTATCTTATAAGTAATTCAAGAGAGTAAAAGAATTAGCAATTCAAATCATTCAAAACTTGTTTTATAATTTAAAACAAACCTAACTACACAAGAAATTTAAATCTAACTACTAAACTTGTTAATTTATGGTCATTAACTTGACCTTCATCCTTTAAAACTCAACTAGAATCAATTATGAGTAGCTTACTTCCACCCTTCTTATTCCCTGTGAGTATGCTACAAATTGCAAAACGATCAGAAGGATAATATTAATGAAGTTGAGAAAACCAATTAATTTAAGTAATGTCCTTTTTACTAACAAGCTGTCAATAAAATAGGGAATAACAAAACTCCCTGAATCTTCCATCGAATCCAACAGTTTGTCCTGTAAGAAGGTGAGTTGCTCTCTTTCTTCCTTAATCACCTTCGACTCCTCTACTTCTTACACTTCACGAATAGAGACTTTCCTAGCTTCTTCAAACTCGATGTTTGTTGTCATCTATTCTTCGTCCTTTTATTCTTTAGAAGATTCGAACACATCAATTATTATGAATAAGCTACTATCCTTCAAGTTCTTTACTACATCATTCATGTTGAATGTCACTTGATCATCATTAATTGGAAGGATAAGGTTCTTTTCATGAACATCTACCTAATATTTTTCTGCGTTCACATATGGTGTATCAAGAACTGGTGAATAATAGAGAGGGTTGGCATTCTTTTCTTTATCCTCTTTATTCGTCCCTTGATCTTCAATAAAGTGGGGTTCAGTTTGGTTTCCACTTATCCTTATGGCTCTCCCCCATTTTTAGGTGTGATAGCCTCATATTGCTCTCTTTGGAGTATTTCCATATTACTTAGAGAGTCTTCCATACTTCTCTTACAAAATTCACGAGAAAGTTGTCTCACTCGAATCTCTAGGTTATGAATAGACGAGGCATGATTTTCCTTTACTTGCTCAATTTGCTTTTCTAGTCTTTTCTGGCCCTCTTTTATGCCCATAAGCTTATCCAGGATCTTGTCCAATTTAAAATCCCATGAACTGGGCTCATCTTGTTGAAATCCTAATAGGTCTTGATGCCCTAATTGAGTCCTTAAATTGTTGGACCAATAGAAATTTGGGTGGTTCTACCACACCAAAGTGTACATATTCCAATAAGAATCGTTACTTCCCTAACCATAATTTTCCTCATTGTGGTTCGCAAAAGTTCCTTACTCCCTATAATATTTAGCCTCCCTCATTGTTCTTTCCATTTCTTTTTGGTATCTAGCTCTTCAGATGTCTCATTCTCACTCTAAGATGTCTTGCTGTGTCTCCACTTTACACCCCAGTTTTTTTTCATAACACAAAAGATAGTGAAAACAGCCTTAGACTAAAGAATTAAACTAAAAGCTTCCTTAGCAACGATGCCAAAAACTTGATCGCGATTTTTCGATATGTGTAAGTTTTAATATTTAACCTCGATAGTCTGCAAGAGTACGGGTCATTCATATAATACCTAAGGTGTCGATCCCACGTGGAAGGTTAATCTAATCCTAAAATCTAAGGCCAAACAATTCGCATTAATTCAAAATGTAACAAAACTATAGCAAGAATTTAATTTAATCAAGTTATTCAATTCAACAATCAATCACAAAATATTAACAAATTAGCAATTGCAATGCACACAGCCAAGAATCAACTTACAGAACTACAAATTGAGAGAAGGGGAATTTTTACCTATCTTTAGCACTAACTTAATCAATTATGAATTACTGGATCATTGGTCCTAGATTATCCTAGGGTTGATTACTCTTTCTTAAGTTATAACCATTAACCTTAAATTATAAACCCTAATCAGATTATAGAAAATTAAAATTTCTCAATTAATATTACATCCAAACACTAATTAGATTTGAAGTTTTCCGATAGACTACCTGTTACGACCCAGTACCATATCGGTCCCATGATAACCGCCGCATACTCGGGCTAAGGACACTCACAGTATCCTTAATTCGACTATGCAAGGCTAACTGAATATCTCTACTTTTTTAAAAAAAATTGGATAGCACAATGGCTGTATTTTAAAAATCTCAAAACTCAAATAAACACCTGCAATCAGTTTTAAATGCACTTCTATATCCCCATTAAAATTCTACCACAACTTCAGGACTTTGAAGTCCACTCAAAACAATCCCAACAACAGTGCCAAAAGTTCATACATTAAGTCTTTTATAGCAACAAAATAGTCAAGGGTTAAATTTATATAATCATAGATCGTATCAACATAACAAATCTAATAAAAACAGTAAAACCGTTCATGAGCCACTATGAAACTAAAGTACAAAACAGAAACTACCCACGTGCGGTAATGCCTCGAAAATGTCAAAAGAACGCACAATCTACTCAGAGTTTTAAGCTCACTAAATTAACCTGCATGGTTGGAAAGTGGAGGGGGTGAGTACACTATGTACTCAGTGAGCAGAAAAAACATATATCGCAAATAGAACTCGATACACACCAAGACGGTAGAAATAACCTATAATGTGAAACATACATCACATAGAAATACATAGGCCTAGCATATGACTCAATGTATACTAGTTAGGAACCACATAGGCCTAGCCTGTTAATCACTCATCTAGTAAACATAGGTTCCAGTTTCAGTACACAAAAGTAGAAAAACATCACTTGCATAAATTAAATCTTGTCAGAAAACAAATCCCATAATAAGCTAAAACAATCATGTGTGACACCACTAGTCAACCCAACTAGCGTGCACACCCATCGATCCTCGGTGTTGGCTCGACTTTCATTCGTAGTGAGTCTGAATTACAGTCGATAAGAGCGTAATGATCTTAAGTGATGACCTTGTCTGTGTCCAGACCTTAGGTATGGAATCACCCGAAAGTCCTGTAAAAAGGTATCGATATGGTGACTCGACTTTAATGTACCAATGTCAAGGGTACAGGAGTCGCTTAATCTGTTATGCCCAACACACGATTGACCAATCATTTCCTCATCAATCACAAAAATCATATAGAAATATTAGGTACAAAAATCAAGTAAGGCACCATGCCTTTATTTATCGATCCAACCAATAAAATGAAACCGTGTCATGGCTCTAAGCCAAAAGAGAACAAATACATACAACATACATGACTCAATTATGCATATGTAAATTTGAAAACATTATTTTATGCAATAAAAGTTATCTTTTGCGCTCCAAGTGCAAAGTTGTTCAAAAATATAATTCATAAAATAAAACATTGTTCATTGCACTTCAAATACGTGCTTGTTGAAAACAATATCATTTATCAAAATATGTAATAAAAACATCATTTTCAAAACAATGTCGTTTATTAAATACACAAGTATAATAGCATCTATTTGAGATTCAATTCTACTACGCATTACCTAAGTTCAAAATTCACATACAAGTCGTCATACATGTCTTAGGATGTTCTAATCCCATTTGAGAGATATGGTTTCTCCAATTTACCTTAAAAGAAGGTGTACACTCCCTTAACTTTAACAATCCTCAGTATGAGCTCCTTGATTCATAGCTCCTGAGCCTTTATACATAAAAAATTATACAATGTATTTACTCCTCAAACATATATGTCATATTTATACATCATCATATAAGTGTATGAAACACAATATCACTCTCCTTAAGCTATAGGATTCGACCATTAAACTTCTAATGTGGTTACTTCCTTACTATTCACATTAGCCTTTTCTTTTGCATTTTCTAAGGCATTTAATGCCTTTAACCCAATACTTATTTCAAAAAATAATTAAGCACATTTTTATCCAAGCACATTAGGCCATTATTCATCAATCTAAGCAACAATTCAAGTTTGCTATAAGTAAACATGAAAACCGCTTTCAATGTATATCATTACAAATCCTTAAATCCTAAGCCAAGTTCACTTAGACATTTTATCAAACACCTAATGTGCATGACTTTCAAGTCATATTTTCAAGGCTTTATCATGGTAATTTATGCTCCTATCTTATTATATAACAAATACTTCCAATCAACAACACATTTCACCGTTCCATTTAATCCAATTCCCTTCATTTAAGCTATATTCATCATAATTATACTACTCATCACATTAATCATTTCCTTGTTCCATCATTTCGACCAAGCCTCATCCAATATACATCTTCTTCATTTTTCATCATCAATTCACATTATACATGTACAATTAACACTATAGCATTCGATTAAATCATCAATTTCAAAAGATACCCAAAAATTCACAAACTTTCACCAAAGAGGGGGCATTTCGGTTTTGACTTTAGGGAGCTTCTCCATGACACATTTCATTAACCTAAACCATGTTTTATGCATATTCAAGCATGAAGAATAACATATCGTAACACCAAACACAAAATCCTAATGTAGAGAGAAATGAGACAAAATTTACCTAATCCTTCCTTTGATGATAAATTCAAATCCTTTGAGAATATCTCAAATCTAATGATAGATTTGAGTTCCTTGACCCTAAATTAGCTTATAACACCTTGATTTGGGTTGGAGAATCAAAACAAAGGGGTAGGGTTTAGTAATAGCCTAAAATTGGTCTTTTTCTCCTCTCTTCTCCTTTCTTTTAATTAGAACATGTTTTAATTCTTTAGCAATGGGATGCACGACCTTACATGGAGAAGGGTCCAGAATATTGACTATTCTTTGACCAAAATATGATGAAATTATCTTTTTTGTCCTTAACCATAGGTTATGTGAAATTACCATTTTACCCTCTAAAATTTTCCTAAATTTATAATTAAGCCCAAAAATTGGGAATCACCAAAACTTTTATTCTTATTTTGGTCCTCAGACTTTTGAGAATAATAATCAAGCCCCTTAAATTTATAAAATTACATATTGGTCCTCTAACAATTGAAAAATTATGTTCAAGTCCTTTGACTTTTAATAATTGACAAATAAGCCCTTATGTACATCAATCTTTTCAATTAAGCTTTCTAAGTATCTAATAAGTCTATAAATCATGTCTAATCACCTATAAGGAATTAAAACACATTTAAATTAGCCTCCATAGTTATATCCATCTAATGGACTCGGTTTTACTCACTTAAAAGCTTATATGTCATAAATCTCCAAGATTTCGCATACCGATGAACTCTAAGTTTACGTAAGGGCATATAACATTATAAATCACTGGCATATATACCCAAAAGGATTTAAATGCATCTTTTAACTTATATACAATAATATATATATCAATATACAATAGCATCTCCAAGTATAAAATAATACAAAAGGGCTCAGAGAATCCGATGTTACACTACCGAGAACCTATATGAGATCACTCTTCACATAATTACCGATTTGATTAATTTTTTATTCTTATTAAATCACCTAACTCTTGTTAGCCCAATTTAATTATTTTTCATTCGATTCACTCTCTCAGTCTATTACCGAATTATGCAATCTCAGAAATCAATCACAATGAATATAAATAAAATATAACAATTAGATTTTATTAAATCAAAGGTAAAGAAAACCTGAAGATGAGTTTAAACATCCTCAACATTCTTAAAATCCTATCATCAATGGTTATTCCAATTCTATACATTAATAAAATTGAAAATACACTGGAAACAAGATTGAATGGATGATAGAGGCAGTAACGTCGAGAAACGTCCTATTCCGGGAAGTAATTCTAAGAGTTTCAGTTCACTTAGGAGACTTATTCCCAAATTTATTACATAGGGATTTGGATTTGCTTAGAAGATAATATCAAAAATATTGAAAGAAGTTAGCTTTTGGGTAGGAAAAAGAGAGGAGAATGTTTCACTCTCTCTCTCTATAATTCTCTTTCGTTTCCTTTTTGTTTTCTCTTCACCTTTCATATATTTTTCTATTTTTGTGGTGGAACTAAAACCATGAGTGGCTAAATCTAAATTTTATAATTCAAGGAGAGTTAAAACTTTAGTTGTAATCTTGTGAGGTTTTGTTCTAAACTTAGATTTTTATTTTAATTTAAGTATTTCTTATTTTATGTTCTTTTATTTTATGAATAATTAATATTGATTGATCTGAAAAATTAATTCAAATTGGTTATTCTACACCATTTATGAATTCAACAATCTATAATTGCCATTAATGAATTTAACTTATGAGACAAGAAAACTAAATTAAATAGTTGTAGCTATCTTAATTATTTAATTTAATTTGTAGTCTTTTTCATTAAGCTTATTGCTATCATTTAATTGATTGGAATGCTACTATACCTGATCAATTTATGGTAAGTTTTGGTTTAAATGATGGGTTCGAACCAATTATGTAGGAAAATTTGGAACTTATTATGGCTATTCTAATAGGTTTTGAACTAATTGCTTGAATTGTAAAAATTATTCTTTTTAGAGCAATGATCAAAGTTATATTTGGATTTAAATCAATTTTAAATGCCGTTGAATTTCTCACTTTAATGCTTAGTTGATTTACTTTGATTCTTTGTTAAATTGAGTTTATTAGATAATTGATTATAAACCCCATTTTGTTTTATAAATTGAAATTAAGAAACTAGTTTTCAATTCTTATAGGATTCAACCTAGTTCTATGACTACTACAAGAAATTGATAAATCAAATTAATTTTTGGGGCATTGACAACTAATTTAGAAATTGGTGACTCCTTTGATTTAAGTAACTAAAATAAAAATATATATAGTACTCAAAGCAATTTTTAGATGGATGTTGTAAAAGATGAGGTGAACTTTGTATTACAAAATAAAGTGTGGAGCTTACTAAAGTTATTAAAAGGATATAGTTAAACCTACTAGTTTTTAGATGTGTACAATTTGGACTTATTTTGATTTAATGCTTCATTAAATGGATATGAGAATGACTTTCTTAAATGAAGGCTTAAGTGAAGATGTCTACATAGTTAAACCTACTAGTTTTGAGGTAGTTAGGAAGGAAAGAATTGTTTATAAACTTCAGGAGTCAATTTATAAGTTAAAATAAGCTATAAAGTAGTGATCTCTAAAGTTTGATGAAGTTATCAATGCTAATGATTTTAAGAATAATATTTTTGATCAATGTTTATATACATGAAGGATAGTAGGAATAAGTAAATATTTTTGGTTTTATATTTCAATGATTTTTTGCTATCTGTTAATGGCTCTAATATATTAATTAAGATAAAAAAACTACCATTTATTTATTTTGATATTAGGATCTAGGTAAAGCATTGTATATTTTGAGCATATAGATTCTTCATGATATGCCAATAATGTTTTCATATTATATCTATATTAATCATCTATAGTTATGAAAGGTGAAAAGTTCTCCAAAGCCAATGTCCCTTATGCTTATGTAGTTGGTGACTTAGTGTATACTTAAGTATCTACACATCCTAATATTGACTTTATAATTGATATACTTGGTAAAGGTACCAAGGATCTTATTTTGATATGACACTCTTAAAGTGGTTGGTTTTGATGATTTTGATTATATAAGAATATGGATGACAAGAAAAGCACTTTTGGTTACATATGGGAGGAGTTATTTTATGAAAAAGTGTGTAAAAGATGCCTACAACTTCTTTGACCCTAAAAGAAAAGTATATAACATGTTATGTGCTGGATCCCGCTTCCGGAGCCTAGCATTCGGAGTCATTGAACTGAAACAGTACTTGTCCTCAACCATATTGAACCTGGTTCGGGACAATTGGCATAACTTTCTCTCTAGATATTGAATTAAGGTGTTCTTTAGATGGTTCAAAGGAGGACTTCAAGATGTACAACCTTCATGAAGACCTTGAAGACAGATTTTATCATCTATAGGGTCAAAAATAGGACCAGACGATAAGATCAGATGAAACTAGATGAAGGGTCAAATGAATCGGGAAAATTGTCATAACTTTCTATAGATGTATTATATTAAGGTGTTCTTTGATGGTTCGAAAGAGGACTTCAGAATCTACAACTTTTATGAAGACCTTGAAGACATATTCTATCATCTATAGGGTCAAAAATGGGACTAGATTATAGGATCAGATGAAACCAGATGAAGGGTAAGACGAATTGGTAAAATTGTCATAACTTTCTCTAGAGGTATCGGATTAAGGTTTTCTTTAGATGGTTCGAAATAAGACTTCAATATCTACAACTTTTATGAAGACTTTGAAGACATATTATATCATCTACAGGGTCAAAAATGGGACCAGACGATAGGATTAGATGAAACCAGACAAAGGGTCAGATGAATTGGGAAAATTGTCATAACTTTCTCTAGAGGTATCAAATTAAGGTGTCCTTTAGATGGTTCGAAAGAGGAATTCAAGATCTACAACTTTCATGAAGATCTTGAAGATAAATTTTATCATATATAGGGTCAAAAATAGGACCAGACAATAGGATCAGATGAAACTAAATGAAGGGTCAGACGAGTTGGGAAAATTGTCATAACTTTCTCTAGAGAAATCAGATTAAGGTTTTCTTTGTATGGTTTGAAAGAAGACTTCATGATCTACAACTTTTATGAAGAACTTGAAGACAGATTCTATCATATGTGTTGGAAAATCCCGGTGTGTGCATCACATGCACACGGTGCAGAAAACAAAAATTTTTGTTCCGGGACCTTCCCGAAAGCC